>OZ010790.1:323272737-323757737 GCA_963932465.1 Maratus speciosus | reverse complement strand
TTTTAAACTAGCAAATCCCGCGGCTTTGCTCGCGTAATAGTTGAAATATGCCAAGTGATATTTGCATAACTATTTTTTATCAGACTTTTTTATCACACTTCTTGGAATAATTCAAAAATTATAAATTAAGCCCAGTTCCACTAAACTTCATTATAAAAGTGCAATAGACTGAAATGATATTTTAATTAATAATAAGAACTAAAATTAATTCCAAACAAATGATAATTTAGAACGTATTTTGATACTTTTATGCTACCCACATTTCAGTATTAATTTGAAATTTTGAATTTTTAAGAAACCATCTTAACACAATTAACCATCATGTCAAATTCCAAGCTTCTTGTCTGAAAGTGTACCACCTCTGTGGTGTTAGTGGCACCAACATAAAATGCCGGAACAGAGTTTAAATAAAATGCCAATATAGACTATCAAACATGATTACGACCAGAAATTATATATCACCGCAGTAACATCGTTGCTTTATATAATACTAGCAAACCCCGCGGCTTTTCTCACGTAATAGTTGAAATATGCCAAGTGATATATATTTGCATGAATATTTTTTTATTAGAAGAACACTTTTTGGAATAATTCAAAAATTACAAATTAAGCCACAGTTTGACTAATCTTCATTATAAAAGTGCAATAGACAGAAATCAGATTTTAAATAATAAGAACTAAAACTAATTCTAAATAAATGATAATTTAGAAAGTATTTTGAGACTTTTATGCTCATCTCAGTATTCATTTGAAGTTTTGATTTTTTTAGAAACCATCTTAACACATTTACATCTTAAAATTAACCATCATGTCAAATTCCAAGCTCCTTGTCTAACAGTCTACCACCTCTGTGGTGTTAGTGGCACCAACATGTCTTCTTATCAACATGTGTACAATTAAATTCAATATTTATTCTGGACATAGTTTTAAACTGGTATAAATCATAAATATAAAATACACTTGTTGATTTATTGATTTAGTTAAGAGTATTAAGTTATTTCGTACATATGGTACATTATAACTAGAAATACATATATATATCAGAAATCAATGTAGTATAAAAGATAATAAAATATTTTTAGAATCGCAATTTAGAACATGGTTATTATCTGGAATCGCAATTTAGCCATAAGCAGAAAATCGACTAAAACATCACTTCTGAATGAAATTGTTGGCATTCAATAATTCTTCGTCCGAAAATTAGAAATTCCATTTTTTGTTACAATCCCGCATAGTCATTCAATTTTTTATTGCAAATTTTTAGACCTTCTGAATAGATTATTTCAAACGATATTATACTGTTTTATAAAAGTTAAAAAAATGATCATTGTGTAAAGATGGATCAAATGTTGAAGCAATTTATTTGTCATTTTGGAGTATCATTAAAATTTAAAAAAAGATAACGTTCATTTCACATTGTTAAGTATAAACGTTTTGGAAGCTCCAATTGAAGTTCCATATATTAAAGTTTTAATGCTGCTAAAATATAGGGGAGATCGCGACTAGTTGGCTACAGGGGTAAGTAGACGAAGTCCTCATAAATCACCTGTTTGTGGATAGATTGCGCAACCATTCACACAGTACCTTTCTTATTGCTTTCTAATATCCTCATTGTAGTTTTGCAGCGTTACCTACGTGCACTGGACATTTATTACATTTTTTCTGTTTTTTTCACTCATAAGTAATTTTTCGTGGCTTCATTCTTTTTCTAATTTCTAATACTTATCTTAATAATTACGATTTAACTTGTGCAGTTTTTCTTAGTGTATGAGTAACTGTACCTACCTCATATGTGATTTACTTGGATTATTTATGCTTAGAGGATTACGCGTTCCTTTTTTGAAGAAATTTATTATGGGGCTAGTAGGCGCATTGAACACGGGTCAAGTTGTCTCGTTGTTTGTTGTGCGCTGATAGCTTGAAAAACAGCAAACAACAAGAAAAATGGTTGCAATGCAAGATTTTGGACACACTAGGCACTCGGAGACACTCGATTTTTTATTTGTGACAACTGTAACTCTTATGATGATATAGAGTAGGATAGAAGTTACTCAATGTTAATGTTTTATTTATTTTTTATGTATGTATAATTTAGAATTTACATTGCACGGTTACATTGTAACGCCTTTATTTAAACTTACTGGTAATAATGACATTGATTTCGCTTAACTGCGTGTCTTATTTGAGCTTCATTTAAATTTTTATAAAGCGTGTGCCAACTTACCCCATAGGTATAGGCAACTTGCCCCGTGACGGGGTAGGTTGGCGCACAGTTTTTCATTTACTTTAGGCTTCCGCTAAACATAAACTACAAAAGCTACAAACTCAAAACTCCTGGCATTTATTGCCCATTGCCTGTTCTTTAAAAGTACAGTTAAAGTTTCATAAAAAAACGTAAACAAAAAATTAATAAAAATCAATAACTAAAAACTGCGCCTATGAGCATTGTCTCCCCTACTTTCCTTTTAATATATCTGTAATAATAAAGGTAAGATATAGAAATATATTATCTGCTTTACCAATCTACTTTCCATAGCGAAAAATTCTATTTTCCTTACGGTATGATAAATTCTATTTTCCTTAGCAGCAGACCAACAGCAACATACTCGTGGAATATTCATGTAATTATTATGGTTCTGTAATTATGTTTGTGTTATTAAAAAAAATTGTTAAAATTGCTAATTATAGATAATTATTAAATATATTATATAAAATATATAATACAAGTACCTCACTTCGTTTTGAAAACGTTATAATAGCAATTAGTTATTAAAATATTCTGTGATGAAGAACTTGGAAAAGCTTGTAAGTACTAAAAAGTTTTAAATAAAACGCATATTTTAAACTTGTACCATCTCTTTTATTATTTTACTCATCTTTTAACTATAACAGTGAACTTTTTAAAATTACTATAATATATTTTACGTTTGAATCAAGGGAAACATTGCGTTTCGTCTTATGGTATTATAAATAATTATTTTTAATTAAAACCAAACCTTAAATAATCTCCTTCATTACTTTAAAAGTATTTAAATATATCATGTATTCGAGAAAATATAATTCTAAATGCAAATTACAACAGCCATCTATAAATTAACATATATCCGAATAATCAGAAAACATTATCTTTGACACATATCATATATTTTCCGACAGAATATTGGAATCAACAATACCTGCCTAGCATGAATTAAACTGTTGACATTCATTTATTTATTATGTTCAAATTAAAGTTTCCATTATTAAATTGCTGTTACGAAAGGCAAGGTATTAAAGTTCAAACTAAATGTTACACTACCGCATTTAATACACTCAGAATATGATCATAATACTTTTCAACCGTTATTTTATAAAATTAAATTAAATTAAAAGTATTAAATTTGGAACATTAGTTTCGGAGAAAGTGTTTTATAGGTTTTTTCGTTCCTATAAGGGGGTATATATCTTTAGAATAACATTGTGCAAAAGCAGGTATATTTTGTTTTACAAAATAAATGAATAAAAATGGATATTGAGATAAATAACGCTAATGGTGTGACACATAAATGTTTGCGAAATGTATCAAAGCTGATGAACAATGCGCAAAATATTACACCTTGTCTCATTGGCTTTTTTCTTTTTATTTTATTAGATTTTTATTCCAGATTATTATAATTGTAATCATTATTATTTATTTTTTAAAAAATTCGCTACCTTTTATTAGATTTTCTTTCCCGGTAATAAGTTTAATACAATCATATATTTAAAAAAATATATACAATTTTAGCCAAGTTACAGTCTAATTCTAAGACAAACACACAATTAATTTTCTTCAATCTAAAAATGAAAAATAAGGAACTCTAAAAACAGACGGTTTTTATTTTAAAATATTGTGATTAAGAAAACGAAACTAATACCAATAAATAGTAGGGGAAAAATAGAACACTTTTTTACGTCATGTGGAATTTTAAATGCACACAAGAACCCTAAATGTAATCGTTTTTCAACGACAAATACTTACAACATTCTACAAAAATTTTCCTTATAAAAATACCAAAAAAGTTTGAAATAACAAAAAATCACTGAAGTTTAATCTTTGAAATGAAGGTTTAAATTTATTTAGACTATTAACCCTTTTTGAATCTATTTAGATTTGTTTAATGTGAAAAAATGTGTTTCAATAAAAAATAAAAAATAAAAAATAAAAAATGCGCCTTTCTCTTTTTTATTTTTTTAAAGCAATTTAACAAATTACAACGACCTCTTGGAAAAGGTTTTTTTTCAAAGACTAAAATTTAAGACATAAAAAATCGCACGGAGTTGATCATACATTACGTACGCCATGGATTAAACATTAACATTCCTGGACCCATCATGCAGAAATTTTAAAGGAAATTTCTTTTACAATTTTCGGTACTTTTTGTTTTACACGTACAATTACACGTACAATTTCGGTTTTACAGTTTTCGGTACTGCGAATTTTTAAACTTCTACGGAGCTGGTCATACATTACGTACGCCATGGATTAAACATTATTATTCCTGGACCAATTTTAAATGAAATTTCATTTTTTATCTTCTAAGCATCCTACAATATTACTTTTTGCACTTTCGTATAAAGAAAAAAATGTATTTTTAAATGCAATTTGTTTGAAAGGTGTATCTCAATTTGTTTCTGAGTTATTACTTTTTTTGTAGGTTTTATTACTTTTTTGTCATAGTGGCAACAGGAGTAACCATCTCTATTGAAAGTAAATGGAAAATACAGATTACTGTATACACCAATCAGAACACGAATAAAATGCGGGAATTAACTAATAAAACGCTTCAGATATGTTTTTGATTTCATACCCTGACCGAGGACAATAACCATTTTTCCAAATGGTTAAAAAAAATAAATAAATAAGTAAAATAAATTTTACCTTGTACGAAAAATAAAAGAATTTTCAAAACAGGTTTTTCCACGATTTTGAAATCTAAGTTAAATAATGTTTATTGTCATTTCTTCTATGTATTGCTTTTTATTTTGTCTCTCGATTAGACATGAGACAAAAACAAAAAAATTTAAAAATTAAGAAAATTATAATAAAAAACCAAATTACGTAAAAATAAATAATTTTCTTAAATTATAACTTCAATAAAAAAGGTGTTTTTTAAATGACAGTGTGTAGAGTATTTCATTTCCTTTATTTAAAAAATGAAACAAGTAAATCCGTAAACTTGTTCTAAAATTACAGCTGAAAAACGGTGTTTCGGCGTCATTCGATTGAACTGTGCGGCTCCATGTTTATTTCTCGTATGACCGTAATTATATTCTCCTGGTTTCTGAAGTATCGGATTTGATTCTTCCGAACAAAGGAGGGTATGAACTAAACTATTTGATTTTTTACGTTTTTACTTTACCTCTATATAGCTGTGTGGCCAAGAAAGTAAGTTATTTTCATAATTAATTATTTTAAACGCTTTACAATAATAAAAAAGAACTTGAGAATTTGTTGATCGTTGAATTAATTAAACGCCTTCAATCTGTTACTGCGTAATTTAGGTTATGAATAATTAAATCGATATTTTAAGGGTGTTAATAATTTTAGTTCCGTGTTTGTGAACATAAATTACCAGCCCCCTAAAGTATCAATTTCAGAAAAAGGGCTCCTTCTGTTATTTATTTGTCTTTTTGTTTGTGCAAACTCAATGAATGTGTATCCGCAGTGTTATTTTACCTTCGGGTCTGAAGGGGTTAAGAATCTTTCTTATAGACAAACTGCACAAAATTATTTTGGTTCAAATATTATAATAAAAAACTAGTAATTATATTAATTAACTAAATAGATTGTTTTGTCTTTGTATACTTTTCTGGTAACCTTAAGTCGTGTTTTGCGTATACCTAAAATATTACAAAGTACAAAGCAGGGTTTGTTTTCCACTCTTAATCGACATACAAGACTTCCCTAAACATATTTTACTGCATAGTAACAAAATATTTATCTTCTCATAACAAATTAAAAAAATGTATATTTAATAAATCAGTCTCGGGTTTGTGTAGGTTATACTACATTTTCTCATAAATTTCATTCCAGAAAACGATTTATGTTGTGGCGTTATTTACGGAAAGTAAGTTTTACATCCACGTACACATCATTATAAAAAAAAATGTTTTAAAAATTTATTGAAACCCATTTAGTTACCTGGCAATATTTCAACTTTAAACATTTCATCACGTAAATTCAGATAATTAAAAATGTATCGAGAAGATCCGACAATTTGATTTAAACTCTTGAATTGATGCTCGTTCTTTGTGATTATACATAATACCTATTAAAATGGAAAGTTTAGGTGTTGTGTGCCATTTAAGCTTTAGGCATAAATAAAAGTCGTGTAGCATTCTAAAATTAATGCTGAGTGACATATTGCAAAGGTTTAGTGGATAGTTTTATTAAAACTTTGAAACGAAACAATCGTGACACTTCGTAATTCAATTTGTTGAATACTTCTGAGTTTAATGCGAAATTTAAGTGACGGACCTTCATTAAACATTACATATACGCAAACACGATACACTGAGTATCCAAATTAATGTGGAAACAAGTTTCAAATAAGAAAGGCATAATGTCTAAGGCATGAAATTAAATTTTCCTGCACAACTTTCAAATAAGAAAAATTTTTCCAGAGAAATATTTTTGTTATTCAAATCATTATAATTTACTGAAAAATAACAAGATACTTCAAAAAAAAAAAAAAATAACGCTTTAATTCCCATGGTAGAATACGTTCTAGAAATTACGTAGTTCAGATAATCTGAATTTGCGCCAGAAATTTTCAATGATATATTCTGCTTTACTTAAATACGGAATGTCCGTTATTAAATAAATCAGATATTGCTAGTTTATTTTTTTTATGGATTTGGAATATCCGAATTAAAATATCTACTAAATTTGAAACACTGCTGTTTGCATATATGCAAGCATACGCATTAAACGGTTAAACAATTTTACGAATGTCGTAATTTGAAATATTTCAAATAATTTATTTTACGACAAAGCTTACTTTTCACGCCGGTATTGGGAGAATTTAATAAAAATGAAGAGACCTTGCACGGGTTTCATGCACTGCAGAACATATAGTCTTTTTTGCAGCAAATATGTTAGAAGCATTTTTAATCGAAATATCTAATACTCTATTTATACATTTTATATATTTTTTTAAACACTAACACCAAAATTCAATTTTACATGAAAAATACCAGCTACTCAAATAAAATTTGGAAATTGTTTCCCCAATTTTCCTGTTAACCTTTATACGGGGGCTCGGAACGCATTTTCTGGGTTTGCATGTTTTCTCAGACTGATGTTGTCCGAGCCCAAGTGTAAAGTTTAACCACATGCCAAGGGCTAATCGCGGTAGAAAACGCCAAACATTTCACATGAACATGAAAAATGTTTTTTTGTTATTCAATGGCAATATAACTTAGGGAATAATAATGAGAGACTTAAAAAAATATACTTAAATAATCTTACGAAAGACGCTACTTAAAATATTTCAAATAATTTATTTTATGACAAAGCTTAATTTTTCAGACGGTATTTGGAAGACATTTTCTTTCAGAAAAAAATCTAGAGACACAACACGATCTTCTCGGATTACAGTACATACTGTCTCGTCTACAGAAAATACGCGAAAATTTTAGTAATGAAAACTATTCAAAACAAATCATGCACGAAATTAAACCTTGGAGATTACGTATATAGTTAATTAATAAAAAGGGGGAGGAGAAAAATCCGAACCTTAGCTCCAAGCTGCAAACCTGATGGAATGTTTTCCTGCGAACGGCCGAAACTCATTTGTTAGTCCACCCTTTTGGCAGCAGTTATAAAAAAAGTTTAATGTTTATATATATGCTTTAGTAATTCAAAAAAAAAAAAAAAAAAAAAAAAAAAAAAAAAAAAAAAAAAAAAACTAAAATTCTCAATATAGCTGACTGCACTCTCAAAAATAATTTACTTAAAAATGAGAACTTCCATGTACTCGTATTTTTTAAGTACAATTGTTTCAAAAAGAAGTACATTGTTAAAAATAATCTACTTAAAAATGAGCATTTTTATGTACTCATATTTTTTTAAGTAGAATTGCATCAAAAAGGAGCATTAATCTACTTAAAAATGAAAATTTCTTTGTACTCGATTTTTTTTAAGTACAATTAATTCAGAAACGAGTACATGATATTTTGAAGTTGTGTATACTTATACTTGATTTATAAATGTATGCAGAAATAACTACATATATTTTGTATTTTAAAGTCTTAATATTCATGTTTAAATCATATGTGCTCAAAAATATGAGTTTTCTGATAAACCCTTTTCTTATGCCGAATTGACAGTAGGCATTTCCACGCTTTTATTTAAAGATATGTCTATCTTTGTTATAATTTTTAATTTATAATACACACCTTTCAAATTTATTTACAATTTCATTAAAAATGTTAAAGAAGAAAATTTAGTTTAAAAATTGTTGTATTAGAAATTAGAATATTTAAGAATAGGAAAATTCATCTCTGCTGTTAGCAATCGTCCATCGCTGATTCATAAAAGGTGTCATTTGGAATCAGCTGGTAACTGCTCTTATAGCACAGTCAGCATAATACTAGAGGACTCGGGTTCAAATCACGGGGCGGCTGATACACAAAATTTCAAGAATTAAAATAGGAAATTTGTTGTTCTTTACTCCAAAAATTGTAGTTCTTCTCAATTAAAAATGGTGATTTGTCGGTTCTCTGTAATTTCGCTTTTTTTCCCTCATAGTGTATGTGTGTTTCTATTCATACTTATTTTCGAGTTCCTGCATGTACTCAAAAAATGAGTACATTCATTTTTCAAATTTAAGAGTTAAGCACTCGGAGCTATTTTAAAATTGGGAAGTGCTCAGTAATTAGTTCAATTTACTTATTTTTAAGAATAGTGTTTTAACAGTGTGGTTCAAAACATGATTAACTTTAATAAATACAAAATATTAGTAACAAAAACACTACTTGTATTAACTGTAATACTACTACTAATAAAAATAATATTTAATGAAAATATGTGAAAACAATTTACAATGGAAACAAAAAAGATTAAAAAAAGTATCATAAAACATCGTCTGAAGAAGTGTCTGAGAGGTATGAATAATTATTTTTAAAATTGACTTCATTTTTCACTATGAATCTCATTAGTGCTGATATTCTGTTCATGAGAAAGAGACTTTCACAAATATAATTAATCCAATCCGGAAACGCCATAGCTCCGTGTTTATTAACGTACTAATATGTTGTTAGAGGACAATACAGTACGTAGTGAAATGAGGTGGAGGGGAGACCACATAGTTAATTAATAAAAATAAAGACTTGATTAATGGGTTCTGTTATTTTTGCAAGAGTACATTTACTACTCCAAAAGAATAGTTAAGTAATAGAACTTTTAATAGCTGCGAAAGTTTGGAAGAATCCGTTAAATAGGAAACTAACTATTAAAACAAGTTTCTATTATCACGAAACCTGCATAATATTAATCTGAAAGATGTCACACGATGCATTAAAAGAAACAATTAATAAAAACTTCATAAGATATTATTTACCAAACACATATAAAACAATATCTAGAAAATATGACAAAGATGAACGTACAACCCGATTAACAGTTTTGCCCGAGATTAACACGTTTGCACTTACAACAATGTAAATAATTCAGCATTTATTTGTTTCCGTGTAATATTCCATAACTTAATTACCAAGCGAATTTAAAACTTCGCAAATTTACAATAACTAGAAAACAGGAAATCTACTTTTTCAGAATTTAGTGTCGCCCCCGTTGAAAAAAAATGTATATATAAATAGTACAAAACATACTTTTACTTTATGTAAAATGACGTCAATCGCATCCGCTTAAGAATTTCACATTTACGATCCACTCTTAAACATCTACACTAAAGCATGTATAGGATGTCACTATCGCAAGATAATGCACAAATGAAGCAAAAAGATGTCGTCATTAAAGAAACTCGACAAAAAAAGTCTATCTAATGATTCATAGGCATTCATTTCTTTGTAACATTAATATAGACGGTATCAGTCGTGACGTCAGTCATGTCGTTTTGGTTGGAAACTGACTCCAAACAAACGGTTGCTATGTTGTATTTTCTATTTTGTTTGTGTGTTCCAGCTATATCTCATATCTATATCACATATCGAAGTGTTTAATACTTGATATGTACGGGTAACATTTTCCACGGTTTATAATTAAAAAGATATGACGCATAGGACTCTTTTTTATTGCGTAGGATACCCAAGGTCGGTATTTAATATTGTATTTTTGTGCTTTTTCGATTTCAGTTACAGTTTTTATTTGTATAAGTTTGTTTTCTTTTTCAGAACCGGTTGAAATCAGTTCAGAAACCAAACGATTCCAACCATTTCCTTAGTTGAAAGCAGGGCTACAAAAAAAATTTCGGGGGGGGGGGGGGTAAAAATTCTCCAACTTATAATTTAAAAATTTGCCAACGTGAAACAAATTGCTCTATTTTCGAACTAAAATGATGTGTTCAGTGTGTGTTTAATGATAATAATACTTATACGTAAAAAAATAAATAAAATAAAATAAAATAATGGAGTACTTGAGTTGCCAAAATTAAACAAATGGTGCTAAAAACTACAAAAAAAAAATATTTTTTTAAAATAAATGGAGATACAGTTTTCAAACAAATTGCATTTAAAAGTACTTTTTTTTTCCCAATACGACTATATAAAAATTGAAAATGTGCGATGCTTAGAAATTTAAAAAAAAAATTGCTTTACACTGTAAAAAAAATACTGCCAGCTTTACGGTAGGAATCGGAAAAATAGTTGCCCTTATCGTACCGGAATAATTTCCAACCCAGCTTGGAATAAAATCCGTAAAAATAAGGAAATAGTTAGTAAAACGAAAGTTTACGGATTTTATTCCGATTTTATGGATTTTTTTTTTCCGAGCTGGGTTGGAAATTATTCCGGTACGATAAGGACAACTATTTTTCCGATTCCTACCGGAAAACTGGCATTATTTTTTTTTACATTGTAGAGAATTTAATAGTACAATGATACATCTGCTTTGTTTTTTGCCGGCTTCTGTAAGGTAACGTTATTTTCTGGAGACAAAATAAGCTGGGAGAAAGAAATAGCATACCGTACCGTGGGCTAAAACATTTAAGTTAAGCATCGCTACCATGTAGCGATACAACGGGATCACTGAATCCCAAGGGTTATAAAATAATTATTTAATTTCATACTTAATCTGTTACACTGTTGTTATTTAATTTATCATTTGTTCGAAGTATAGTTAGAAGTAAAGTTTAATAAAAAAAGAGCCAAAATAGTCTCAGCAAAACACCTTATTTTTAGAGGTTTTATTTTAATGTTTATTCATCCTCAGCAACCAATAGTTAAGCTGGTGTGAAAATGGCTTTTACGTTGCTTTCAAAGAATCGCATTCACTCGCCCGGTAACAAAAAAGGTGAAAGGTGACATTTTGATGTTACTTATCTCATATCCCTTTAAGACCCGAAAATTTTCAGTAGAAACGAAAAGTTTAGGTGACTCCCCCTAATTAATAGGATCATATTTGAAAGAAAAAAATACCCAATTTCAGGCTATGGCAAGGGAGGATCCACGCAATTCTGTGGGTACAGTCTTGACTTTCAATACAGGTGTGACAAAAAAAAAAAAAAAAAAAAAAAAAAAAAAAAGAGGAAAATATTTTTTTTCTTTTTCCTTAGTATTACCTATACAATTGTGTAGTTAGGTCTTAAAGGGTTAACTAAAATGTACTACAAACATACGGATTACAGAATACAAGTACCAATTCATGTGTCCTATTGAAGTTTCACATATAATAAATGTATGTTTTATAAGTTTGTATATGATACCATAGAATTTAACGCAAAGGCAAAATGTATTTTTTTTTTGTTTGTTTGTTAAGGACATCGTTCTCATTCATTCACACAAATGTTAGATAGCAATGCATCAGCTGGATCTATAACACATAATTTACACTCGATCATAAACAACAGCGGAGCAAAGATTTTAGTGACGGTGAAAATACGCTCAGCCATAATAGGTGCCTGCTTCTAACATCTACTCGTATTAAATGTCCCAGGCCATCCAGGATTCGTTGCTGAGGAATAATGTTTATTGAAAAGCAAAATACATTATTTTTTTATTATTATATGATCGTCTTTATCTACAGACAAGAATTCAGAAGAATTGACACAACTCTCCACCATTGTTCTTTCGACGCTAGAGACTGTTTGTACAATCGTGGTTGATAATATTGTCAGGTGGATATTTTCAATTCAGAATATATAATGTTTTATGTTTCGTAAACATTTTAAACTTTTAATTAACGTTTTAATTAAAGTGTTATAAATTTTTATCAAGTACAGCGTATCCTCCTGCCTCAAACTGTTGACCTGGATGTGAAAAACAACCAATTATAGGAAGAAGAATACGCTGGATTTGATAACAAATAGCTCAAATTAGAAGTTTTATGCAACAAAACATTGAAAACACACGTACAGTCGTGAAAAAAAAATAAACACAACATGTTAACTTTGCAACTAATTATTGTGGAAGAAAGTTACAGAAAAAACGATTGGAAATAATGTCTACTTTTAAATGATGTATATAAAATTTTCTTAGGGGGGCATCTAAATATTAAAATGAACCCTAACTTTGTTTTTTCAATAGCAGTACACAATTCTGAGAGAAGAAATGAAATCTACACGCTTAAATTAGCCTAAAAACAAATTTTTATGAAATTCGTATGATAAATTAATTATTATTTTAAAACGAGCGTATTTTAGGGCAGTATCCAAATTAATGCTCGGTACTCGATTGTTGATTAAGAGAGCCTTCTTCTTGATCAAGGTCTCTTAAGCGCCAGTCAAGCAGTCATTGGAGACTGCTAGATTACAGGATAGCATAAGAAATTCCAAAATAACTTGTCACTTCTATCCTAGACTCCCCTTAAACCATAATTTTACCATTTTTAAGGATAATTTCAAAATTACTTGAAAGAAAAGTGTGAAATTTTGGATTTCCATAAAGCATGACTTAATAAACCTAAATCCAATAAAAAATTTGAAGCTGCAGTTCATAATTTTTAAAAAAAATGAGATAGCTCATGTAGAAGATGCAGTAAACTGTTTTATCTACTACCATAGTGCACCAAGTCTGTAGTTCACATATTTTCTCATAGATTGCATCCATGTCCAGAGTTGGTGAATTAATACAAGAAAACTTAACAATCATACTGAATCAAGTCCATTCATCAGTGTACTACTCCATCACTATTTTTTTTATCTGTAACCTATTATTGTCTAAATCTTGTCTCACATATATCAAAAAAGTTGTATTTTAAATTGTGTTTTAAAAAGTTGTATTTAAAAGTTGTATTTTAAGTAGCGATTTCACAAATGCTGATGAAAAATAAACTTTTGTGAATCAGATGTATAAACTATGAAGGGAAAGTAATATTGTTTTTGATGACCCCCCTCCCCTCCTCTCGGTAAAAAAAAAAAAACAGTTGAAATACCGACAGCATTTTCTTAAAAAAATCATTACAACATACAAAACTCGCATAGTTCAATTATAGGCCTAGAGAGGAATGTACGACAAAGAATAAAACCCCTGTCAAAGGGAAATTCTATTACAAAGTCTTCAACAAAAAGTGTAATTTGCACTTCAAACCTCCAAGTACATATACATGTAAATTATGTGATGAAATATCAATCAAGCTCGCTACAAAAAAATGGTGAAAACACTTGAAAAGGTCTTCAAATCGAAGGAGAGCTCCACTTGCGGATAGCTAAACAGGCTAGAGAGAAAATAAGAACTGATAAAATTAAAGCCTCAGATGAAACTTACTGCTGTACATTTGACTTACAAAAAGTAGTAACCTTTATAAGCTTTCAATGTACATAGCTTATTATAAACGAAATCTATATGTTTATAACTTTGGGGTGCGTTAATTTAATTATAATGTGGGATACATGTACGTCTGGGATGAAGTACATGAAATAGAGGGAGGAAGAGGTTCGCACGAACTTTCTAGCATCGTTGCAAGACACCGGCAGAAAGTTGTAACTCGATTGAAGCAGCAACTATCAACAAATAACACATCTATGTTTCTGGAGACTGGAAAGAAACTATTATGAATGCAAAGAGGAAATATCCTAAATTTGATGTCATTGAAGATAAGAATTCTGATTTTTTTTTTCTACTACAGCTTTGGAACAAAGATCATAAACAGAAAGAAGGATACTGCGGGAACTTTTTTTAGTTGGGTGGATATTGGATGGCTGTGAGTTGTGATATGTTCTCTTTTCATGTTACTGTTGAAAGAAACAATCAGTGAGGATCATCCTGTTTGCAAAACGAATTTGGAAAATCGGGCTCGTTAGCGCAAGTTGCTTTCTTTCTCAAATGTCAGTCAAGATGCGTTGTACGTGGGAGTAGAAAAATTAATTTGGCCAAAAAGAAAGATATGATGGATCTTCTGCCATACATTCTGCCAATTCATCAAGTTTACTTAGAGTACATCACGAGACGTTGATGATGATGATATATTGTGCCAATTCATCAAGTTTACTTCAAGACTCTTCCATCAGAGGTCAATACCAAGATCCTTGCTATTTCATTTAGAGTACATTATGAGACGTTGATGATGATGATATATTGTGCACAGTGAATGATTTACGATAACTGGTAATATCTTTCACTCTTTGAGTAAAAAATAGAATAAGTAAATGTAAATCAAAATCAAGAGTTTTTGTAGTCATAATAAACAAGTCTTCATTTACATGTGGAAATTTCACAACCATACTGGACCAAGGTCTTATTTTTTCAAAAAAACGTATAAATTTTCATTAAAAATATTAATTTGTCATTTGTAAAAGTAGCGCGTTATAAAAATGGTACTTTACATTGAATATTACGACATAAGATTCTTATAAATCACTTGGCCTGAATTAATTATTTATTACCAACTTTAAAACGTTATTATTCACAAAAAAGAAAAATGGACTTGGTCTACTATGGTTGTGAGCCCCTCTATTCATATCATAAAATTATAAAAATTGCAAAATCAAAGTATTTATGTTTGGGTATTTTAGTATTATTGCTACACAAAAAAATACCATATTAGGAGTATAATTTCGAGAGATATTAATAAAAATATGAAAATAAAATTTAACATTAAAAGCACTATATTTTGAATGTTTATAATTCAAATGACTTATCATTCAAATGACTTGAAATTTTGTGTCTAGGCATAGTTGAACCGAAGATTTGACATATCTTGTTAAAATCGGGTATTGCCAGTGAAAAAAAGTGAAGTTTGGGTTTGTTTTAAAATGTAGATGGCCATCTAAACAAATTTTATATACAAAATTTAAAAGTAGATTTTATTTACAATCGTTTGGTACCACTAATTTCCTTCTACGATAATTTGTTGAGGAGTTAGTAGGGAGTATTTACTCCCCCCCCCCCCCCACGACTGTACATTGAATTTTTCTAATACATAAAAAAGTAAATTTGTTACGTTTTGAATTACAAATTTTCATACTAATATATTTAATTAGCTATTTTTTTTTTTGTTTTTTTGTTTTAGATTTTCGTTCATCTTACCCTTATAGTCTAGCTTCTCTGTCTGTCTTTCACAGCGCTCGTACTTTGAAACTATTTTAATTACAGATGAATACCCGCTGCCATACCCCAAAAAATAAAATTTAAAAAAAAAGTTATCTTATTTCAATTAAACAAATTAATGTAATGACGTCCCACTATTTTTGCGATTTTAAAACACAAACGCAACTAACTTTTCTTGAATTCGGTAGTGCTGTGGTAGAGTGTATTATTTCTAACCGAAAAGTCTCGGGTTGGAAGCATGTCTGCGGAAGTTTAAATTTTCAATTTTTTTTACATTTAATTGTCGATGGATTTAAGTAAAAGAAATTTCATATTTTTAAGCCATTTTACGATTATTGTTTTTATTTTAGTAAATGTTAATGTCCTTTTTTGGCGCCATTTAGTGTGTGTTTTGAAAGTGAAATAATTAGTATTGATTTTTTCGTATTTATTTCAGTATTTTTAATATGTTTTAAATATTTTTTTTTGCTTAAAAATATTATATAAATTATATTTCCCTCCACTATTTTTTTTTTAAATGCTGAATTTAAAAATATTCGGATTTTTCAATTTTATTTAAATAATTTTACTTGGGTATTTTTAATTTGGTCAAAAAATATTTTTTACGTTTTTTTAAATTAATATAATAGTGCTGCCATTTATGTAATTGTTTATTAATTTTAAATTAACAATTTTGGTTTAATAATTAAGGATAAGGTGTTTTAAAGAAGATATTATACGAAACCCTCTGTGCGATTTCCGATTACACTTACCCACTAAATTCTATATAATTAAATATATTGATAAAACTGTTTTACTCGCTTTGAGTGTGAATTTATATTGATTTTATAAACGCAGCTTCCATTTTATATAGATTTTTCATGGTATGAGTTTTATTTCCACGAAATAATATCCTGCAAATATATTTTTTAACAAAATAGCTTAATTAAAAAAACTATTTTCCTATAACTAATTTTTGTTTCGTAACAGTGATTTTATAATACATAATGTATTTAGTTATAGATAATCTATTAAACATAATTTATTTTCCCCTTTACAACAAATTTTGATTTTTTTTTTTTTTACATACGATTTACATTTATTTTCATTTGGCCTTCAAAAAACATTTTTTTTTTTTTTTTAGAAAATTAAATTCCTGCTAATAATAATTGCAGAGAAAACTCTTTCCTGCGGTGCAATTTGTTTCATTTACTAAATACACTGTATTATGTAAAATTAATTTTAAACGAAATAGCCAAAGTAAATTATGAGTTTTCTTATAAATATTCATGAACTAATGTTCCTCATTTTGTATTGACGCAATTTGTTACAAAATAAATGTACAAGCATTGAAACTTATGAAAATGTGTTGCATAAGAAAAGCGTTTCTTATAAGGTCAGGTTTTTTTGTTTTTTAAATTAGATCATTTTCCCTTTCAATGCTCGATACAAGAAATAAATGCAGATGTCTTCTATTTTGAAATTGAAAGACATGTTTTCAAAAGAAATTTAATCTACCTATTCATGAGAATAAACTATACGTAGAGTTTTAAAAGTTTATTTTTCTGTTGTACAAATCATTCTTTCCAAAGTAGAAAGTAATGAGACATTTGTATAAAAATATGTATGTGTGTATAGGTTTGTATAACTGCTAATTTCGCTAAATTTTCACCAACATTAGTTAGATGGCTAATCGGAAACTGTATCCAAATGATAAAAAAATGTTAGCAAAATAGATTCGTCTTGATGTTCCCACTTGATATACACATTTTTCTTCCTACAATTTCTAAAATAAATTTTAACCCTTTATTCTCCACCGCTGCAGAATTTGCGGAGCGAGGCGTTCCGCGTGTACGTCCCTTTTGCCCTTCCTGACTCTAGTGGAAGCTAGGAAGGAAAAAAAAAGGAGGAATTATAAGGTCGTTAAAATAAGTACCAAGTTTGCTTAATACTCATTTTAACTAGTAATGGGTACTGATTATTTCGTAATTGGATATTACTTTACCCTTCGGTAAAAAACAAGCTTGTTTGGGAGCTAAACACTGAATGTCCCGCGTTAGGCCGTCCATCTGACGAGGGCATATCGCGCACCCGCAAGAAAAGAGACACATCTTGACAAAATTAATTTTCACTGGAGAGGTAAAAGAAAATGTGCATGATTTTACTGTAACATTAAATTATAGCACTGAGTTCTGCATGAAAGAATAAAAACAAGCATAAATGCATAAAACCGTTGAGAATGAAGACGTAGAATGAGGTTTGGAGGGTTGCGTGATTTTACCTCCCCACATAATCCGCCCCTCTTCTGAGGTTACAATTGGTCATATAGCGTAATAAAGGGGTTTTCTGTATAACTACACTTATAAAACTTATTGTGTAGAAAGACACATATGACACTTCTATTATTGGAATAAAACGCAAAAGGATTTTTTGCGAAATGTGTCACTGTTCTTGCGGGTGAGAGATATAATGTATAGAGACTAAGAAACGATGATAAAGAAAAGAGGGCCGGGCACTGCATCCATTACACATAATGAATTGTAGCGGTACGAGTTTCTATAAGAACATGAACACATTTAACATGCTTCATTAAAACACATTACTACATAGGTGTGATAAAATATATACAAAACTTTTTTTCAAAATTAAAAAACACTAGATATTAAAATGATAAAAAAAGCTACTCGAAGCACTTTCGGCTACCCTTAAGCCTTTTTCAAGGAGATAGGAATTGACTGAGAAAACACTGGACACTCAAAATTTACTGCTACCCATTGACCGGAAAGCCCCGTCATGATGCCCGCAGGCTGTCATACCCATTAAAATGAAGGAGTGGAAAGTTAGAGAAAGCTCAATCCTCTGTGAGGCCAAACTCTACTGTAACATGAAATAAATTAAACTAGATGCGCGGAATTTGGTATGATAATACATCATTTCAATAATTTCCTGCTTGCGTTAAAGTTTCCAAAGACTCTAAAATTGCACAACTATTAAAATCTGAAGCCTGCATAATGACTCTAGCTCTATTGAAAAGTGTGTCAATATCTTTAGTTTGAAACAGCCTTGAGAGAACGGTAGCCGGTCTATTTTATTAAGTAAATTTATTAATGGTACAGATTTAGTTTAGTTTTTTTTTCTGTAATAATTTATTCATTTTGTAAATGCGTATATACCAGTTATTTATCTAAATTCAATTATCTGTTACAAAAACTATTAAAAATAAGTACATTTTAATGTCTTACACAATCAAGAAAAAATTCAAACCAGCTATAACTTATTGATTGTTATGAAATAAAGCTTTAAAAAACTAATTAACGCAGCATTTCAAGATGTATGTATTACATTTTATGATTCCGAAAAATTTAAAAACATGAACAACAACATAATCTCTTATTCAAAAATGTTTAAATATTTAGAAATCCGAGACTTCATATTAAAGGTCATACTTTTAAAAACAGTATGAAAACTGTACTATTGCGTACTGGGCGGCTATACATTCTGAAATGACAGAATTGACATCTCTTATATACATTCAATTTCGTAGTTTTATTATTGCGTTCATCAAATCTGAAGCCTTTCTACAGTTCATTGAATGTAATGGAAAGATTGCGGCAAAGTGTAACATGTTAATATAGAGGTTAAATTTTCTTCACATCGTTTCTTCGAATGAGAGCTACACTATAAATCGAAATGTCTTAAATTCAGACACTTAAGTGTCTGAAACACAGTGTTCAATTTTCAGACATTTTAAAATGTCTGAATTTTTTCACACACTTTTTGCGTCCGAAATTCAGACACTTCAAACGCCTGAATCGCAGTAATTTTTTTAAAAGCATTATACCTAGCCATGTTTGATCACGTTGATCCTGGAAAAATATATGGCCATTATTCTGCCCCCCCCCCCCCCCCCACACACAGCCTGATTTTAGAAGCTCCAAAATATGGTATGCAATTTTCGTAAAGATGATAATTGAAATCTTTTTCGACATTGTACTGTTTATAATCAATATTTTGAATTTATAGAGTTGAATAAGATTAAAAATTAAAATATTTGTCACAATACAGTAAAACCTCTCAATAGTAGGCACCTTAGAACCGCAGAATTTGTTCGCAATTCGGAGGTGTCTGTTTTTCTGAGGTCAAAATATATAAAATATGTGCATGTTGTTAATAAAAAATGTGCTTCCTAAATAGTTGTGCCCTCTATGTAGGAGTGTCCATTATGGAGATTTTACAACAAAACATTCACAGGAAAATTTTCTTCGGCGAACACTGACCTTTTTCAGGATAAATACATTTTTTTTTTACCTCATAAAAGCGAACACAATCGAAAAGCAAGCAAATTCAACGTTTCAAAACGCATTCAATTCGCGAGGTGGCCGCGATTGAGAGTTTTTTTTTTTTTTTTGCAATTATTTTTTATTTAGTTTTTAATCTAATTCTACTTTTAAAGTTCAAAATGCTGATTATAATCAATACAATATCAAAACACATTTAAAATATAAGCTTTAAAAAATTTCCATATCGAATTTGGAGCACGGAAAATCGTAAGGGTGGGGGGGGGGGCACTGCCCAGTTTGCACATGCTTTAATCAGACCCCCCTTCTGAAAAAAAAAGTCTAACTCTGTATTATTATTCGATAAATGTACGTGTCAGTTTTAAGTGCAAAATCTAGCTATATGCAAGTAAATATTTTATAAAATTCTACCTCTTTACTTGGTATTCATTTTTAATTTCAAATTACTTTTTTACTAAAAATAATAAAAAAATCAATATTATATAATTATTTCAAATGAAATATATCTGTATATTTTTACCGCATTCTTACAGTTACGTTAAAGGTACATAATTACACGAATTTAAGAATCTAAAAATTACCATTAAAGTTTAACAAAGTGACTAGAGATAAGGCGAGATCCTTTTTTCTAAATCATTAAATAAGATTTGTTGAATTCAACAAATTTTTTTCTGCTTCAACATCTACATAGTGACGTCAATTTTCGTTCAAACAATTAAATCGTGAAGCTGTGGTTTTGACTTTTGAATCATTGATATTGAAAATTAAAACAGATTATATGTTGACTATTTTCAGTATAACAAATGGGATATTTCTAAAATACTCGGAGACACTAAAATTATGGCAAAGGAAAAAACAGAGAATCCTTTAATTAGAATGACCGGATTTAATGAGTTTTATCAGTCAAAACATTTAAAATAAATAAATGAACACAAGTAATTCCTTGTATTAAATGTATGGGGGAATCAATGATATAGATGAATGGAAGGATGTTCGAACGATATTCTTTTTTTTTTTAATTTATGCTGTACACACCATGAGGAAGAAGAAAACTGCATTAGACAAGAAAAGCGTATATTATAAATAAAAGCAGCTATTAATAGGGATGTTTACTATAAATGCTTTTGAATTCCAGTACATAACACATAACAAATCTATCGGAAATGTAAAAATCGATGTAAAAATTATAAATGCTGCCGCATTAAATGCTTATAAGAATATTGTATATATAAATAAAGAATTAAAAAGGGTACTCCAGAGTAATAATGACACCAAGAAAATACTATTAAGTTAGTCTTGGTGGTAATTAAGAATTATGAGCCAATCAACCGGCGATGTCACTGCGATTTTTAAAGTAATGGCTACATAAGAAAAGGCTTAGGAAGGTCTAATTGCAATAACCGCTAATATACACTATACAGACACACCAAAATTTATTTTAAAGATTACATTGGATAGAAAATAATACAGAAATATGATTGCAGATGATTTGAACAGTAGAAATTTAAATATTATATATAATATAAATAATTTAAATATATAACATGGAAATACCATAGGCAAAATTCTTTGAACATATTTTAGCATAACTCAGGAACGAATAAAGCTATAGACTCGTATGAGGTCTCCATTTAAAGAAAAAACATTCACATAGAGTTTTAAATACATAGTTAAGACCCCACTTACCTGGGAAAAGGTCTGATTATTCCAAAAGCACATTCGCTCTGAGGACGTCCGGATTGGAGGCTACGTTAGTATCCGTTAGTTAGGCAGACTTTGATATTTTAAAAAGAGAATCCCTTTGCACATCCGGCTGGCTCTGTTAAAAAAATGGAAATTTTCCATCCTAAAAACATAGCCCGCAGACAACAGTTCTCTTTACCTGATTTGACGAGACGAAGAACACTATATTATTGTTATAGATAAATATTAATACGGAGTACCACTATTTCAATACAAATGAAATCCCGGAACTTCACATTCCGCAAAAAACAATCAAGTCAAAATAAATTATTAGTTAAAATGTACACGTACATAAAAACAAACATTTAGTTTGAATTACAAACGAACATCGAGTTCGAAATCTAAAACGAATGCGCAACTGAGAGTGCCCTCTGGTTGGCAATGCTGAACGGGGTTACAAAGTGTCTTAAAATTAGATGCTTGTAGATTTTTTAGACACTTTTATCAGTTCGTGTACACCATGATCATAGTAAGACACTAATGTGTTTTAAATTAAGACATCTATTGTGACTGAATTTTCAGTTTCAGACACTTAAGTGTCTGAAATTCTTTTTCAGTCACATATGTGTCTTAATTTAAGATACCTCTATTTGCAGTGTATGGTATCTACTAAATTGATTGTACTGAACGATATTTAAAGTAATGGGAATACTGTCACCTATACCGACAACAACTGCACTGTATTCTGAAATGCCTGAAATTCAGACACATGATTGTCTTAAACGAATTGTTCCATTTTCAGACATTTTAAAGTGTCTTAATTTTTAAGATTATTGTATGCGTCTGCATTTAAAGCATTCCAAACGCTTGAATCGCATCCCTGATTGACCGACCTCTCATTTATAGGCAATAGGGATACATTTTTTTCAATTTTTTGCATTATACAATGTAAAAAAATATCCTTTAAAATATGGAAATTGTGCTGTCAATCGAAACGCAAGTACTATTTACGTATTTTAATGGAAGATTTCTTTAGTAAATTTCGGAAAATTTTCTAATTTTTTTTTGCATAATTCTGTATTTAAAAATTTCAATTTAAAAGATGAAATATAATTTGTCAATTTCGAACTCACATATTTCAACCACCACCTTCCCAAGTAACGTATATTAGACGGGATTTATTTTATTAATTCTACTGTAAACGTATAACACTTACCCTTCGATGGATACGAACCAGGAACCTGTTGTTTTCTTGAGAACATCCTTGACCACTCAGTCGTAATTTCACAGGATGGAGCATCAAATATCATTACTTTTTTATGAAGCATAGGGAATATATTGTGCTAATAATTACTAAATACATTGATCTTTAGTGATTGTTAACTAAACTAACGAGTAATGTTACTATAAATGTTACAAACTAGTAATGCCACTAACTAATAATGCTACTAACTAATAATGCTACTTATTAGTAGCATACAAACTAGCAATGTTAACTAAATATATTAATATTTCTTTATAAAACAAATAATTCTATTACGGATGAGCATTTGCTTTTTTTTTTTCCTTTGTTTACATCGAAATCCTGAGTGAATGTTTTGATTATCAAATTAAAACTTTCACTGAAAATTCGATCATACCTGAACTAAATTGATATCCGATCATGACATAAAATATTAGTATATAGTATTAAAATTTTACAACTATTGTACATTATACGGAATAATATGAAATAGTTCCGACTGTCTTACTGTTAATAGATGTCACAAATCTTAATTCGTGATTACACGTTCTCAAATCGAAAGGATTAGCATTATGACAGAAGTTTTAATACATTTTTGTTCAGAAACGCATGAAATTGGCAGGTGTTGTTATTAAGAAACTATGTGATCAAAAGACTTTTTCCATTTTTTGGTAAACTCAAAAGATGTTTCAGGCTGTTCTCAAGCTCACTGCTCAACAACTACGAATTTTTTTCGCACAATGACACTCTCATTTTAAAATGTAAAGGTATAAAGATGGAAGGCTTGAATATGAAACGCTTTGGAATCGAAATGAGTTTTCCATTTTTTGATAAATAAATTAATTGAATTATAAGCGATTTTGATCATGTGACGTTTTAATCCCTTTTTTGAGTGGTTTATTTTCTTTCGTCAGGAAATTCGGCCCCAAAAAAGCCATATTTGACAGTATTTTCATCTACTAAAGAACATTCTTTGATAGTGCTGATATATATGATGATACAAATGAATCACATTCGTTACACATAGAATAATATTATATTAAATTCAGACAGTTGGGCTTTTGTATTTCTAAGTGTCTTAATTTCAGACGCATGACCGTACTTAGACATTTTTCGCAGTTCTTTAAACCATGATCTTAGTAAGACACTTTTGTGTCCGAATTACTTTTGCAGACTTTATTTCAAATCGTTCGGTACCAATAACTTTCTTCTATGATAATTTGTTGAGGATTTAGTAGGGGGTGTTTCCCTTTTTTTTTCCACGACTGTACATGCTGAACTTCACTGCAAGTAATGTTGAAAAACATAATTGTAACATTACGTAATCTGTTTGGTAAGAAATGGTCTATCATTGTTCAAACTTTTACAGACTTACTCGACGTGAAATGTAATTACATCCAAAATAATAAAAATTATATATTACAGAAGTGAAATAGCATATGGTTCGTGGTTCTTACGTGAGGTTTGTCCCAGGTCGCGAATCTCTGGCGTAGTCTGAAATGAAAAAAGTGTTTTTAAAATAACGATAAGCCCTGTGACTTTCTAATGAAACATTTATCCTAAAACATTTGAAAATATATCATGTCAAAAAATAGGCAAGAATTATATTTCATATTATGAATGTCTGTACTGAAGAAACATATTATTTTTCGTTAACATTAAATATTATTATTCCCGTAATATTAAATTAAAAAAAGAAACTGAATAGCCCATTTTATAACATTGCTAGTGAAAAAAAATAGGAGATGAAAGGTAAATATTTTAACAGGTTTAACATTAATGGTAAGCGGTATAAGGGTTTTCCCGTTATATATTCACTTAAAACTCCCCCCCTCTCGAAAAATCAACATTTAACTTCACTGATTCATTTTTGTAGTTGTCATTATCCCTCCCCCCCCCTCAAATAAAACATTTAGTTTAAATTTGATATTTTATACTTAATTTCACATTTCTGTATTAATTTACTCCCTCCCCCCTTACACTACAGTAAGTTTCCTTTATTGTTTAAAAGTTCGTTTTAAATGCATGCATCATTTTTATCAGTCATTTCCTTTTTCTTTTAACTAACTTCACACAGACATTTGTATAGAAATAAATCTTAACTGCAGTGATTTTCCGTTGAGATAAAAAAAGAATAAAATAGAAATGAATTTCCTTTGCTTCTCAGCCGACAATATGGAATGCATATTTTATGAGTAACACAGAAATGCGCATTAGATTTTTCTCATCCGTTTTGTCTTGCATTTCTAATATTTCCCACACTTTATTTTGTCAGATAAATACCATATGCACTGCTGGCTTGTACAGTAGGGTGTGTCGAAAAAAAAGTATTTTTTTTGTTTGTTTTCGGAACGCTTTAGTGCGGAAAAGTTGCCTATTGTAATAAGAAGAAAAAAGGCATAAAATGTTTTAAAATTGGTTAACATCTTCCATTCGCGCACCGTACTGAAAGTTGATGAAAAATTGCAAAAATAGCGCCTTTTTCTATTTTGTTTAAGTTAATTAACACTTTTAAAATAAACTCGCTTTAGCTTTTTATGCTTGTTTCATGGTTTACATAACCAAAAAAATTAAATTCCGATCAATAATTACATTGTTGATCCTCCCCCCTCAAATAAAACATTTAGTTTAAATTTGATATTTTATACTTAATTTCACATTTCTGTATTAATTTACTCCCTCCCCCCTTACACTACAGTAAGTTTCCTTTATTGTTTAAAAGTTCGTTTTAAGTGCATGCATCATTTTTATCAGTCATTTCCTTTTTCTTTTAACTAACTTCACACAGACATTTGTATAGAAATAAATCTTAACCGCAGTGATTTTCCGTTGAGATAAAAAAAGAATAAAATAGAAATGAATTTCCTTTGCCTCTCAGCCGACAATATGTAATGCATATTTTATGAGTAACACAGAAATGCGCATTAGATTTTTCTCATCCGTTTTGTCTTGCATTTCTAATATTTCCCACACTTTATTTTGTCAGATAAATACCATATGCACTTTTGGCTTGTACAGTAGGGTGCGTCGAAAAAAAGTATTTTTTTTTAAATTTTCGGAACGTTTTAGTGCGGAAAAGTTGCCTATTGTAATAAGAAGAAAAAAGGCATAAAATGTTTTTAAATTGGTTAACATCTTCCATTCGCGCATCGTACTGAAAGTTGATGAAAAATTGCAAAAATTGCGCATTTTCTCTATATTTAAAATTAATTAAAACTTTAAAAATAAACACGCTTTAGCTTTTTATGCTATTTTAATGGTTTACATAACCTAAATAAATTCGAATCAATCATCTTATTTTTCCGTTCACGCAACATCTTAGAAAAAAACCCCATAAATTTAGCAATTTTTCGCAAATTTCACCGTGCAACTCTTAGCTCGCTTTGCTAGAACAAAACGATCCAGAACTCACCACATGGAGGTGGTTGCACGTAGAGTTCCACCTCCATACTACCCAACCAACAATCCAATTATTGGATGTAGCTTTTACATTATATTTGCATCTATTTGCAAATGTTTTCCATAGAGTAGCATTCTTTGTCTTACTGTGTCTTTTCCGCTTTCTTTTTTATATCTACTACACATTGAAAGTCTGATTTTTTGCAGAAATGAGGCATAACCGATTTAGACTTCACTGTTGTTCGGATATAGCCATGTCTAACTTCATGTCCATATACTTTATTCGAGGTCTCTGTCACAAGTTTGACGCACATCTTAATAGTCTCGGTGTGTCAGGGAAACATTTGTATTTCTCTGATGAAAGTAGTGTCAGAAGTGATGAACGATTTTATATCATATTCACTTATGTCCCGCGGCATTGGGGAAGGATACACCGCACAAGAATTCCAATTAATAATTTCTATGTGATCGGAAGCTTAGAAGTTTCCATTCAGTGGCATTACATTTCTAACAGTCTTCTTCTTTGGGACGGTTTGTCGTGCTTTTACGATCCTTCTGTAACCAATATCCCGAATATGTTTTCTTTAATCGACAATCATTGCCAATAGAACATTCTCTGGGTGCGCAAAAAAAGCATTTAGTTCTATTACTAGATCAACAACTTGTAGTAATTTGTCGAATAAATAGCGTGATGTTTGGATTGCTTGAAATACATGTTTTGGACCGCCAGTAAAATATTTGCTTATTTTATGGCAAATTACCCAGGCATGTATGATTTTATGATGAAGCCAGCTATTTCTTTTAAGTTTTCGGATGAATCTAATACAATATAAGGACTCGGTTGGCCACAGTTAGTCATCTGAAATCGGACAAAGTATCAGGGTCCCAATTCCCCAAGTCTTCTGGACAATGTCCCAAGGTGACTGCATTCAAACTGTACCAAAAATACTGTTGCTCTTTGCTCAAAATTTCCTGTCTATATCAGGAATCGAACAATCTACGGGTTCACAATCGACCACAGGAGCTTTTTTACAGCAAGTGTGCTGCTACCCGATTGGCGCACTAAAATATATAGGCCCTTCAGTTTGACCATGAATATGTTGGAAAATTTGGCGATAAGAAAGCTCATTAAAATGCTGGATGCATAGGCTTTTAGTCAATGTAATCGGTTTGTATTTATCTTCCTAATACTTCGGGTCTTCAAAAGAAGTGTGTTTG
The DNA here is from genome assembly GCA_963932465.1 of Maratus speciosus. Taxonomy (NCBI): domain Eukaryota; kingdom Metazoa; phylum Arthropoda; class Arachnida; order Araneae; family Salticidae; genus Maratus; species Maratus speciosus. The sequence continues at coordinate 323,730,230 of OZ010790.1, read as the reverse complement.
TGTTCATCAATTTGATAGTACACTGCCGCTTTAGGAACTTTAAAACTATTTGAGGAACCACTCAGTGCTTGCTGAAGATCACGAGCTTTCCGCTCGGCCCTCACATTTAACTTTTTTTAACTGTTTTGTAAATACATCCGATTTTCCCTCAAATTGTAATTCCTTTGAAGAATCATGAACCTCAACTCAAACACACGAATTTTCTTCTTTATTTTGCATAAGCATCTAATGAGAATTATGCATTTACATGCTTGTGATCTTTTTAATATAATATAAATTCCACACCCAAAAATTGAACAGTTGGTTAGGTGGGATGTAGGTAGAACTCAACGTGCAACCAACATCACGTGGTGAGTTCTGTGTCGTTATGTTTTAGAAAAACGAAATAAGAGTTGCACGGTGAAAATTGAGAAACATTTCTAAATTTATGTTCTTTCTAAGCTCTTGCGCGAACAAAAAGAAATTGGATTATTGATCGGAATTTAATTTTTTTGGTTATGTAAACCATGAAACAAGCATAAAAAGCTAAAGCGAGTTTATTTTAAAAGTGTTAATTAACTTAAAAAATTTTGAAAATAGGCGCTATTTTTAAAATTTTTCATCAATTTTAAGTTCGATGCGCGAATGGAAGACGTTAACCGATTTTTAAAATCTTTATGCCATTTTTCTGCTTATTACGATAGACAACTTTTCCGCACTAAAGCGTTACGAAAATGAAAAATTTCTTTTTTTCGATCCACCCTATTGTCATTAAATTGTAACGTACATGTAATATCACGTGTTTAGTTATTCCTTCATATACCTCGGCTAACCACCAGAACTTTATTAACTAGCAACCCTATAACCCCGCCTTGGCGTATAATTTAGTTCAAGGTAAAGCTTCGTGAGTTCTACTGATTACTTTGTCTACTTCATTCGTGTTATCGCCAGTATCTTACATATGTTTTTCTTATCCTCGCCAATGCATGAGTAATTGTAACAAAATCTTTTTCACTTGTGTTGCTGATCTAGAGTGATTTAGACGGTAACTAGGATTTCCCTTTGAGGGATTAGTCTGAGCGATATTGCTGAGAACATAGATTTAATAATAACATGTGGCTGCAAAAAAGTGAGATGTTATCTTTAATTGTCCATGTGCTGCGATAAATTGAGATGATGAAAATAAACCAGTCGTAGACTTACAAAATCTTACATATAAATTCGTATACACTGTTTAAAAAAATGGGAAAGCAAACCATGCAAGACAGACATGCATGGACATAAAATTGTAAGTACGCAATATATTAAATGTAAAATAGAAAATGAAACTCTAAAATATTTTATATCGTGATTGTAACTGTATAAAATGATGTCAAAAGCACAAACAGACGCTCCGCACTAATTTCAGTAACTTTAAATGACAAATATATGATGTTCGAAAAGAATGGACTATACTTTATATAGTGTGTGGTCCCCCGGAGCAGTTAATATTGTACAATATCTGTTTTCCACGCATGCAATGAGGTTGTGGATAAGAATTAAGGAATTCGCTCTTCTAAATCTGATGTAGTTTCAAAGTACCGAACACATCAATAGTGGCATGCAATGCATCGTTAGAGTCTGTTTTAGATATGCTCGATCGGATTTAAATGATGAGTGCTTGCTGGCCACTACATACGCTGTATTGTTTTGTTTTCAAACATATTCTGCACAAGTCGAGCTGTATTTAGCATGTATTAAATAAAATAAATCGGCAATGCTTTCAGCATAATGTATGACACAATATCTGAATACATATCTGCACAACCTTTGAGCTGTCAAAGTGTTATTTGAAGTAATTTACAAATCCATACATATTTTTTCAGCAAATCCTGCAAGCTAAAATACGCCCATATGAACCCGATTACGAAATTTCACCAGAATACGTTAATATATATATATAAAAAAAAAAACTAATGACAATTGAGAATATGACCTTATGATAAAATCTCTAGAAAAATGAAACAGAAAAAAAAATCATGTCAAATTTAAATTGGTACTTCCCGCTGTTAGTTGCCTTGGCGCGAGATAAAAGCCTTGAGAAGGAACACTTTAACAAGTACCTTCGGGCAACCATTTCACTGTTTCATACAGGTCTTTATTTAATATTTACACAATTTATTTAATGCTAGGTGGGTATCTATCTGATTTTCGGCATTTAAATTGCATATTTTGTGGAGGAAATGCGGCATTAGGAAATGTTTAAAGTTTCTATACCTAATAATTCCAAATTAATGTTAATTGAGAACGCTTTTCGTTCATTTCATCTTTTTTAGAAATCATTCACATAGACAATTTTAAACTTTAAAACTAACCCGAAGCAAAATTTCAAGGTTTTGGGCTCAGCAGTAACACAGAAATAGAAAATTTTCGAAAGTTTTTTGTTTCTGCAGTGTTTTATATAGCGACATTTTTAGAAACTGTTCTATTGCAAGAATTTACGTCACGATAAATACAGCCATGTCAATTTTCATGTTTATATTCCTAACAATTCCATGTACTTTGTTACTTAGATCATCTTTAGATCTTTTTTTTTTCGCTTTGTTTAGTCTTTCGATTTTTTAGAATTCATTCTACAACGAGCATTTACATCATATAAATTACTGCCATGACAAAGTTCTAGTTTCTAACCCCAACGGTATCCCAGAAATTTCCGTATTCCAAATAAATCATAATTTAGAACCTTTCTAGAAATTTTTACGTTTATCTTTCAAATTGAATTTTCGAACCTTTTAGAGAGCATTCATAACGAGTATTTACATCTTAAAAGTAACCATCACACCGAATTTAAAATTTCTAACCCAATCACTATCACAGAAATCACAATTTTAGAATTTTTTTGCTCCTGCAGTGATGTAGGTTGTTGCACTGACATAAAATATAGTCTTTTCTTTGGAGCAGAAATGGCCACCAACATTTTTTTTTAAGTTGGCTATGTAGTTTCAGACTTAACACCTCACAAACGCGCGAACATTATTAATATTATACACTTTATAATATTATATCGCTTTATAATATTAGCATAGATGTACAAATACAGAAGCCATTTATTTGTTACAAACTAAAGTTTCCGGCGTTGCCCAGAATTCAAGAATGTTGTTCTGATAAATTAATTTCAAAATTTAACTTACAACATAAAACAAACATTAAAACAAGTAAGAAAAATCATGCGTACAGCATAGATTATGAAACACTTTCCAACACTCCCTGAGAGCTTTAACGAACTGAGGGAAATAAGGTATATAAGATAACTAAGTAAACATTTAAAAATCTGATTTCAGTAGTTACCGCCCATAGCCAAACATGTATTCCAATTCTTTTGAACAGCCCTGTATTCGATCTGTATGTTGAAATATACACTATATAATGGGAAAATTTACCGTAATTTCCGGCGTATAATCCGCGGATAAAACAATTCTTTTTGGACCCAGAAATTTTATTTAGTAATTGAGGTCAAATATTTACCGCCATCTTGTAAGTTACATTTTATTTAAAAATATTTCTGGGTCGAAAAATGATTGTTTGATCCGCGGATTATACGCCGGAAATTACGGTAGTTTAGCAAGAAAATGCATAACAGGTTGAAATTCATCTTTCAGCAATTTATACTAATAGATGGAAACATACTTGAATACTTTTGTACAGCCCTGTAGTTTACCTAGTACCTTTATTACATGCCACTATTTAGCTAAAATTTAATTCAAGCTAAAACACGATTAAAACTACTGAAATTACATTTCCAGAAATTATCACCCATAGACGGCCACGTATCCAACTCTTTGCGCGGCCCTGTATATCATTTTATCCATATTATATAAATATTTCTTAATACACTAAATTCTGTTCAGCGTAAAAATGCATAAATCCTATAAAACCCACCTTTAAGCAATTGATGCTCATTCTCAGTAACCTTTACGAATTCATTTTTGTAGCCCTGTATATGAACTATACCATTTATACGCACTTCATAGTATGCATAAATATAGTGAACAAGTAAGTAAGTGTGATCGCAGATCACACTTTTCGTTTAATATACCTTTCAGAACACTTTATCCTTTTGAAAAATCTCTTAGGTCCACATTTCGCAACCAAGGGCGCACTCTATTCTAAACAAAACTCTATCCGAACGAAACTCCGTTTTATAGACTATCCGTAGGTATATTAGTCGAGGGGATTCGGCCGATAGCTCTCGAGATAAGAAAGCGCCCCTGGCGGTAAGAAGTGGGACTAAAATATGTAAGGCTATGGTGCATAATATGAAAGAATGGTCAAAGGGGTGTCGGCAAAACTTGTTAAAGTGCTCCCCATGTGAAAAGGGCGGAGGTTAGAAAAATTGCTTAAAATACCCAAGTTAGAGCACGGAGGAGTAAATAATATGAGACTTTTTGAAAATTTTATGATTTGGCGTGTGGTCTGCGGTATTCAGCTATACGTATGCAAAAATTCATGTCTCCAAGTTAATTAGGGGCTCTCTTACAAAGAATTGCTTAAAATACATATGTGGTAGCTCAAAGGGATAAACGTAAGACTTTTTCAAGATTTTATGATTTGTCGCCTGGTCTCAGATGTTCTGCTATAAGTATGCAAAATTTCAAATCTCCAATTTTTCAGTTAGAAAGAATTGCTTAAATTACGCATGTGGAGCCCAAAGGGTTAAATGTACGATTTTTTTCAAAATTTTATTATTTGTCGTATGATATGTGGTGTTCAGCTATAAGTATGCAAAATTTCACGCCTCCAACCTAAGTAGGGGCTCACTTAGAAAGAATTGTTTAAAATACACATGTTGGAGCTCAAATGGTTAAATGTACGGCTTTTTCAAGATTTTATTATTTGTCGTATGATATGTGGTGTTCAGCTATAAATATGCCAAGTTTCACGCCTCCAACCTAATTAGGTACTCACTTAGAAAGAATTGTTTAAAGTACACATGTGGGAGCCTGAAGGGTTAAATGTACGACTTTTTAAAAATTTTATAGTTTGTCATTTGATGTGAGGTGTTCAGCTATAAGAATGTAAAATTTCACGTCTCCAACCTAATTAGGGCTCACTTAGAAAGAATTGTTTAATTACATATGTGGGAGCTCAAAGGGTTAAATGAACGACTTTTTCAAGATTTTATAGTTTGTCATTTGATGTGAGGTGTTCAGCTATAAGTATGCAAAATTTCACGCCTCCAACGTAATTAAGGCTAAATTGGAAAGAATTGTTTAAAATACACATGTGGAGCCCAAAGGATTAAATGTACGACTTTTTCAAAATTTTATGATTTATCGTATAATATGTGGTGTTCAGCTATAAGTATGCAAAATTTCAAGTCTCCAACATGTATAGTTTCTGAGAACGAGCTTTTTGAGAGACGGACAGACAGACAGAGGAGCGAGACGAATAGCGTTTTGTCAGATGTACGAAGCCCTAAAAAATAAAGAAAATAAGAAAAAATGATGCTATAAAGTAAAATATTTTATTAAACATCATATAATTGTTTCTAATTTTCACACGCGAAATATAAAATATGCTTTTGGCGATTAAAAAATGCTATTGAAAGATTATCGCAAAATCTCAAATCAAAGTTTTTATCCCTTTTTTCTTTTTAATGGAATAACGAACAGATTTCTTTTCCTGTTTGATTAAATTAAAATTTTTATGGCACTTCATTATTACAGCATGCGGTTTTTTTTATTATTATTTACTCCATGTGTTCAAACCAGTTGTCTACGAAAACATCTACCAGTGAAAGTGACGCACAACAAATATCTGTGACGTATGCAGATAAATTTTGCTTCTTTATCAGTTTTTTTATATAATTTTTAAGCGGTTTGGAACTTATTTTTCATAGTAGGTGCATTCAGTAGGCGACCTTCATAGGTACCATCTGGTGCAATCAGAAACGAAATCCGGCAAATATTTTTTGAGTTATGCTTGACGAAAGTTTTTATTGGGACTTTTTTTTTAGTAGAACATGGCCTTAATATCAATCATAGCTGCAATATTGCGTTGAGTATTAGCCTTCGCTTCGCTCAGACAATTAAGCCCCGCTGGGGTCCTCTATCGCTGGGCAGTTAACGCACTTCTTCCCCTTTTCTTTGTATATTCACGGCCTTCCCTTTAAAAGTTTTCATAATAAAAAGAAGTTAAGTCCTCTAAAATAATGTGTTGGAGTTTTTACTTGTTTGTAAACATGGGTACACGAAAACACCTTCATATAATCATGGTGCGTGCCCACGTTTTCTCCAACATTTAGTCAAACAAAAAAAAAAACATAGGGAGAAGTTGCATTTTGCAGCGCTTATTAATAACGCGAAAGAACTTTCATATATTTTTCCCACTTGGTTTGCGGCTTCCTGCTCCTACTCAGCGCTCAACTCTCGGTGTGCCCGAATCATTTTCTACGATATTCAACTTCATGGGACTGTCACCGTAGCTGCACTCACTACCCTTGCCTGCCCTTGCTGCCCTGATGGACTTCTGTGCACTTTATGAGAAGCAAGGATTAGCCTGCGGTGCCCCCAATGGTTCATCGAATGATGTCGTCTGCTGAAGTGGTTCTTCTCATTTCTCCTACGATGTAAAACGCCTTCATCACTGACCCCCCCCACCCCCTGCGTGAAGTTCTTGTTTCTTCATATTCCTGCTCCATTCTATCGGGAAAATCTTTCCCTACTCAACGAGCGCATCACCCCAAAACGGAAATCACCGACAGTTTTGTTTGTGAAAGTATGCATATTTACTGCGCGTCGGCAAAAAGATTATCTGAGTTGTCTTACCTTAATATGTGCAACGTTCCTTTATCAACAGTATTTCACTCCTGCAAAGATCAAAACCATTCAACACCTGTGTTTTTTTGCGCTATGTTCAACTTGAAAGAAGCAAGTTTGTGCTACCAGTGTTTGTGAGAATATATTTTGTGGTGCGTGTCGGCAGGAACCCATCTGTGTCATAATAAATTAAAGCGTAGAAATCGGCAGGGTGCATATAAAAAAAGTGCATTGCACCTGTTAGTGTGCGTTCTACAATCTGATATTCCATGATTTGTGAAAAAAAAGTACCTTCAATTAGCCGTGTTAAAGGTTAAAGTTTGCGCGTTTTCTTTTTTTGATCTACAGCTTAATAATGTGAAAATACTTGTACAAATTCTGATTGATACAAAAATCTGTCCAAATTCAGTATAAAAAAATAATCTAGTGTTTTTCTACAGTGATTCTATTGTGAAATATGCCACAAAAATTTTTCGTTGCACTAAAATTTTTGTGACATTTTATATATGATTCAGATGTTGTGCTATTTTCATAAAAAAGATCATTGCAACAGTAAGAGCACAACAACATTACAGATGATATTATATTTCTTACGGCGACTTCAAATATTTATTAGGGGCTCTTTCAACAACTTAAGAATATACAAAAAATTAAATATTCATGACAGTACAGCATGAAAACACAGCATTATTATATTCCTGTTGTTTTCAAAAAAAAAAAAATTTCATTTCAGTTAGTCACTAAAATCATAATAATATTAAAAAAGCGTTGACTTTCCATTTCCCTCTGTTTTCATGGTCAAAATCTGTACTTTATACGAACAATGACAAGTCCTGTGAAAAACATTTAAAATAGTTTTGTCACTAAAATTTTACAGACAAACAGAAGAAAATAATTTACAAATTGCTAGATAGTTTCACATGATAATTTATTAGTGTGTTATATTTGTCAACTTGAACGGAGAAATTACTTCTGATCTAATTTTAGATATAGCATTCTAGTTTCAGTTCTTCTCCTTCCAAGCTGTTTTTGAATAATAAATAAAAAGTTCATTTTTTTGTATTTGAAATGGTAAACTTATGGTATTCTTATTAATATTTGAATTAGTATGTTTTTTTTGTGCTTACATCATGACACATTTCTCATTTTTGTTCCTCCGTGATTTTGCATATGCATGTTATGTTTCGTTTTGTTTTTAAGGTAATTTCTTGCATTTAAAGATTTAAAATTTAACCCTTTAACCTCACTCGCACATTTTGAAGGTATACCAATTCTGCCGATAGGCAACAGAAAGTTGTTCTCTGCTCGAAGTTTTCCTGTGTGTATTATTTTTTCATAAATATCTGCACATTACGCTTACAGCGTTTGCACACTTGCACTTGTCCGTGATATTTGCACACTTATTCTCATGATGCGAAGGTCTACGCTGGCATACATTTTTGTTGTATTTTAAACCAAAAATACAATTTAATTATCTGCTTTATATTTTTATTGTATTTTGAACATTTTTAATCCAATTGGATCTTGACAGAAATTTGACTTAAAAAATCTTGTGGTTGAAGCATTTGTTTTTGCATTCCCCCCTCCCTTCATTTTTCATCTTTTGTGTATAATTTATATATTCAATTTATTGTGTTTTATTTTTATGTACATGCATTTGATTTCTGATATTAATAGTTTGCATACTTACCCTTTTTGCAATACTCTTATTATTTATTTTGCACTATTTGTTGTGCCATCTCAAAAAAAAAAGAATCTCCCTTTTTTTTTTTTCTTTTCTGCTCAAAAAGGAAAACAACAGAAAGTAATTGTACAGTGTAAAAAAAAAAAATTAGTATGTGGGTGATAAAATTTTTTTTACCAATTCATACTTACAAAATGGCATCACACGATAAAAACACGATTAGTGATTTAAATCACCCCATTTCTATATCTCCATTCATTGGCTTTTTTCGAGGAAATTTTATTAAGATATTCAGATTCCATTAGTAAGGATGCCACGACAATTCAAAATTCACTGCAGACTGAAAATGCTGCAATTTTGTCTGAAAGTATTGCGGATTTTCTTCAATTCAATTTTGAAGTTCTTAAAAAATTGAAATTCTAAAAAATGACTATTCCAAATTGCAAAATGAAAAAGATAATTTATTTTTTGTAAATAAGAAGGTGTTAGAGAGATTACATGAAATTATAGCACAACAGAAGGGCAAAACTAAACGGAGTAAAACTCGGGCTGATCAAGTGGTAAATGTCAACAATAAATTCCCCTCATCTGCCCTAGATAAAACGACACAAACTGTTACCTTTTATAACTGAAACCATGAGAAATTACCACAGCTGGAAAATGATAAATAAAGACACATATCCCAGCCCAGAGTAACACACGAAATATAAACACAATGAAAATTTTACAGGTGTTAGCAATTCCATTCTAAATTCGTAACCCCCTGTTAAACTTAATATAACAAAGCCTATTCGTGTCATCATTTGTAATCTGCCTCAAAATTGAAATATCCCTGATATCTTGTTCGGTATTTCGGATTTAATCTATATACCCGAACCTGATATACACTTTGATAAAAAGTACAAGCTTCTACATTTTAATTCATATAATTGGGTATTTCAGCTAGCACGACAAGAAGCTAGGCAATTGCAAATGCATAATGAAATTCTGATACAATCAAAACTGTACCCTGTTAGAGAATATGTAGGTATTAAACGATGCTTCAGATATCAGTTATACAATGATCATCTTGCAATTTCGCGCCATGGCATCAGGTGTTCTGTCTGTGCTTTGCCACACAGTGACCCTCAGTGTAGAAATCCTCCAAAATGCATTAATTGCATTAGGAATAATGAAAGCAACAACACCAAATTTGACATTTTCAACACAGCATTTGCACACTCCTGTCCATCATTAAAAATTTCATCAGGCAAAAGTGAGAAAAAGTATACAACTGCAACACATTCCCATACGCATCTCATGTAACTTCCTTTTTAAAAAAAATATGAGATACATTTTAAATTTTTCATTCTTAACTAACACACATTACTATGAAGGAGTTACTATCTACAGCATTTCCTTTTACAAGCTTTTCATTTTCTTACACATTTACCTACATATGTCATCATTCGACCATATTATTATTAATGCTTAATTGAAGTTTGAAGTTAGCTTAAATTGTTTTCAACATTTTTTTTATAAACACAATTGTACAGTGAGTTGCTTGATCATTTGATTGTTTAGCCGGCAAATAGTTAAATGAATGACGAAATGGAACATAAGTGAAAATTTTTCTGATGCGGGTCGTCAGACATTTTGATTTTCACATTTTGGAAATTTGTTTCTTAAAGTGTATACATTAATACAACTTTAAACATTCACTGTTACAATAGTTGCATTTTTTATCTATTTTAGAAATTTCGATAAAAATTTCCTTGTTTATCTTATTTAAGTTTATTAAATTACATTTTATCACATAAGTAGCATTTCCTGGTTTCATTTGTCCTTTTTACTTTTCTTTACTTAAAAAACACAGTTCTTTTTGTTTGTTTTAACTTTAGGCTACACATTTTTTTTTTTTTACTTGTGATACAATGCTCTTGGTTCTATATGTACATGAGGATTTTTGTTCATAGTTAACACATCTTAGTTCATAGAAAAACTTTACACTAGTTCATTGCGTTGCCATTTATTTGTGAACTTCAGCTACCAATTGCACTATCATTTTGTTTTTTGGTGACAATACTCAGTTCATAGCATTTTTTTACACATTTTAGTTCATAGTTTGTTGTTTTATTTTCTTTTCGTTTAATCTTACATATTAGTTCATCGTTTGATTTTCTTTGTTTCGTTTTACATATTAGTTCATAGTAATTGTATTATTTTATTAGACACTTTAGTTCATAGCAATTTTATTCTTTTACACACAGTAGTTTATAGATTTCTTTTACACTTTAAGTCAGTGAAATACTTTTTCACATTAGTTCATCGCAGTAATTTTCGCTTTTTGTTCATTGTGGTACTTAGATTGCTGTGTTCATTCAACATACAACTAAGTCGTTGATATTAACCATTGTTCACTGATATACACTGATTTAGTTCATTGTGAGATAGTTTTACATTGCTTCGTTCACTGAACTACAGATTTTTTTTCTTTCTTCGGTTCATAGAGAAACACTTACAATTTTGTTCATAGATATTTAGGTTGGTAGAATAAAAAGAAAACATTGCACACAATTGAAAACATTTAATTTTTCTAGTTTTCAACTTCACACATTAAGATATTATTTTTTTAAAGGTTTCTTTATACCAGGACTACTTTTAAATTCACATAACACTTATAACATAAACATGTATTAATCTTCAAGTTTTAGCATTTTTAAATTTCTTTCCTTGTATATTTTTTTTTTTATGTCCTGACATTCGCATGTCACCATCACTTTGTTTAACAACAAATATTTATCAGTTTATAGGAAGATATCCCTTCACATGCCATTTTTTAAAAATTTCACACTCATCATGTTTTTATTGTCTTCATCACAATTCCTTTTGTTTTCTACATTTACATATTACACTCATTTTTTTATTTAAATTTGAAGATTAAGAAAAATCTCTGGTTATGCTTCACGTAAACATTAAACACGTATTAGCTATTACAATGTTTTCTTGTAATAACCTAACTTCACAATACAGTTCTTAAAAAAAAGTTAATTTGTACCATTATTGACCTATTGCAGTTACACTAAATGTTTTAAACACATTATTTAATACTATACAATACGGCTAAAGTTAATAACCTTCTTGATACATTGTAGGTAACATAAATGTATAGCTTATTTTTTAAAAAATGTAGTTGTAGTAATTAACCGACCATGTCAAACAGTTTCTCCACACCCTCGGGCTGACCTTTTACCTTTGATATATGAGTTATTTATCTCATTTTTTATTTTTTTATTTTTTTTATTTATCCCCTCTGAGTTTTTGTTCCCGTTCAAATTTTTTGCCCTAAGGGTCCAAACTTCATTGTGTAGAGAGACAAAGCCCTTGGATTGATGTTCCAATTCAACAAACATAATTTTTATATAAGATTCATCTACGAATGCTCCTTTGAAGATCAATGTGATCTTTCGGGAGCAGGGACCTATGTATCACTTGATGTATGGGTTTCAAAACTCCCTCCTCCTCTAGGGCTGATGTCTTAAACCGATGCCATTACACTTTAACAAGTGTAAGGGATATACCCGTTCATGGGCATGCTATAAGCATCCCGTTGTTTTGTAGTCCTGTGCTGTGTGCATAAAACAATTTTTCTACCATTTATTTTTACTTCATACTTTTTATTTTTACTATTCATACTTTTTATTTTTACTATTCATACTTTTTATTTTTACTATTCATACTTTTTATTTTTACTATTCATACTTTTTATTTTTAATTATACTTCATCTATCTTTTTAATTACAGACATACATATGTCTTTGACCTTTAGTTTCATTTTAAAGTTGTATCTGTGCCTCTTGTTGCTTGCATTTATATTATGTTTATTTTTATTTTGAGAAGAAAATATAACAGTATACTTAAAATTACTTCTCTTATTTGGTCATAAAAAATGCTGGTACCAGAGTCTAGAACAACAAATATAAAGAATTTATAAGGATCATATTACAAAAAATTAACATTTTGTCTTTCTTGGAGACTGTTTGGGAATAGTGATGTCCAAGAAAGAATGTAAATAAAAAAAGGCGCCATTGATCATGACCTGAAAAGTTTTTCTTTATGCAAACAATTATGAAATTGCAAGCACACAGGTATTTATATATATATATATATAGATATATAGATATATATATATGCTTATCATTATTATTATGTTAAATATGTTTTATGTAATTGTGCGTATGGGGTGGACAAAGAATTCATCATTTGTAAGTAAAAAAAAAAAAACTTCTGCAACCATCACAATTTTTTCTGCCGCTCCTGGGTAATATATATAACGGTTTTCCCGTTATATATTCACTTAAAACCTTCCCTCCCCTCAAAAACTCAACATTTAACTTCACTGATTCATTTTTGTAGTTGTCATTATCCCCCCCCTCCTAAAATAAAATATTTAATTTAAATTTGACATTTTATACTTAATTTCTTATTTTTGTATTCATTTACTCCCCCCCCCCTCCTCAAACTACAATAAATTTCATTTATCTTTAAATGTTCGTTTTAAATGTATGCATCATTTTTATCAGCCATTTCCTTTTTCATTTAACTTCACACAGACATGTGTATAGAAATAAATCTTAACCGCAGTGATTTTCCGTTGAGATAAAAAAAGAATAAACTAGAAATGAATTTCCTTCGCCTCTCAGTCGACAATATGTAATGCATATTTTATGAGTAACACAGAAATGCGCATTAGATTTTTCTCATCCGCTTTGGCTTGCATTGCTAATATTTCCCACTCTTTTTTTTGTCAGATAAATACCATCTGCCCTGCTGGCTGGTACAGCTGTCCTTAAATTGTAACGTACATGTAATATCACGTGTTTTGCTATTCTTTCAATTACCCTGGCTAACCGCAAGAATTTTAATAACTAGCAACCCTATAACCCCTCCATGTCGTATAATTTAGTTCAAGGTAAAGCTTCGTGAGTTCTACTGATTACTTTGTCTACTTCATTCGTGTTATCGCCAATATCTTACATATGGTTGTCTTATCCTCGCCAATGCATGAATAATAGTTACAAAATCTTTTTCACTTGCGCTGCTGACCTAGAGCGATGTAGACGGTAATTAAGCCCCGCTGGGGGCCTCTGTCGCTGGGCAGTTAACGCACTTCTTCCCATTTTCTCTGTATATTGACGGCCTTCCCTTTAAACGTTTTATATTAAAAAGAAGTTAAGTCATCTAAAATATTGTGTTGGAGTTTTTACTTTTTTGTGAACTTGGGTACACGAAAACACCTTCATAAGCAGTATATCGCAAAGATTTAAGAGCCATATTCATTGTGATACAATGTAACTTGATGTGTGACACACGATGCACTTTCAAACGAAATGTAAGTGACACAAATGTAAGTGAATTTTAATAAATGTTTTATTCATTATTTTCTAAAAGATGCGTTAATGGAAAATATTTTCTACTTTTATTATTTTTTACGTCAATTTGAAATTTTGTCATTTTCAAAAGTTTTACAGTAAAAAGTTTTGGCTAAACACATCCTTAGATTATACAGGGTGTCCCATAATTATTGGGACATAATTTAAGGGGAGGTAGGGGACATCACAAGGATTTGGATTTGCGTAGAAACCCATGGGCGGAAAGGCTTTCCTCGCGTGGTAGTGACGACACAAAATACAAGAAAGAAAAGACACGAAAAGGGATATAAAACATTACTCTTATTTTATTATTCTTAATGCTGCAAAAATACCGGGACAATGTTGGAAAACGCTGAGCAACTTGATGCACGCATCGTGGCAGCTGCTGGGGAAATCGGGGACACCCATGGTATTTTCGAGAACATTAGATATTCCATGCGCCGAAGATGCGCTTCCATGCATCACGTTCCCGAGTTGTAATTTCGAACACCTACTTTGATAACGATCGTTGTCTCTTTAATGTTCTTTTTTCTTAGTATTTTGCTGCACTAAGGATAATAAAAATGTTTTCTCCTCTTATTTGTGTCCTGTCTTTATTGTGTTTTGTGTCGTCACTACCGTGCCAGGAAAGCGTTTCAGACCTTTGGTTGCTATGAAAATCTGAATCCTTGTAATATCCCCTACCTCTACTTAAAGTTTGTCCCAATAATTTTGGGACACCCTGTATATGCTAAGGATGTGTTTAGCCTGAACATTTTACTGTAAAACGTTTGAAAATGACAATATTTTAAAATGACGTAGGGAACAATAAAGAAAAGAAGAAGATATTTTCATTTCTCGCCTCATTTAGAAAATAATGAATAAAACATTTATTAAAATTCTATGTTTAATTCATTTCTTACAGCTTACTGTATTCATAGTATTTTAAAAATATTTAAATTTCGTTGTTACCTAAATACTTATTTTTGTCTAAGCAGCACATTTTATTGAAAAATGTATAACACTCTAATGAAGCCATAGAAATATTTACAAGCCAGAACTTCATCAGAAAGAAGTCTACATTTTCACATTTATGAATTATCGTTTTAGACAAAATAATTTCTTTTTTAAATAAATTAATGAAACATAAATTGTATAATATTCTCAGTGTTTGTTTCTTTCCTGAAAAACTAAAATCTATTTTTATAGCCATTTTCATATTCAACAGATTTTATTAAAAATTAGAAATAAAAATTTATTTATTAATTATTTAAAAAATTAAATGATGGTAACTATACATTACGACATTATTTGAAAGTTGTTACAATGTAGTTTGATAGACATATCATATTTGTCGATGTATGCACTTTACTGCTCTGAAAAGAAAATTAAAAAATAATAAAATATCAGTTATTAAGAGAAACATGTCCCCGAAACACTTATACATTTCAGTTTAAAAATTCATTTGAATTATTGCATTTTGGTTGCAGATTTTTTTTTTAAATTTAAATTCAGTAGAAATGTTATTTTAAATAAAATGTACAGTATAATTGAAAAATAATTCAATTTAAATGTTATTTACTTTTAAAATTAGAAAAAAAATGTGACAGGACATTGTATCATATGCAAAATATATATTTTTGTAATTATAATTAGAATAATTTGAAAGAATCATAAAAAAGTGTTAACCATTTCAGCTGTATACTTTTAAAAAATCGAAATTTATATTTAGAATTGAAATACGTATTAAAAATTTCGAATTGTGCAAATAAATTCACGTCAATTTATATTAACGAAACAAAAATAGTCAATACTATAAAACTTTCTAAATATTACAATAATGTCAATGAATGTTTTTCATTAAAAAATCTAACATTAATTTCCATTAAAATTCATCGTAGTAAGTATAATAAATTAAAATGCAAAATGACATCATTAATATCTTCAAAATTTATGCACCCTTTATTATCATAATAGCAATTCAGAAGATTAATAGCAAACTGAAAATGTTATCAGCTTTATATTTCAAGGAATTCGAAATGCAAACTGAATTATAAAACCATACTTTCAATTTCTCACTGTGCAGATCCCTCAAGTTGCTACATTTTAATTAAAATAGAATACTGAAAAGATTAGAGTGCGGTTTAAAATTTTCTGTATAGAAATCCGCTTGGAAATTTCTAGCTGCCATGGCTAAAGTTAAATATGCTTTTGAAGAGAAAATAATATGCTAAGCTTTTGACATAGTAATTTAGAAAGTATTATAGCTAAAAGGAAATGATTTATTCTATATGCCTTGAAAAATATGGAACATTTAGATTCATTAGTTTATGTTACCTTATCTTAATTAAATATATATCTATATAAGAAAATAAAAAACATATGATAGAAAAAAGCTTAAGAATAATATTGTTTTGCTCTATAGAATATACAATTCGTTATAAATATCCGCCTTATTACAATATCGCATCTCATTTCTATATAATCTTAAAAATTATAATAAATTAAACAAATCGCCATAACTAAAATTAGTCGAATAAATTTCGTTTATAATTACAAATTTAATAATTTACAAAGATTACTAACAAGCTGACAAAGATACGTTTCAGGGAATTTAAATTACTGTGGTTGAAATAAAATATGTGTTTTAATTTTCTTGCTGTACTAATCACACAATTGACAATAATTTAATTAAAGCAGAATATTCAAATTATTAGATAGCTATTTTAACATTTCTGTTTAGGAATCCGTTTGGACTAATTTAGCTACATCGGATGAATTAGACAAAAATATTTATTTGTAAAGAGGAAATAACATGCAAAATTGTCTACTTATAAATTAAAATAATAATAATGACAAGAGCAAAATCTCATCTATATGCTATTAAAAAATTGAAAACGGAAGCATGGATGCGAAATATACATTGTAAATAATTTGTAATTTTTTTTCTATATTTGTAAATTTCGTATTCTGCGCAAGAACTTAAATTTAATTATTTTGTTAAAATATAAAACCTGACTATTTATTGGTTCTATAGCGTAAAAATAACTTTGAAAGAAAAATTGCCAAATAAACATTAATCATTTTTAGTTATTTATTTTAACTCTATTTAAAATGCATGCATTATTCAATTTCAAAAAGACAACAAAAATCCTCTAAATTCTAATCCGTTTAGGAGTAATCATAGTAATACCCGAGAAAAAAGCCTGGAATCAGCACTTTCGTTATCAAAACGAACAATAAAAGTCCCCATTTAACGAAGTTTTCTACTTAACGAAATTTTCTCTTAAACCTCGACTTTGAGCACCATTAACATGCATATTAACCTCCATATTGCGAAAATTATTTTCTATATAACAAAGTTCATTCCACTTTCACGCATGTACAACATCCAAAAGGGCATTGTTTATTTCAGCGACTTTTATGAAAATGATTTTTTTTTTTTTTTATTTAATCATTTCCATTTAAAAGAAGAAATGCTAAAAACTTTCGATATAATAAGAAAGGGTATTTCAGAATCACGAGAACGTTACAGATGGGGTACTTATAAACAGGCGAAAATTTTTATGAACAATGTATTTTTTATAAGAAACCTGTACAAAGTAATATTACAGGCTTCTTTAAAGTTAAGGCATTGAAATACTAAACAAATAGAGAAAAATTGCGCTACACTTCAGTTTTTTGTTTACCTCTTTTATTATTATTATTATTATTGAAGACAATGTTATAATTAAATTTTCTCATATGTCTGCATTGCATAAAAAAAAGTTACTGCACGATTTAAAATACATTTTCACAACATTTCCATTTTATGTGTATTTTTCATTTTATGCATGTGTATTTTATTATACAAATTTCATGAATTTCAGTTGATTTCTTTTTAACGGATTTTCTTCACAACGAAGTATTTAAGTGTAACGATGAGCCTTCATTAAATGGAAGTTTCACTTGTACATACATTTTAATCGTAATTGAAAAGCTGTAATATTTTCATTTTTAATGAACAATCGTGAGCTCTAGTGTGATAAACAGACACACAGGAAATTTTAAAATAAGCGCACAATATATATTTTTTATTTTATTTTTAAACTTGTCCGGGAAAATACGATTGGAATTGAGGCAATTTCGGGAGAAAAGGTCAGAATCACCCCCATGTTTATGGGAATTTTCATGTCTGATGATTTGTTTATTTTAAGTTAGCGATCATGTATAGATCCACTTCAGCGAGGTATAAATACACTGTAAAAAAAAATACGACCAGTTTTCCTGTAGGAATCGGAAAAATAGTTGCCCTTATCATACCGGAAAAATTTCCGACCCAACTCGGAATAAAATCCGTAAAAAAAGGAAATAGTCAATAAAACGGTATTTTACGTAATTTATTCCGATTTTATGGATTTTATTCCGAGCTGGGTCGGAAATTCTTCCGGTACGATAAAGGCAACTATTTTTCAGACTCCTAGAGGAAAACTGGTCGATTTATTTTTTATTTTTTTTTTATTTATTTATTTTTTTTTTTACAGTGTACATTAGACTTGTTTCCTTTTTCTCAAAGCAAACGTGTAGATGAAAAGGTATTGCCACGACGGCTGGATTTGGAAAACATAAATCCGACCTTTAAGCTGCTAATACAAATAAAATCGCAGTGAAAAGTGATGAAATAAATCTCATGTCCACAATCTACTCCAATACACTCACAATCTACAAAAATGTTGAACGCGTTGCTCAAGGCTCAATAAGTTCATAAAATGTAAAAGTGGAAATTCCGCGCAATTCCTGGCAGACCACAAGCTACATCGCTACGTCGGAATCGTATTTAATTGAAAAATTGCAAGAATATAATACGGAAAACATGTAATGATATGAATGTTAAACAAGAAAAAAATCATGCGTCAAGCATCGATTACGAAACAATTTCCATTAAATTCAGAATAATTTAACAAAACTTCATCGCTTAATAAATTGAAACAGTTGTCTAATTGAATCATTTGGAAACGCGTTAACACATCTAAAAATTCAATTTCGGAAATTCAAAAAAATTTTTAAGAGGTATAGAATTTATACGCAACGACTAATATGCAAAAATATAGTTAAAATTAAAAGTGCGTACCGAAATTGAAGACGCACTTTCAGCAGTTATTGCTCATAGACAGTACTGTACACAATTTCGATTGTGTGTCCTACACTGTAAAAAAAAAAAAAAAAAAAAAAAAAAAAAAAAAAAAAAAAAAAAAAAAAAAAAAAAAATACTGCCAGTTTTCCGGTAGGAATCGGAAAAATAGTTGTCCTTATCGTACCAGAATTATTTCCGACCCGGCTCGGAATAAAATCCGCAAAAATAAGGAAATAGTCAGTAAAACGGTATTTTACGGATTTTATTCCGATCTGGGTTGGAAATTATTCCGCACTGTAAAAAAAAATCTGTAAAGTTACAAAAGTTTTTCTAGGAAACTGGGATTCCTAGAACTTTTTATGTAACGGCAACAACAGAAATTCCTGTAACAGCGTCTGTTACAGGAAATTTTCATGTTGCCGTTACATTAAAAATTCTAGAAATCCCAGTTTCCTAGAAAAACTTTAGTAACTATACAGATTTTTTTTAACAGTGCGGTACGATAAGGGCAACTGTTTTTCCGATTCCTACCGGAAAACTGGCTTTTTTTTTTTTTTTTTTTTTTTTTTTTTTTTTTTTTTTTTTTTTGCAGTAAATGAACGATAAATGCTATGAACGCCCTTTTCTATAGCAATCATATTGTAGTGAAATTCAGGGATATGTATCTATTTCAGTAAAACTGAAATTGCTTAATGTCATATAAATACATGACAAACGATTTTTCCTATTGACCATAATGTAAAGGAATTCTTTTGAGTGTCCGTGTAAATGAATTAGCAATGATACACACTTCATATTGAGTACAAAACATGCCGTGTTAAACTACATTGACATAATCAGTTGCATGAAATCCAAACATATTTACGGGAGAGCGTGGACAGACGGGAAGGCGGACTGACAAACCGAATTCGTAAACACTTTTTGGCTTTGTTGGAAAGTTTAAAAACAGAATAAAACATCCAATGTCAATGTGTCACACACTGTAAAAAAAAATCTGTAGTTCTACAGGTGTAAAGTTACATGCTTACTAAACTTTAATCTGTAACTGTACAAAAAAATGCTGCAAATCTACAAAATTATTTTTTGTAATGCTACAGAAATCTGTAACTTTACAAATGAATCTTCTAAAATTACAGTAATCTTACTAAAATTTTATTTGTAACCCTGGTTGTAGTTACATGAAAAGTTCTAGGCATCCCAGTTTCCTAAAACATTCTTAGTAACCTTACAGATTTTTTGATTTCCGGCGCAAAAGTGTGTCTGTTACATGAGTTTTTGTTGTTGCCGTTACATAAAAAGTTCTAGGAATCCCAGTTTCCTAGAAAAACTTTAGTAACTTTACAGATTTTTTTTTTTTTTACAGTGCACAAGACGTTGCAAACAAAACAGATACATTAAAGATGGGTATCGCCATAGAAAAGCTAAAGCAAGATGCAAGCTCTGTGTATGGCAAACAAGTCGTATTAATATGGCGCTGCTTTTCTTATGACCGGAGATCATTTTGGAGGATGTGATGTTATACAGTATATGGCTGTCAATACTCTGTGACAAAAGTCTCAGACAATATATATTTTTTTCATTAAAAGATTTTTTTTTCACAAATGGATACTATTTCATGCGATCGAGATGGCAATCATTTTGAATAAATATAGTCTACATATTTTTTAAGTACTATTTAAGCTTCATTCAAAGTCAACAGAGAATTATTACGTGTACAAAACATGTACATTCATCGAAACAAAGACGGACGAATTACGGTAAACATAAAGAGAAAGTGTGGAAACAGAGGGTATTAACCATGTATTGTAACAAAATATACCTTTTTTTTTTACTTGGATAGCATCTAATGCTATTTGATTCTAATAAAGTTTGGAGAAGAAAAATGTGTGAATAATTATATAGTCATTTTTATTATGCTTTGAGCCTGTACATGCTAAGCATTTTTATAGATTATTAATAACAAAAAATAATTTTACCAGCATTTTAAATAAAATTGCTCACATTTTGTTTTTCGTCGGTAACATTAGATGCTATACAATACATTTTGCAATTATGTACACAAATACAGATATGAATAATATACAAAGATGAATAATAAACTGAAAAAAAATCAGTTTATGTTTCAGGAAATTCAAAATGTTAAGTCGTATTTTGATTCCATATTTTGTGTTTCTAACTATGCTGATCACTTCTCTTAGATTGTGATCACTTATTTATTTTTATATTTGATCACATATTATTTAGATCACTCTTGATTAAAATAAAATATTTAATAAATTTCAGAGTGATTGTTTTTAAATTTTCGATTTAGAAATCCGTCTGTAGTATTCTAGATTCCATGAATGAATTTAAATAAGCTTTTGCAGAATATTAAAAGTACTATTTTATGCTCAAGCATAATAAATTGATAAGGGAATGTATATATATAACGTTATCAACTTTTCGGCAATTTCGGACCCTCAAATCAACCTCCTTACGATATCAATCCTCGAACCATTCAACCCCATCCTTAAGGATACCGGTATCTGTGTCAAAAAATAATTTTTATTTTTTTTTTAATTTCTTTCTTTTTTATTTTATACGTTTGCAATCACATACAGATATTGTTATATATTTATTATTCGCATACATTACTGATTTAAATGAAGATAAGAAGTTAATAAAATTTCATTATTATATGCAAAAAAATTATATGCAAAAAAAAGATTTTTTTTTTTAATTTCTTCTTTTTCATTTTATACGTTTGCAATGACAGACAGATATTGTTATATATTTATTTTTCGCATACATTACTGATTTAAATGAAGATAAGAAGTTAATAAAATTTCATTATTATATGCCAAAAAATTATATGCAAAAATTTTTTTTTTTTTTAATTTCTTTCTTTTTCATTTTATACATTTTCAATGACAGACAGATATTGTTATATATTCATTATTTGCATACATTACTGATTTAAATGAAGATAAGAAGTTAATAAAATTTCATTATTATATGCAAAAAAAGAATTTTTAAAAATTTCTTTCTTTTTCAATTTATACGTTTGCAATGACAGACAGATATTGTTATATATTCATTATTCGCATACATTACTGATTTAAATGAAGATAAGAAGTTAATAAAAATTCATTATTATATGCAAATATATATATATATATATCAATTTGTACTAAGAAATACTTGCTACTTAAAGAAAATATTTAATAATAGCTATTTGTTAGATAATGCATTTAAAAGTAATATTGTGTTCTTGCACTCCCTCTTAAGGGTGGTAAGCAGAACCTCTTATAAATTAACAACATTCTTGCCCATTTTTTACTGGAAAACGTAACAAGTATAATTTCGAACATGTTTTCACTAACACCGAATTATATATATGCCAGAGGAATAGGAATGTCGAACGCTGGTATATCCCATATTTTGAAATGAAATGATTCTATAATCATGTTATGGTTTTAATAACTTTGTATTTTCATAAAAATAGATACGATTTTTTTTAAAAAAGATTACAGACTATTTTTATGTAAAGAATAAAATTTAGAAAATTTCCGAAATTTTTTTTCGGTTGGATCAAAAATGATAACGATATCTATAGAAAAATCCCCCTTCTCTAGAGATATCTTACGATATCAAGTTCCGGATCGCCCTTCCCCCTAATTTGATAACGTTATATATGTACAAGCCTTAATGATAGTGATAGAAGCAAAAAAAAAAAAAAAATCCGTTTGATGCCTCAGAAAAATCGAAACGGAAAGACGGATTTGAAGCCAATATTATCATTTTCTGATAACTAATATTGCTAACGAATTGATTATATCAACGGTTAGGTTGTTCGGTAGATTCGGTACCCCGAACGAAGCCCATCCCACTTTTCGATGTCTTTAATTCAATTGATTTCACATTTAAATTTGTCCAATTTCAAATTTTCAATTTTGTTTCGTTTTGTCTTTTCTGGCTTCTGCTAGAGTCTCTCGGTAAAAGGGACGTGGGCATGCAACCTTTCCGCGGGCCTCTGATGAACACATAATTCTGCGGCGGTAGAGATCTGCGGACGGCCGCAGAATTCGAGAAGTGCGGCGTTCCGCGTGTCCGCCGGAGATCCCTGCTTGCGTCCCATTTGCCGGTACTCTAGCAGAAACCAGGATGAACAGAATAAATTGAAAAACTAGATATCAATAGGTTTTATAAACTAATCTCTGATTGTTAAAAGTAGTCTCATATAAATTATAATAAATTATGAACAGCATGATTTAATTTTTTATATTCAGAAATCTCTCTAGAATGTTCTTATTGAAAGCGATCATAGATAAATTTCAATAATTTCTTGATGTAAAGCTAAAAAATATCAAAGGTTTTATAATGATAATTTGGAAAGTAAAAAAAAAAAAATACAAACATGACGACTTCTGTTATAAAATTTAGAAAAGTCAAAAGGAAATTTGGATTTTAACTGCAAATTTTCATGTTTTCGCTGTGATTTTCATTATTGTTATTAAATCTTAATTAGAATATAATACTCAAAATTTGACAGAATCCTTTTACATTCTCTTCTCGAAAATCCGTCGAAAATATTCAAGATGTCACGGCAGAATTTAAATAAGATTTTGAAGAAAATCGTAAAGAATATTGTAATTTTTTATTATAATAACTTATATAAGAATAACAACAAAATGAAAATTGATTTAAGTCTGTGCTTAAATATTCCCAATCCGTATTTTCAGTATTTCAGTGCGCTTATCGACTCAAATTATGATGTTAATTGAAGTTCAATTCCTAGAAAATCGAATACTTAAAAGAATATATATATATATATATATATAGGGGGGATTAGGGTAATGACGCTCAGAAGGGCAATCCCGCTCACAAAATATCTCTTAACAGAATATAATTGAAAACGTGCGATGGGTACCGGCACCTAGCGAACTATCCTAAGTTCCCAGTAAGGATTTAGTGCCCGTCGGGAGGAAAGTATTGTTGTGTCCTCACGTTATTTGTTTGAAGTTGTTTTATTATAAAATTCTACAACATCTAACTTAAAGGTAAGTGTACATTCTTATTATAAAATATTAATTTACTTATTATGTCTACAAAATATATACATTTAGAAGTACGTTCATGCTTTTATTTATTATGTAGTGCGTTGTTACGCCAATTATAATGCATTAAAACCCAACGTGGCGATAACGAGTAATGGTGCTCGCGTAGAATTCGAGAAGAAGTGTTGCCACTGGGCAACTTTTTTTAAAAATTCAAATTTGTTGATTGACACCACTTTTTTAAATGGTAAAATTCCCCTGTTTTCGCCTTAATTAATATGCCATTAAAAAAGGAGAATTTTACGATTTCAAAAAAGTGGTGAAAATTAAAAACCTAAATATAAAAAAAGTAGCCCACTATATGTGTAACGCCGTATGTGTGCACAATATGTGTAATGTAGTCGCAAAAAGTCTGCAGTGGTGTGAACTGCCTACACAACTGCCATATTTGACTTTTGTCTTACTTAAATGTTGTATTCAAACTCTGAGCGGAATTACCCAACCATGTCGGGCATTACCGCTCAATCAATAGTTATTAAAACAAGTTGGAAATTGCTCGTCAAACGTGGCAAATGAGGTGCGTTCGTACTATAACTAGTTTTATAATTCTTTTTTGCACCCCATATTGTACTGAATGTATAATTTTTTGCACTTCATAAAGTGCATAGTCTGATACATCATTGAAATGCACTTCCAATAATTTTTTCCCATTCCCGTAATGTAACGGAACACTTTTGACTGTCCCTGTAATTAAACTATACATCCGATTTTCCTAAAATTTGAAATAGCTCAACAAAATTTTGCAACAACTATATCTTTAAAATTTCAGACCATTCTGAAGGCTGTAATATCATTAAAATGCACTTGCAATAATTTTTCCCATTGGCCGTAATGTAAAGAAAAACTTTTGACTGTCCCTGTAATTAAACTATACATCCGATTTTCCTAAAATTTGCAATGGCTCGACAAAATTTTGCAACAATTATATCTTTAAAATTTCAGATCATTCGGAAGGCTGTAATATCATTAAAATGCACTTGCAATAATTTT
Source organism: Maratus speciosus (assembly GCA_963932465.1). Taxonomy (NCBI): domain Eukaryota; kingdom Metazoa; phylum Arthropoda; class Arachnida; order Araneae; family Salticidae; genus Maratus; species Maratus speciosus. The sequence goes on along the minus strand of OZ010790.1, from coordinate 323,705,181 downwards.
CCCCATTGGCCGTAATGTAAAGAAAAACTTTTGACTGTCCCTGTAATTAAACTATAGATCCGATTTTCCTAAAATTTGAAATGGCTCGACAAAATTTTGCAACAATTATATCTTTAAAATTTCAGATCATTCGGAAAGCTCTAATATCATTAAAATGCACTTGCAATAATTTTTCCCATTGGCCGTAATGTAAAGAAAAACTTTTGACTGTCCCTGTAATTAAACTATACATCCGATTTTCCTAAAATTTGAAATGGCTCAACAAAATTTTGCAACAATTATATCTTTAAAATTTCAGATCATTCGGAAGGCTCTAATATCATTAAAATGAACTTGCAATAATTTTTCCCATTGGCCGTAATGTAAAGAAAAACTTTTGACTGTCCCTGTAATTAAACTATACATCCGGTTTTCATAAAATTTGAAATGGCTCGACAAAATTTTGCAACAATCATATATTTGAAATTTCAGACCATTCGGTTGGGTAGTTTTTGCTCTGTTACATGCGGACAGACGGACAGACGGACGGACTGAACGACGACTATAGGTGCTACGTATTTATATAATTACGAACGCACCTAATAAAACGATAAAAAAAAATTCCTTAAACATTTATGCAAATTAGTTGATAGCAAAACTGTTCCTTATGATTTGGAGTTATAATTTGTTAATAAAATATTGATTTTTTTTTTGCCTAAATTTAATTAGCTATTCATGTTTTCCCTTAAGTAAGCGCCATTTCCCTCCAAGTGTCTCTCAGTTTATTTCATCAAATTGGATAAGTATCTAAATTTCCTTCCGATATATATGTATGTATGTTGCATTCTAGCAACATTGGATTGGCTTTATCGTTAAAATTGCAGTACTGGCTGTCACGATAGTAGTTGTGGATCACATCCAGCGATAATGGCGTAAAAGAAGTGGTCAGAACAGATAATCCGAATCTGTTATATTAGTAGAACAAATTGTTGAAATGCAGTTGTCGAGTGAAAACAATGGAATACATCGTTCCGTGAAGTTTCCGGTGAAGAAATTGAAACAACTCATAATATCAGCTAAGCACTTTATTAGAACAACTTTCAAAAGGTGCAGTTTCCACCAAGATAATTAGCCATCTCTCAGTAGTAGTAATTAGGTTTAAACAAAGTTCCAGATAATCGAATAAAAGGACGGTGACCAGGGAATGGATGAAAACTAGAAATACCACTAAAATCTTTCAAAATCTGCTGAAACACAGCGAATATCAGCTTTTTGTTCCTCACGTGTAAGAATACAAATATGGCGTAGATCTCGCTCTCAACCAATGAATAATTAAGAATGTCACGTCATATAAAGAGTGCGGACAGAGCTAGCGGATGAATTTGGAAGGAAAAAGGATAAGCTCAGAAATGCGCGGGAAAGTAAAAATGGAAGCTAAAAGAATATTCTCGAAAGAAAAAAAAAGGCGTGGAAAAAGAACATTAAGAATACTAAAAGCGTAATATTAAAGCAATTAAGACAAGTGAGACATTAAATTAAAGGGAATTAAACATAGTTAACGATAGAGATTATTTAAGGATAAGGATTTAGTGAAAATAAAGTAGTAATTTAGAATAAGATAAGGAAATAGCGGAATTAGATCTAATAATGTAACACACACGCACACACACACACACACACACACACACACACACATATATATATATATATATATATATATATATATATATATATATATATATATATATATATATATATATATATTAATACAAGAAAGCGATTTAATTTCAACGATTTATCAGAATGTCCTAACTTAAAGTAATTTTATTATAGAACTAATTTATTCGAATTCGACTGTTTGCTTCTTAAATTGACGCACAGTTTTAACGGTAAAATATTTAAGATGAAATGGTTTTTATTCAACTATTCATGGGTTTATTTAGTGCACATATTTAGTACATATTTCGTGAAACATATTGAGTGGCTTTAGACATTTTATAAAAATATGAATTGTTTTTGTATTTGAAAATAAATAAATATTAATATTAGTGCCGGAAAAAATAATTAAATATCTGAGTATTATATCTGTTTGTTTCGCCCGCTTGTTACATGAGTAAATTTTCCTTGAAACTTACCTTGTTATTAAAGTTATTAGCTCTGATAATTTACATATTTCTTTCAAAATAGATCTAAACAATCTTATCATCCCGTACCCCTTCTGTAGTATTCGACTGGAATAAATTAAAATATTTCCTTAACTGCAAATCTCACCTATCCAAATATTACTAATACTACTGACATTGACAAATCCGTCACTTACTTACAAAATATTATCAATAACGCCCAAAAGTATTAAAATTTTTTAAATAATTTTTTCTCTCTTACATCCATCTTCTATTCAAAATATCTGTAATCAGAGTGATAGTCTTTTGACCAGCCACAGCACCCTTAAATTTGGCATCAATAGATTCAACAACAACAAAAAATTATCTAAAATAAAAAGATAAAAAACTTCGTCTGAATTTCTCGAAAATATGTCTCGCGAGGTTAAATGACTATAAAAGGAAAACTCTGAAGGTACCAAAAAATGAAAAGAAAAAAAAAAATACGAAAATATGTCTTAAACGCCAAGCTTAAGAATAAGGAGAACCCTTGAAGTGCCAAACCTAGTAAAAATACTTCAAAAACGAGTAGGAAAATGTCGCTGGTTGAATATGCCGCACGAATTGAAGTGATGACCGATGAATGTGTCACACGAATTGAAGTGATACAGCTGAATGTGCCAGTGATAAGATGCACGGCTACTGGTGGCCACTAAACAACTTTATCATGTCGTTATTCTTTACATCAAAGATTTACTTTTAAGCTAGGTAAAAGATATTAAATAAATAAAAGAAACGTTTACAAATGATGATAATAGGTATGTAAACGCTAAACAAAAGGAAGTTAGGTATCTACATTTTAAAGTGTTGAACAAAGAACCCCAAATGAGTGAACTGGAAAACGCTGTAAGTACCAAAAATAGGATTATTTCTTTAGTTCTCTCTTGAAAAATTTTCACTTTTCGACTTACAGCGTTTTCCATTTTTAGTCCACAATTACCGTTGACTTATCAAAAAGAAACTAAATAATAAATATAACATTATTCTTCCTCTTACTAAAAGTCATATTTCAGCTTATACCGAAATGTATAAAAATGAATGCCATACCAATTCCTATGAAAATCATTTCTCTCCAAATATCTTGTTTGCTAGTCAAACCCACATTAATCATATCAGTGATACTGTACGAAACTTTCTTTACTTTCTTTCTTTTCTTTTTCCTCCTGAATCCCTTGCTGAAATTCAACCATTCGTAATTTATAAAAACTTCAAAATAGGAAGAACTCTGGTTACGACAATATCTCCATCTATGCTCTTAAACATCTCACTATTTTTTGTATTCTTTACATTTCAAAACTTATCAATTGTAGGATAAAATTTTGCAATTTTCCTAACCATGGAAAAAGTCTATTAACTCTCTTTTGAAAAATTTAATATTGCAATATTAATTTAATTTTGCAATACTTTCAGGCATCACCAAGGCTTTCGACATAGTCTGAGACAAGAGCCTTATATACAAATTCATTCGGTTTAATTTCCCGTCTGTACTAATACATCTCATACACAATATGGCCAAAGGTGACCGGTCACTTACGATTTTAGACGTTTTCTTAAATATCTAGAAAAATACATGAGACATTATCTTGATACTCCAGAAGTGTAAACAGAATATTACTAGTCATATATTTCCATGAAGATTTTTTCCCGAAACCCCGTATGGGACAGCCATCAAATTGAAAAATAACGAATATCTTTTGGATAACCTGTAAAAACTAACGTAACAAAAGCGTTCAACACAGTAGATTATGATTAAGTACCTTATTGCAATAAACTGTGTTCATTTTTATGTGAATAGTATATATATTCGTTGAGAAATTGAGGTTTTTATAACAACAGTCTCAAATTTTTCCAAGTGTTTTGCTTGTAATTTGCAGAGTTCTGAATATAAAAGAAAGTTCTTTTCAAATAAATATTACAAACAACATTGTACATAACATTCTGTGATCAGAATTAAAAAATAATAAAATTTGGATGAAAAATCAGCAGGATTACTAAATAATTATTCACTGGGCATGCGCGAATGCATTCAAAATGTAATGTGCAGAATGTATTAGCTAATGTATAGAGCGACTTTTGTGAAAGTCTCAAAATCATAGCTTGAAAATTTTGAAAATTATCATTGATAGAATAAGCTCGAAATCCCTTGTTCCTAAAATGAAGCAAAAAGATGAAGGGCTGTATCCAAATACAGTAGTACGTGCAATATTGTGTATGCTATATTAGCACTAATTAATGAATATATGGATACAACACCTCATCTTTTTGCTTCATTTTGGGAACAACGGATTTCGACTCCAATTTTCAAGAAAAGGTTAATTGATTTACAAAAATGAAATACATGAAAATGCTGAAAAATATGTTCAAATATATGAAAAAAATATATGATCATCTTCCGAACGAAATAGCTGCAAACTACTAGACTTCGACTCCTTCGTGTTATAGCGCAGAAAGTTCTATATATTCCAAGATTCCAAGATTAAGGTTGATAAATGAGTCCTTAGTTTCTAAAGATTTACTTTTTATTCTATATTCTCTAAATTAATATATATATATATATATATATATATATATATATATATATATATATATAATGATTGTTACATTGTAACAACAACAACAAAAATCTATTTTGAAAAGTGCGACATTTTGTTGTCTTGTACTCGGTCCTAACTTGAAATAATGGTTAACATTTTCCCTCTTTCATTATATATGTATTTTTTAAGTTTTATTACTCTTACTTTTTTAATTTACTTCTTTATCATCTTTTCACTTCCGTTATTTCTTTGATATTCTTAAACCTTTCTCAGAAGTTTTTTTTTCTTTTTTTAACTGCAGATAATAATGTCTCCAAATAGCTGTAATTTATTGGCAAGACATTTTCTTATAATGACTTGGCATGAAGTTTGCATTAACTTGGAAGCCTCTGTATGCTGCCGATACAGTTAATAACTGTTCACTTTCTAATGGAAAAAGTCTTAACCCCATCTCATATTAAAACCAAACTTCATTCGGATCGTACTAAAAACATATTAAACTCCTTAAGGAATCTTTGATGTTTACTGTGATCTTAAATTAATTTTAAATCTAAAAGGTAGAAGGAATAAAACACGCTTCGGAAATTTATCACGATGTCTTATTTACCCCCATGACTTTGTGTCATACATGCAAATTTTACCAAACAAACTGAGGTGAATTTATTCATTGTATAAGGGCACAACAGAAAACAACGTATAATATATCTGTAACGGTATCGTATTAATATTCTCATTATGAATAATAGACCTTTATTTCAAGAAAATAAAGTATGATTACAATAAGCATTCAAATGTAAATTGTTATATTGCATTATCATTAATTTTAACACTTCATATATAAAAAGGAGCAAATGATTTTTAAATGAGCAGTTTTTTCATTGTTCTTATTTTACTATATCGTGAAAACAATCAAACACTAGTTTGAAAAATACACCTGAAATGTGTACAGTTTTTTATCTTAATTTATATGGCAGATAACTCGTCAAGCACTCTGGCGATAATGTTTGATACATGTACGCATTTGCAAATATGTACTGCATTACCGAACATAGAAGTATTTAGAAAATATTGCATGTATTACTATGTCTTACATATAATACAAATATACACTAAATTCTGATAAAATCGACATATAAGAACATTAAGCATACTTTCAATTATTTGATCAGAATACTGTCCGGCACATTCCCCTTTAAATGTGCATATAATGTTTTGTGCACTTAAAAATAATATAATGTTAAAATGCCAATTACCTCTCATTCATGTTTTGAAAGGATAATATTCAAATCCTGTTTCATAAAGTCTGCTACGCATAGAATTTAGAATACATGATGCCCAAATTAAAACGAATGAATGCTGTTGCAGATCATTGTTCACGTAGAGTGAATTCAAATTAAAAAATATATATATTTCTGCACATTCAAAGGATACCGTTGATTTACACTTACAATAAATGATTAAATTTCAATTTATTATGACTAGTTATCTGAATCTATTGTCGAATCCATAGGATGGATGTGCCATATTCTATTTTCTGAGATTTTAGATGTTTTGTTACAAATCTCGCAATTTAATGAAATTATGTATTTTAATGAATATTAATGATTTCTGAGCCATTTATTGTCAAACGAAAAATTCAAACTGTTGTATTCTCTGAAGAAAATATTTAAATATGTTTCATATTATGATTTCTTCCGAAAATATTTATGGGATTGTTTATTGATATTGAAAGAGAATTGTTGACTCATATATTCTTTTATAAAACCATGGAATAATCAATTTGCTTAGCAAGGGAAAATGTGTAATTCTATACGGAATTAACTCACTAGACATGAATACAGTTATGGAAAACATTAATTGGCTTTTGTTCAAAAAAACACAGATGCGCAACCTTATGATTTATTTTTTTTTTATTTTTAACTAACATAGTAGTTATATTCGTAGTAGCAACTATAGCTAAATATTTAAAAAGCAATTGATTTCAAGAATCTTCAAATATGCGAAACTAAAACTTCATTTCCATCAGTGAAGATGGCATTAACCTCTTGCCTGTGATGCCCAAACTCAGTTCGGGTAGTTCTTTTAGTTCGAACTCAATTCGTCCAATGCTTAATATGTAATTTCACCAATAGTTGGCGATACTTTCCTTCAAAAATTCGATCGTTTCGCGCCATTTGTCGTATTTTTGTGATTTTTTTTTCAGTTACAAACAAAAGTAAAGAGATTTTTTTTTTTTACGATTTGGGTATATTTTACTCAAATATATTCCACAGGCAAGGGCTTAAGTTATGTCTACCGTATTCCAGCTTTTATTGCAGTTATTGAAATGTATTTTACATTAGGAAATTTTCAAATGTATATTCGTGGAAAAAAATAAACACCTCCACTAACTCTGCAACTATTTAAATTAGATGAAAGTTTTTTGTACCAAACGATTTGAAATAGAATTTACTTTTAAATGATGTATATGTCGTATATTTGCAAAGAGTCTAGAATGCTTGCAATGAGCCAGGCTAATTGGAGATCTCCTACTTTCCAATTAGCCGGAAATTTTTCAAACTTATTGCCTAGACAACGTTAGGCTAATTGAAAAATGGCTATTCATTTCTCAATCAGCGTCATATTTTTAAGCTTATTAACGCATAACGAGAGACGAACAAACACACAGAAAAATACAACTAACCGAAAAACCCGAAATCTGACACGAACCAAATTTGAACCCTACAAAAATATTCCAAAGAACCATAACCTGATTCGAAGAAGACAAAATAATTTCCGTGGACATGCAACCCGACACGAACCTAAAAATCTTATTTGAAAGAAAAACCCGAATTATGATCGAACAATATATAATAACCTACAGAAATATCCTAAAGAACCATAACCCGATCCGAGCAAGATAAAATAATTACGTGGACATGCAACCGCACTCGAACTTAAAAATTCTATTTAAAAAAAAAACCTGAAATCTGACCCGAACCAAATCTGAATCCGACAAAAATCGCACCGCCCCAAAATTAACCCGATCCAAGCAAGACAATTTCCGTGGACACGCAAAATGACCCAAACCTAAAATTTCCATTTGATAAACTCCGAAATCTGACACGAACCGAATCTGAACCGAACAAAAATATTCAAAGATCCATAACCCGATACGAGCAAGACAAAATATTTTTCGTGGACGCGAAACTCGATCCGAACCTAAAAATTAGTTTGAAAAGGGATCGAAATTTGACACTATCAAATATTATAACCGAAAAAAGATTCCAAAGAACCATAACCGGATCCGAGCAAGACAAAATAATTTCCGTCGTCATACAACCCGATCTGAACCTGAAAGTTCTACTTGAAGTTAAACCCGAAACCCGAACAAAATCTGAAATAAAAGTACTTCAGGCCGTACCCCTATCCGATCAAGGAAAATTAATTTCACGCAATATGACCAGAATATGAAAATTCCATTTGAAGTCAACCTAAAGGCCGATCTAAAAACGGCAAAAATATTTAAAAGAATCGTAACCCGGTCTGAGCAAGACAAAATTATATCTCTCGATACACAACCAGATACGAAACTAAAAGTTTCATGTGAAGTCAACCCAAAAATTGACCATAAGCTGGGTTCGAGTCGAGTTTCGGATTGAGATCAGCTAGAACTTCAGGTCCTTATCGGGTTGCCTGTCGACGAAAATTATTTTGTCTTGCTCGGATCGGGTCTGGATATTTGGAATATTTTTTTCGGATTAAGATTTTGTTCGGGTCGGGTTTCAGGTTGACTTCAAATAGAATTTTCAGATTCTGGTCCTGTTGCGTGTCCACGGAAATTATTTTGTCTTGCTTGAATCGGGATACGGCTCAATGGAATATTTTTGTCTGATTCAGATTTGTTTCGGCTCAGATTTCGGGTTTTTTAAAAAAGAAATATACAGGTTCGGGTCGGGTAATATGTTCATGGAAATTATTTTGTGTTGTTCGGATCCGGTTATGGTTCTTTGAAATATTTTGTCGGGTTCAGATTTGGTTCAGGTCAGATTTTGGGTCTTTTCAAGTTTAATTTTAGGTTCTGGTCGTGTTGTGTGTCCACGGAAATGAATTTGTCTTGCTCGGTTCTGGTTCTGGTTCTTTGGAATATCTTTGTCGGGCTCAGATTTGATTCTGGTTTTTTCAAATGGAAATTTAATTTCGGGTCGTTTGTCGTTTCCACGGAAACTATTTTGTCTTGCTCGTATCGAATTATGGATCTTTGAAATATTTTTGTTGTGTTCAAATTTCGTTTTTTTTTTTTTTTTTTTTTTTTTTTTTTTTTTTTTTTTTTTCAAATGAAATTGTTAGGTTCGGATAGTGTTGCATGCTTACGGAAATTATTTTGTCTTGATCGTATCGAGTTATGGTTCAATTGAATATTTTTTTTCCGTTCAGATTTGGTGCGGCTCTGATTTCGGGTTTTTTTTTCAAATGGAATTTATAGGTTCTGGTCGGGTAACATGTCCACGGAAATTAGTTTATGTTGCTCGGATCCGGTTATGGCTTATTGGAATATTTTTGTCGGATTCAGATTTGGTTTCGGTCGGATATCGGGTATTTTGGAATTTTTAGGTCCGGGTTGGTTTGCATGTCCACAGAAATTACTTTGTCTTGCTCGAATCAGTTATGGCTTATTGGAATATTTTTGTCGGATTCAGATTTGGTTCGGGTCAGATTTCGTTTTTTTTTTTTTTTTTTTTTTTTTTTTTCAAATGGAATTTTTAAGTTCGTGAGAGGTTACGTGTTCACGGAAATTATTTGACTGTTGTAATCTGTTGTAATTTATTTTTAGGCTTCGGGTCGGGTTATGCTTTAATAAGTCTAAAAAACTCACCCTGGTTGGGAAATAAGTGGTCATTTTTCAATAAGCTTAACGCTGTCTAGGCTCTTTGCAATAAGTCGGAAAAATATCAGGCTAATTGAAAAAAGAGAGACGATTGTCGCTCTTTGCAATGAGCCTGATTTATCAATTAGCCTACAACATATATAAAATTTTCTTAGAATCTACAAATCAATCCCAGACTAAACTTTGTTTTTGTCAGTGACAACACCCAATTTTGACATTATATTTTAAGTCTCCCGTCCCAATTATGCAAAGAAAGTAAATTTCAAGTCATTTGGATGATATATATATATTTTTTTGAATTATAAATATTCAAAATTTAGAGCTTCTAACGTTAAGTTACATTTTCATATTTTTATTAAGACCTCCTGAAATTATAATCATAGTACGATATATTTTGCGCATATAATACAAAAATCCCAAACGTAAATACAAAGGATTAGTAATTTTAAAGATTTTATAATATTAATTATGAAATATGAAATTAAGATTCCAAAGAAATATGAATTGCAACTTACATTATTTTATATATTTATGTTTATTATGTTCTGCTTTATGCCAATACTCTATTTCAAATTTTTCTTTAAAGTAGTTTTCATATTATGATTTTAAAAACGTCAAAATGATGGTTTAAGAGGCCGCCTATGATCTGCAAAAAAGCATAATTTGAAAAAAGCATATTTTACTCATTATTAAGCAAGTGAAATGAGCATAGCAAGAAATAATCCACTAATAAAAGTGACATAGTCATACTGTAGCGTTTCAAGAATCAAGTACCGAACTTCAATTTGGATACAACCGGTAAAATATGCCCATTTTAAAATAATTAATTTCTCTGAAACTAATCGTACAAATTTCATGAAAAATCGTTTTCAGTCTAATTGGACGGTGTAGAATTTATTTATAGTGTCAAGCCTGGGTATTGCTCAGTGTTGCCAGATCGGGAATTTTGTCCCCATTTTGGGGAATATTGAACCTCCAGGGGAATTTTTTGGGGACAATTAGTTCGTGGGAAAATGTTTGGGGACTATCAACATTTTTAGGGAAAAACTGGGGAGTTTTTTTCACTATTTCACGTAAAGTTTACTTTTAGTCTTCTATAACAACTCTGGACCTGTCTCGATCTCGATTTTGAATTTGAAAACGAAAATAAAATACAGAACTCGGAGATATCAATCATTATTCTCGTGGTCGTGCTCATCATTTACAGCAATACAGTTTACACGTATCACGGGTGCATCATGACCTGCCTTGGCGTACCCCCACCTGAATTTCTAGATCAATAAATAAGTGCGACAGATCTTCCTAGTCATCCCAGACAACACATATACACATTTTTTTAAATTAGAAACAGAAATAAAAACAATTTTATATATATTTTTTGTTTAAAGCTAGTTAACTTGTGCTTCATGGAATGGCAGTAGAGCTTTTCACAAGACTTATAATACATGCAATTGCATACTACAATCAAATCGCTACGTTTATAACTGAACATTGCTGAATGAATGCTGCATACCCTAGTTTTCCTTATAAAAATTTTATTGAAAACTCTGCGGTCTTAAACGGAAAAAACCTTCACTTTACTAAATGTTCAGGGCTTATCCGAAACGTTCTTTTACCGTGTTTTTCAAAAGCTTTAATAAAAGATGTGGAAAGCAGCTATTTTTCTTTTATTATTGACAAAATATTATTATTGATACAGCGAAGGTGCCTCGCATTACGATTGGGTACTTCAGTACGGATGACAAAAAATTGAAAACAAAGTTCTATAGGTAAGTCAGATAGAAGCAGATGATTGATGCCAACACCATCTCAAATTCATTCAAATCCAACCGATTAGAAAACCTTGAAAAAGTTATTGTATTAGCATAGATGGAGCTAACAACGTAATGATCCAGCCTCATAGATTTACTACAATTTAGAAAACAAGTGTAAATGAACTTGTCATTGTAAAATACATCTCTCATTCTCTTTATTTAGCTGCGAAAATGCATGAAAAATTCTGCCGAGTTTAAATGTTTATTTTTTATAAATGGGGAATTTTTCCAATAAAAGGCTTGATTTGGGGGAAATTTTGAGTTTAAATTAGTAAAACATTATTCATAGTGAAAAACGGAACATTTAAAATTTACTTTTTTGAGTTGAAACTGAGTTGGGGATTTTTTAGGAAAAAAACACTGATTTGGGGAAAAATTCAGAAAATTTGGGGAAATTGACTTTCGACTATCTGGCAACACTGGTAATGCTATTGAAAAAATAAAGTTTGTTTTCGTTTTTATATGTAGATAGTCCCCTATTTAAGTATTATATACATTTAACAGTAAACTTTATTTCCAATCGCTTGGTACCAGTAAATTTCTTCTACAATAATTTGTTTGAGAGGTAGTAGGGGGGGTGTCCTTTTTTTTCAACGACTGTACACTGGAAGATCAAAATTTTACTTCTTTATTTTTTTGTCATTTATATTGTATTCAGTTTATGTCTAGTTTAGTTAGTGATGTAATAATTTTATTTTAAAATTTCCGTAAAATATATAATGTCCAATATAAGTATTGAGACAAAGAATAAATAAAATTGGGAAAATATAATGTATTATGTACAGCTGCATATTTCGGTAAAAAATAACTTTTACATTTTCTCTTTGGAGGATTTTTTTACATATCCAATTGTTTTTTATCCTTGATTCATGTAACATATATTTTGTTTGAAACTGTATATAAATTATATAAATACCTTTGATAACTTTTGCGACAAAAAAGGAATTGTTTTAATTAGTATTATAACATTATCAGCAGGGTTTCATTGAGAATTATCTAATAATAAATAACAGAGATTCTAATGAATTTCGAACGAATAAAGTTAAAATAACAGAAAGTTTTGTAATAAAACGAAAAAAGTTTAATTATAATTAAGACGTCCTAGATTTACCTTCATCAGCATTTATAAGACGATTAATTAACTATAACATAAAGATTATTACAACAACGAGAAAGATTGATTACTAATTATGCATTAAATCTTCTTCTGGCGAATAATGTTGCATATTTTAATTATAGGAGTAGTTTGTCATATTAAGAAATATTTAACTGCTAAATCCTTTAATAATACATATTTTCTCTGTTATACACACGTAACATTATGAAATAATTAAAATTTTTGGCTTTAATATGATAATGTGATAGAAATTATTACATATATTATACTTTCATAATTATACATTCTTCCAACTACATTTTTTAAATAATGTCAGTAAAGTTTAACTTTGATTTATTTGTAATATAGTTTTTAGTCTTAATGAAACGAATAAAAGTATAATTCTTTAACAAAAGTTATTATTAGACATTTTTTCTGTATCATTTCCAATTAGGAATATGGTACATAAATTCTTGTATAATTTTCAAAAATATTACTTTAAATTTCAATTTTTGGAACAGCAAAGAAGCATTCCATTTTTGTGTGTGCGTGTGAATTACAAATTTCCTGCTTTGAAATATTCAAATTAAAAACAATGTGTTACTAAAAAATAACGGTATCGTTGTAATCTAAAACTTTCTCACCTGAGTCATGAATTCTATGCTTTTATTATGGCTGATCTCGCTGAAGGTGTATTTACTTCGAAGAGTGTGAACACTGTTGGACGAAACAAAACATTTAATAAACGAAAACTAACACTAAAACCGGTACATAAACTATCTTTAAACAACTTCAATTTTAAACTTCGTACATCTCGTCTATAAAAAAGTAATAGAACAACAAATGACATAAAAATTAAATAGTAAAAAAATGGATCACTTTAGTTCACACGGCTTGTTTCTTTTTTTTCCTTCTCACCAAGGAGTTTGGAAATTGAGTCAGAAATTACAACATCCTCCGGCCCAGAAAGAAAAGTTATTTCTTATAATTGTCAAGTTCCAAATTTGCTCTAAATCCCTCTCCATTTTCTTGAAGGTCTCAGCATTGTCAGTGTAAATAATCTTGCAATTTCCACGATGTGAGAGGAATCTTCGAAAGGCCATTACAAATTCGGTTGTTGTTAAATACATAATAATTTCTAGATGCACTGCTCTTACTACTGCACATGTAAATAAAACAACGTAAATATTGGTACCATTTTTGAGGTATAAGGGACCTAGGAAATCTGCTCCTGTCACTTCAAACGGTTATGCTTCTTTAATTCTATCTGGAGGAAGGGGTGCAGTGTCTTGGCAGTAAGGTTTAGTGCTGAATTTTTTACAGATGATACACCGCCTTAGTATACGTTTTACTTGTTACCTACGCTTTATAATCCATAAACTTTCTCTTAATTAGGCGAGTGTTTCGGCAATTCTAGCATGAACTACTTCTTCATGAGCTCATCTGATTTGAAGATCTGTAAAATGACTTTTGCTAGGGAGGATAATTGTATGTGCTTCTGAATAACTCAAATTTGAATTCTGGAGTTTTCCTTTTAATCGCATGATTCCATCTTCATCTAAGAACGGATTTAAATTTAGAATTTTTGATTTTCTTGGGATTAATGTCTTCTTAAACAATGCTTCTCTTTCTTCTGGAAAGTATTTCTCTTGCATATGTTTTATCCAATATTTCTCGGCTTTCAGCATTTCTTCAGCACTCAAAGGTCCTGAAAGTTTACTTACGCGTATATTTGTACTGTTTGCAAATCTGAATGTCCAACAGGTGATGCGAAACACTCTAGTCAATGTACTGTAATTTTCAATTTTAAAAATTGTATTTTCTTCTTGAGTCACACAGCTAATTTGGAGTATTTTTGTTTTCTTTGATGATATTTTCTCTACTTCAACACCTTTGATATCGATTTCTTTCGTTTCTTGAGGTCAAAACGTTTAATTTTCTTTCAGTCACTTGGGATCGTTAAACCATGCTTCATTTTTTCAAAAATGATTCTGCTTTTTCACCTCTGGTTAACTGGTCGGCTGGATTTTTCGAGCCAGGGCAATGCGACCACAAGTTTGGATTTGTTTTATGCTGTGTTTCTCGAATCCTATTATGAACAAATGGCTTCCATTCTTCAACATTTCCTCTGATCCAATGCTTGTCAATCAATGAATCTGTCCAAAAATGCAGACTAATTTTCATTTTTTGGAAAAGATGTTGATTAACATAGGCTGTTAGTCTAGTCCCTACTATTGTTCTCATTAATTCCAATCTTGGCAGAGATAATTTCTTGCTTGACTGGAGCAACTCTGACTTTGGAAATGACAAAACTAGTAAATATTTGTTCGCTGACACGATATCTTAGATAAACAACAGATCCGTAAGCTTTGGAACTTGCGTCGTTAAAACAGAGTAATTGTAGATCTTGAATCGCATCTTTTGAATATTCACCAAAATAATGTCTTGCAATCTTTGCAGGTTCAATAGAACTTAGTTGCTTGCACCACTTAATCCATTTATTGTGTATATCTTCATTCAATTTCTCTTCCCAATTCAGACCTTCTTTCCAAATTTCTTGCATAAGAATTCTTGCAGTTACAGTAAAAGCGTTAAAAATTCTTATGGGAACATATATTCTTCCTATAATCTTTAAAACTTCTCTTTTGGTTACACCGTTATTCTTATCGTCATATTTCAAAGATTTTGCACTTCAACTTTCAAATAATCTGCTTCGGTATTCCATTTATAACATAGAACATTTGTATAAGTAGATTTTTGTTTGATAGTTTCTTCTTTTAAGTCAAATTGCGATTGAAGTCTTCCAGAATTTGTAATCCACTTGCGCATATTGAAATTAGCATCTTTCAAAATGGTCTTAACCTCAGCTTATACCTTCAAACATTGACATTTTTAATTCACACCAGTGAGTAGATCATCAACATATAGACAATCATTAAGTAGATCAAACGTATCTGGAAATGTGGATTTGTATTTATTGATATGATGTTTTATCGTGGCAGATAACAGAAATGAACTAGGATTTGCTCCGAATAAAACTCTGGTCATTCTTAATGTTTTCAACTTTAAATTTGACCTTGGATTAGGCGAATTTACCATCCATAAAAATTTAACAGCATCTCTATCTGTAGGATCTAAACTAATTTGCAAATATGCCTGTTCAATATCGCCAGTGATTGCAATTTTATGTAAATCGAAAACGAAGTAAAACATCAAGTATATCTGGATTTAGATTTGGGTGCGCATATAAACAGTGATTCAACGAAATAGATTCGGAAGAATGGGAAAAAGCATCGAAAACGACTCTAAGTTTGGTAGTTAATTTGTCTTCACGTAAAACTGCTTGATGAGGCGTATAGTAAGATACTGAGATTGGCTTCGAATTAACAACTTCTGCCATTCCATTCTCTAAATAATTATGTATAACATTGGCATATTTTTCATAAATTTCTGGACATTTCTCAAAATTATTATTTAAACTATATAGCCTTTTTCTCGCTAACTCATAATTATACGTTAATTCAACAAATCTTTCATTCCAGTGCAACTGCACTTGATACACATTATTCTTAAATTTAACAGTTTTGCTATAATTTTGCAAAAGTGCATTCTCTATATCAGATTGCTCGTTTTCAGGTTTTATTCTCATAGTTTCTAACTCCTAGAAAGCCTTTAAAGTATTATTTACATCGGTATTCCTGTCCAACTTAACATGCTCCGAAACAGTTTTCATGACACTAATTGAAGTTTGTAAAATAATAGCATATTTAGCCGCAGTAGAACCATTAACAGTCCATCCTAAAACTGTTTCAGAAAGTACAAGATCATCTGAAAGTCTACGAAGCTTCCATGTTACCATTTTCCAATAATAATCACTTCCGATCAAAATAGATAATCGAAAATATTTTGAATCTCCATAGGTTCTATCAGCTAATTGCAATTTATTTCTACATACAAAATCTCGTATTCTCTTCTCGGGTACGGCAAGTAAAGCTTCACTAATTTCAGGTGTCTCTAACACTTCAGTTTTATTCAGCATTTCGGGATTTTTCAAAAGAATTCTGTATCGCTTACAATTTTGATTTATCGCGGCTTTAGAGCCAAAAGCGTGAATTGTAAGATCTTTTTCTCCCACTACTTGTTAAACCTAATTTTTCTGCAACGTTACTCAGTATAAATGATCTCTGCGACCCTAAGTCATATAACAGACGAAATTTCGATTTATGTTCTTTTCCGATAGCTAATATAATAGCGGTTTTCAAATAAATATCTCGT
This sequence comes from Maratus speciosus, assembly GCA_963932465.1. Taxonomy (NCBI): domain Eukaryota; kingdom Metazoa; phylum Arthropoda; class Arachnida; order Araneae; family Salticidae; genus Maratus; species Maratus speciosus. Next base: position 323,688,454 of record OZ010790.1, on the reverse strand, counting down.
GTTACATTCCCATTTTGAATTGATGAAACTAGTGTATCTGTTATTTCCCGTTTATTCTCGCTTTCTTCACAAATCACTGAATTATGCCTCCGTAAACAAAATTTACATCTATTTTTAGACTTACAATTTTTAACTAGGTGAAAACGTTTCAAACATAAGAAACATCTTGCTTGACTCTTTATAGCATTTTCTTCTCTTCTATAGTTTTAGAACAAGTTTCTATATCATGGATTTCAGAACTGAATATGCATTTATTCTAAACATTCGTATTCAAAGTAGCTGCCGTAGGCATTTTGTGCTTAAATGATTTACTATTTACAAAATCCCTATCTGAAAATTCTTTTTTTACAACTACTTTGTTCACAAATCTTGTGTCGTCATCTGATTCTTTCTTGCCAAGCAAAAATGTGCGATCTCTTGTTTCGATTGCCGCTCTCAAATAATCTAACAGCTTTGAAGCATTCCTCTATTCTGCTTCATTTTTATTTTCTCTGTTATAATTCAACATCAAACTATTCGGTATTAACTTTGTTATTATAGGAACTAATAAACTTCCATAACTATCTAACTCGATTCCCAATGATTTCAAACTGCGTATATGTATTTCGCAAGTATCATATAAATTGCTCAATTCTTTCAAATTAGAAGAATTAAGGACAAGTGGCAAATTTAATAATTTATTCATATGAGACCTGATCAATATTTTCTTTTTTCCTTAGCGATTCTCTAAAATATTTACAGCCACATCATAATTTTCTTCAGAAACTAATAATCATTGGATGGCAGTCTACCATGATTATTTTAGAAGACTTTTCAAATATGTAAATTTATCTATTTTGCTTATTTCATCATTGTCATGGATAGCTGATTTAAATTGACTGTAAAATTCTTCCCAGTTCTCTAAATTACCATCGAATTTCTCAATGTTCAGCTTAGGCAGGTTAACGCGAATGCTATGTTTGGCCATAAAAGGCAAATTGGCGTTCATATCACTAAGGGCAACCGCCAAATTTGAAGCGATATTACTTTCTTCTTTCTGTAAATCCTTCATTTTACGATTTAATTTATTTTTAACGGAAGTAGACTTTCCCCTATACTCTTAGTTGGATTCAAAATGCGAATCTAAACTTTTTAAATATTTTATTTCTCCCTCAATAGTCTTACATAATTCAAGACATTGATTATCTTTATCATTAATTTGTGGTAACGACTCTTCTAACCAAAGCATATCAATTGTACTATTAGACATTTCAAATACATCATTGATGTTATTCATAAGCTTCGTTGCGCTAGATTTAATAACTTTCCGTTTCGACTTCAATGCATCTAAATTTTCCATTTTAATATTCTCAAAGGAAATAAATACTTATCAAATGATATTTCAACCAAATAAAAGCGTGACGTATGGGCGCCAAAATGTTACTAAAAATAGCGATTTCGTTGTAATCTAAAACTTTCTCACCTGAGTCGTGAGTTCTATGCTTTTATTATGGCTGATCTCTCTGAAGGTGTATTTAATTAGAAGAATATGAACACTGTTGGACGAAACAAAACATTTAATAAACGAAAACTAACGCTAAAACCGGTACATAAACTGTCTTTAAAAAGCTTCAATTTTAAACTTCGTACATCGCGTCTATAAAAAATTAATAGAACAACAAATGACATAAAAATTAAATCATAAAAAAATGGGTCACTTTAGTTCACACGGCTTGTTGTTTTCCTTCGCACCAAAGAGTTTGGAAATAGAGTCAGAAATTTCAACACAATAAATTTAGTTTTTAACTAATTATTAAATTAACATGATTTTTTCCCTGTATATACGAATAAAATAAGAAATAGTAATAATGCAGCATATTAATAAATTGAAAAATTCTTTTACTAAACATGGAACAAAAATACCTTTATTTGTAACTGTATTTATTTATTTTTTAAGAATACAACTTTTTTTTATTCCAGTATTGTTCGATTGAATATTATCCATACAGTTTTAATAAAAAAATACCAACATTTATTTTATATAATACGTACTATTGATCTGAAAGAAAAAGAATTTTTTAAATATAAATATATTATTTTAGATAAAAAATGCATTATATTCGCTTTTTATCAGAAAATATTTAAAATAATAAAAAAGAACAATCAATAAGTAGTTAACATCCTAATGTGATAAATATTTTTTTTCTAATTATTTAGCATATATTTTTATTGGCGAAACAGCACCGAAAACTTGCGATATGAAATTATTAAAATAATAAAGCTAAATAATAATTTCTTACCCTGCCTCTCCCTCTCACTTGGATTTTCCTGAAGCATATTTTATTTCTAAAAATTCTCATAATCTTATCAATGATCTCTCATCATCTCCTTTTCTCTCTCACGCGTGGAAATTAATTTTGTAATTATTTTCCCTCTTCTCTTGTTTCTTTTTTTTTTATAATTATTTTGTTTGCGGGAAAAAAGGGATCTTTTGGGTTTTTGTTTTATCCTTTTATATTTCTTTATTTATTATTATTATTTATATTTATAATTTTTAATTTACTTCTTTTTTTTATTTAATTTTGTTTATTTCATTTATTCCCATTTATTCCCATTTTTCCCTTTCATTTTCTCTTCTATCATTTTTGCAACAATTTCGTCTTCTGCATGTGACCCTTTAAGCTGGCGTCAACTGTCGCATTCTTTGCAAACTCAATTCTCTACCCATCAGTTCATTTTCGACCTTGTCCCCTTTTGGACACGTGTTTATTGTAGCTGATGACGAGCTGTTAATATTTTTATCTCGAAACGCGTCCTATGTTTTATTTTATTTTATGATGATTTTTTACAAAGCTTTATTATTTTAATATATTTTTATCGATTAAAAATGATCGCATACATAAAAACAGGGACACGAAACACATAATAAAAAAAGAAAATATATAAATACATGTTAATTTTTATTTCCTTACTAAATTATAATTTTTAAAAAGCCTATCTTTCACTTTAAAAAAAAAAAAGTTATCTAGAGAAGTTGATTTACAAGTATTCGGAAAAGAAAAAATCGTTGAAGGTGATGTAAGATTGAAGGATGTTCCGGAAACTCATTTCAAGTCTTTCATTTTGAATGACATGCTGGGCGGAATTTTCTGAAGTCTTCGTCACATGATCCCTTATTAATCTCTTCGTACGTTTAAATAAGATAGAAAGTGCAGCATGTCGAAAATATTTGATAGAAAAATGATGAAAAATTTAGATGCAATCGTCTTTTTAAGATTTTGATTAAAACATATCGATCTTTTTTTTTCTTTTTTTTTTTCATTATGCATATCTATGTTCGTTTTTGCATCATAAAATAATTTATTTTTAAGAAATATTTCATATAACATTCAGATGGTACACACACACACACACGTATATATATGATGAAATATTTATACACACACACACACATATATATATATATATATGTATATTAATTTATTAAAATATTTTTAATTATCACTTATATATCTCTACAAAATATATGTCCTAAAGCATCATCCAACAACAGTTGTAAATATTTAATTAATTACATATATTACTTTTTATTCCAAACAATTTATTTTAATATCAAGCTCAATAGATGAAAGCACTCCAGTAATTCCCCTGACAAAGTGAAATTCATTTTTAGATGTACACTAGAGGGAGCTGGTCCAATATATTGCAGTTTGTGCCTAACTATAGTGTGCATTTTAACTCCTTAGTTCAAAAAACTTTCAAAAAACTTTTTTTGGCAACAGTTGCATATAATCTTACACTTGTTTGTTTAATACATTGATTGCTACAGGGGATCTCAATGTGGTAATTTGTTTTTTTTTTTTTTTTTTTTGGTCCATTTACATCATATATTTATTTTTTCATATAATTGTTTCTTTCAATTTTTTTTCTGGTTTTATTGTGTATTGGTAGTCCTAAATTCGTATTATTTAGCTTTTTTATGGCTAATACGAAGACGAAACTATACACTTTATTTGTAGAACGTAGGTATTTAGGGTCTGAGGATTCGACCTTGGCTCTATAAATTTCCATTTTATTCTTTTTACTGTTTTGCTATGCTTAATTGTGGTAATTTGAATTAGTTTTTAATGGTTATATATATATATATATATATATATCCCTATATCACGCCATCGTTCGTATTATCTCCCAACAGTTATATTTAAAAAAACTAATCAATTAGTTAAGCATTTTTTTAAAAATCTATATTACATTTTAATGTATTTTTTTTCGGCGTAGTGATACATTATCTCGTACACCATACGAACAAACTGTCACTAAGCTTGACGGTACTGGTTGGAATATCTCCGACTTTGGGCAAAACTTAGTCGCCAAATAAAATTTATTAGAGAGACTTTAGTAAAGGATTACTCTGGAGACAGTTCATGAGAATCTATGAATACCATTCCATAACAAGTGTTTAATTTAAAATTTGTAATTTCCAAAACCCTCCAATAAATTTATATGCCTACTAGAGGGGTTCTGCACCCTGCGAGCTACGCCCGCCAACCCCTGTTCAGGCTTCAGAGACGCCAAAAAACGGTAATGTGTCATATTTAAAAATTATTATCATGTTACGTAAGACTGAATGATATTGATATAGCGCCGGCTATCGTCTGTAATCGAGTTGCCATTCTTTTCCGTTGAAATGGGGTATTTTTTTTATTACAATGGCATTGTTGTCGTAACAACTGATGGCGGTTTTCAGGATTGATAATTTAGATCAATTATACACTTGAAAATCAGCTTGTATAAAATGGTTATGTTAAAAATGTCGTTATCCTTCTGCCATTTATAACGACACTACGGACAATATCCTAGTTTTAGTTTCGAAGGTAAAAAAATCCGCCTGCTTGGAACGGAACCACGGTATTGAAAAGCATTGTATTTTTTTTAAAATTTTAACCTTATATTTTATGTTTTGATCGAGTTTTATATTTAGTTATCTAGATATTTTCAGGAACAGATATAGATTATTCATACATTCTTTCTTTATTTTAATTTATCATCTTGCATATTATACAATGTATATTGTTTATATTACTTAATATGAATATCCGAATTTTTTAATATGTATTTTTCGAACAGTGTTTATCGAATGTATTTATCGAATTTGTACAAAATAAAACGAAAGTATTTTGCGCATACAGTTACCTGTATTTATGCTGCATCAAATCATATAATATATAAACAAATTTGCTAGTCTCACTCCATTTATACCATCTGACGTCACATTAAAATTCTTCGGAATGAAAAACGTTTTAAATGCATCGTTTTATTATATAACGCAATTTTTAATAATAATTCATTGCTTTTATAATAATTTATTTCTTTTAAACTTTTTTTTCGCTTTTAAAATTCACGGACAGATATATTAATTAATTTAAAAGATTTTGGGAATATGATTACTTGAGCATTTCATATATAACACTCAACGTTAAAACTTTTACACGCGTTATAATGGAAGGTATTCCTACGACGTCACAATTGGTAAAATGGCGATTTTTATAGCCTTGAACCGAATGAAAAAATACGGTCCATTCACTTTAATTATGACATATTTAATATTTGAGAATTTTGACGTAATTATCTCCTTTGAATGCGTTTCGAGTGAATTTTTTTTTTTTTTTTTTTTTTTTTTTTTTTTTTTTTTTTTTAAGTTTTTGTACATTTGTAATACTTACGTGTAAATGTTTTGACATAATGTTCCTTATTTTGTGCTCTTGACATGTGATCATTCGGTACTTGATAGTTATCCCGTCGACCAATTTCGCCAAATTATATAAATCGCCAAACCACTCGCCAAATTATACAAATTGACATAATTTTTATTTTAAATAACGAAATAACAAATAATAGTATATTATTAATAAAAATACAAATAAAACGTCAAAATTAAAATCGCTTGATGAGGTAAACACGAGTTGTCAAGTGAATGTGACATTTAAGATCAACCATTATTGGCATTTAATCTTACAAATTGGTGACAGTAATTTTGTCGACGGGATAACTAACAAGTACCTTTAATTCTTATTTTAAATTTTCTTTCTTATTTTAATATCTTTTCACGACAAAAAACAAATCTGATTTTTAATTTTTTAAATTTACATGAAAAACATAATTATTCATATTATTGTTTCACTATCGGTTGAAATAAAAGATAATTTCGATTATCAATTTGAAATTGACGAAAAAGAATAATTCTAATAATCCCTATAGTTTTTCTTGTTGTTCCTTTAAGAAAAAAAGCTGTAATTTTGTTGCCATTACAGATTTTCACTACAAAAATGTAATTCAAATTAGAAAAAAAAATATATTTCGAAAACTAATTCAAATTTTTAAATTCTATTTCCAGTTTTGAGATCTGCGGATCAATACGGATCTCTGGTGTTAATTTTACCGCAGAGTATTATATATTTTAGGAGAAATTGCCGTAAAATAAAATTAATCGTTTCATAAATTAAATTCGTTTCATTAGGATTTTATATATATATATAGGGAGATAAGTATTTATGTAATTAAAAATATATACTGAGGTTTGTAGGATGTTGAATATTATGCAAAGTGTGATTAAAAGACAACGACTTGCAAAGATGACTTTCAGGCTCTTCACCTAAATATTTACTAGTTGCCGAAAAGTCAGCGAAAGGCTAACTGTGGAAACGCGAAAAGTTTTTCCTTTCCATCTGTCTGTAAGTCTGTATGTCTGTTATGCAAAAATGCCGCACAAAACATGCGATTACCTTGTGATTAAGTAGGCACTTTAGATAATTACACCGACTTAGCTCTATAGTTTTTGATTAAATTGTTACATACATTCAGAAAATATAGAACTTTTGTCTTGCGCAATGATGCTTTTTTCGTTGGAAATTCAAACTATTATTAAATTACCATTGCTTGTTTGAAAATGGCACATAATGGATTTAAATGATAATTATCGATGATAAAATTTCAAATTAAGGATCGTTCATTATTCAAATTAGTTTTAAGTTTTGTAAATAGATTTGTGAGATTTTTTTTTAATTAAGTGTAAAACATTTGGTAGAAATTTCTACAATTTTCCAATAATATAAACATTTTGTTTTAATATATATATTTTTTATTTTACATGATTCATTTTTCATTTTTCTATTTTATTTTGTCAGCTCTCTAGCAACTGTATTTCATTGCCTGTAACAAACATCAGTCAAATAAGCACGATTACCGAAGACTAAGCGGAAAGTCTTACTGGTTTTTAATATAATGTGGATACTAATAAAAGCTATAAAAATACTTTTTACAGCCAAATCGCGTTTGCTATATGTAAATTGGTTGTTTTAAATGTCTCCAAATATGTGTATTTTATTATGCTATTATGGGTGATTTGAGTATGCTTTTGCTATCAAAAAGATTAATAGGTATTTAGATGAGATCTTAAATATAAATATTAGATAATAACCATCAATATTCTTTTCCGAAACAAAAATTACAAAAATATTAGATTTTTATATTTGATATAAGTTAGTTATTAAAGAGTGGGTTTACAATTCCATAAGTTTCTTTCGTATATGAGATTTCATTTAACTTATCCATCAGATGCAGGTGTTTAGTGGATGGTAAGAAAATAAATTTTATTGCTTGAATATTAGGATAACATTATTTGTCCAAACGGTTGATTTATCTAATAAAATCAGAGTGTAAAACGAAAACGAAGATTTACTACAACCATACACACAATCAATATGAAATTACGAATGCAAATTTAATGGGAATACGTGAGGTTCGGGGCACAGAGACCCCCTTAAAAAATGTACTTTCTTCTCTAAAAAATACAAGAATAAGCAATTCACTAGAATTTCAGAATATCATTGAATAAAAATGCTTCTAATTTCTGAAACCTTCGAAGGATTTTATTTTTTTATAAATATTTATTTTAATTTAAAAGTTTTAAATTACGGTTTGTAGAATGCTGAATATAATGGAAAGTGTGTTAACAAACGATGGCTTTAAGAGCTAAAGTTCATGCTTATTAACTGCATAATTTAATACTTCAGAAATATCTAAATATGTTGTTGAAATGACCATTTAAAGCCAGTATTATCGTAAACTGGGAATATTTCTTTTTGAGCTCCACATGTTTTGGCAAAAAAGTTACTTCATTCTTATTGCTTGTGAATACTTTTTTTTTTTTCCAAATATTAAATATTTTACTAATTTATAACTTTACATTTACAATTTTAAGATGATGTTTCTGAGTGATAGATGCTAAGTTGGGCATCGTCCTCGTAACTTAAATGGTAGAGCACTTGGCGCGCTAATCCAAGGTTACTGGGTACGATTTCCGGTTTGGACATTTTTCACTCTGCTGGTTCTACGCTTAGTTAGCAATGTCATGAATCACGTATTAAATATTCAATAATTTCGAGCGTAATTTCACACCTGAAAATTAATTCTAAAATTAATTAAAATTAGAGATATGTATTTTTTAAAAGAAACATGGTTAGATTTCTTTTAATAAAATCAATAAACAATCAGTAAATTCAGATACAATTTTTAAACAAATTGCATTTGAAAGAACATTCTTTTTTCAAATGGACTGTAGAAAATTTGAAACAGTGAGATGTTTAAAAGTTTAGAGAATTACAGTAAAAGTAACATTTACAGGTGTTGCCACCGTCAGTCTGACGTCAGCATTACACACAGATATGTTTTTGTTTTATAATTTAGAAGTGTTTTCTCCAATCAAAATATTTCCCTAAAAATTTTATCTTTCGAAAATAAAATAAAATATCATAAAACGACAAATATAATTTACACCACATAATTGCCAGTCTCAAGTAGCTGCAATCAATATTTAAAGTCGATAGTTTTATTACTGATTTCACAACAAATCTTAAATAGTGCTAACTTCAGTTTTTCAATTTTCAACTTTATCAATTTGACATTGGTGTTTCTTCGGTAGTTTACATAAATACAAGTATACACTCTTTACTGTAAAATAATTTAAACTTTTTATTAGCGACCTATATACACTGCTTATCAAAAATTAAGGAAAAGTCACAAAATGCTAATTTTTAAATACGCGAATTCTCAAAAGGAAGTAATATAATTTGAATAATTACTATCTCTGCAGAACAGCTAGTCCATATAACATCTCATTCAGGTCACACATGGTCACAAGAGTCACAGTCACTACGGCGAAACAAAAAATAGAAATTCCATACGTCTCTTTTATGAGTCTCAAATGACTACTATATGTGACTCCACTGACAGGTCACTGTGACTGCTGCTTTGTGACGAGTGACTTTGCCAGGTGACTTTGCAATGTCGTTTCATTGAGACTCTCGTGTGACTCTCATTTGGAGATTTAATTTCAAAGTCATTGTGCACGTTGCATTATGATAAATCACTAAATAATTTAAAATAAATGTGATTTGCTTCATTGTCTGTCCGTGTTTGCCAGATTTGCATAAAAAGTTTGAGCATGACATGTGAGTGTCCACTTTCGGTTACTTTTGGATTTTTTTTTTTTTTTTTTTTTTTTTACACATGAAAAAAACTCCAATGTCCCTCTGATCATATTCGCACATTCTGAAATTTTTTCCGAATATTACTTATTTTAATGTTTTTTTTTTTTTTTTTTGTGCGAACTTATGATGAAACTTGTATATCATACGAAAAAAATATTATAAATGATATCGTAAACGGCTGGGAGTATTTTCACAAAACTTGTCTCCTGTCTCCTATACTAAATCAAGCACGAGAAAAAGAAGCAGCTATATCCCGAATTCAAGAAAATTCGTTTTCATAAAGTACAACAAACTCAGCACCAAAAATTTTGCTTGATAAAAATCGAAAAATGGTCAGGTTACAAGACAAATGCCTCCTATACTAATTCGAGTACGAGAAAATTACCTAGCTAGATCTGTAATTCGGGAAAATTCTTTTTATAAGAATAAGACAAGATAATTACTCAAAATGGTGATATTAATTAAAAAGAAGTCCGATCATTACTAGATAAGCCTTATTCGAACATAAGAATTTGAGAATAATAATTATTCGAATATGAGAAAAACATCCAACTAAGTATAGACTTTTCAGAAAAGAATATTTTGACAGGTTTAAGCATTTTTTTTTTATATTTATATTTCTGAAATCGAAATTCTCGCCAATAATATTGGTCATTGATCATCAAAACGACAAAGAATAATTTCGAAAGCAGTCTTAGCAGTTTTGAGTTTTATAATATATCGAGTACGAGACAATGGTCTATCTAGCTCCCGAATAAGGAAAAATTAGTCTTGACTGGCTAGAATAAATACAACTGATTTTACCAAATGTAGATTTGTTGAATTTAAATATTTTCATAAATACTCTGTAAATTGACTGCCATACCTGGATGGGTAACTCCGGTTATTCTTTTGCTATGGTTAAAACTACTAGCATATTGTGATAAATATCGCTATAGTTTTTTTTTTTTACTTTTACTGCCCGAGAGAGACTGCTCAGACTAGGAAGTGAGTCTGTAGAGCATAGATTGTCCCTCCCGGTCCCCTTTATTGAGGTCTTAAAAAAATAAATAAAAGGTTACAAATTTCAGCCGAGGCTGAGCCCGCCAATACGCGCGACAGAGGGCGGAGTGGTATATATAAGATATAAAAAAATGTTACATTAGCAAGCTTTGTGAAACAAACATAAGGACATTAAATAATGCAGTGTTATACAAAGTTAGATAATATTATACAAGTTGCTGCGACCCAACATTGGGTACTGAATAAGGGAGAATCCAAGTCTCTGTCTCAGTGATGGAGAAAAACTGAAAGGTTACATAAGAAGTTGAAGATGTTTTTAAGCTTTGAGAGCAAAGTCGGGCGCGATAAAATATTTGCTAACCAACCAACTGGAAGAACAGGAGGACGGCGGATATGCCAGCGAGCTGTTAATGGACAATTATAGAAATAATGAGAGGCAACAGCATCATCACCGCACTCACATAGAGGAGAAAGGGCTCTTTTGAACTTGAAGAGGTATGCTCCAAAAGGACCATGACCGGTAAGGAAAGCTGTGGTGGATGGAGTGAGCAGCAGAAGATCCAAAGATACCACTGGGACAAGATCATAGGTATATCTACCCTTATCTGAGTAGTCCCAGTAATCCTGCCATTTTTGCATAAAATGAGCGCGAAGATGTCTTTTGATGTGTGAGTGCGGTACTGGAAGTGAAAAATCAACTGATGGTTTAGCAGTTGCCTCCTTTGCCAACATATCTGCCGTTTCATTTCCCAGGATACCCTTATGGGCTGAAACGTGGCTTAAATAGGTTTTCCAGAGAAGATTTTTGAGAAGTGATTTAATCTCAATAACCTGGGGATTTGTTGAGCCAAACGAACAGATAGCCTGCAGGCTTGAAAGACTATCGCTAAAAAGTGGAATTAAAAAAAATTGGTTTTGTTGAGAAATCCACTCTAAAGCTTTAAAGATGGCAAAGAGTTCGGCTTGGAAAATGGAATTATTGTTATCCAGCCTGCAAGACAAACGATGAGTCACTTCACTCCCTTTCGTAGCGCAGAAAGCTGCCCCTACTCCGGTAACAGTGCGTGAGCCATCGGTGAAGACCATGACATTTTAAGTGGGAGAGTAAGAATTTATAGTCGGTTTTACTTGTAGGTGGGAAGTCTCATCTGCCGGATGAAACTGCCAGCCAAGAGTCTTACGCTGAATCATCATTTGTGGAAAAAATTGCTGTAAGACAGCTTCATTCTCCAAATGGATGATGTTGCTTTTAGTGAACTCATATTTAATGGTAATGGAAATGGGAGGAATACCTGTCAAGATATTGAGAGCATCACTGGAAATGGTTCTATATCCCCTAGAAATTTGCAAGAGAGACATCCTTTGTATAGAAACTAATTTATTAAGTGCTGCTTTTGTAAGATTTCCCCACCAAATAGATTCTCCATAGGTGATAATTTTTTCAACAATAGTAGAGTACCAAATTTTTAGCATATGGCTTTTAATACCCCAAGATTTAGTGGTTAATCTTTTTGAGTTATGATAAAATTTTACTAGTTGATTTTAAGGTAATTAATGTGAGAGAACCAGTTCAAGTGCTCATCTATTGACAATCCTAACAATTTAAGGTTAGAGACATGATGGACGCTAGTGCCATTTATTCTGATGGTGGGTTTCCTTTTAAGTTTATAAGGTTTTACAAATGTTAGGGCTTGGGATTTATTAGTGGAAAGTTGCAGGTGCAGTGATTCCAGCAGCTGACAGAAAATTTGGAGAGCAAAAGCAGCCTCCAACTCCAAGTCTAGACGCCGAAAACCAGAGAAAATAAAGCTGAAGTCATTCGCGAACGCAAAAAGCAAGTAACCAAGTTTTTCGAATTCTGAGAGAATAATATTAGCTATGAGGAGCCAAAGAATTGGCCCCAGGCAGGAACCTTGAGGACAACCCTTTTTGCGGAACTTCGCGCCCCACTCTTGGCAAATTCAAGGATAACAAAGCTCCTGTTGCTGACTCAATTGATTTCCGAATTCTCAAACGTTCCTTTAATATATTACCAGAGATTTTTACCCAATGGGCCAATCTCTGTCTTTCTTTCCATTATTTTCCTCTAACTTTGAGACAAGGGGAAGTAGTATATTTCCTTAACCATCCGAGCGTCTTGCAAAAGGGTAAAATTGTAAGTTGTTTTCTTTGCGTTTTGTTTTAAATGCTAAGAAAATATGATTCTTTCAACATTATAAAAAAAAACTCAATTACAAATCTGAATGTAAACCTTGAGAATATTAATCATTCTTCAATGTATTTAAAATTCCTTAAATCTATAGAATTATATTATCTTAAATATTGCTTGTATTGCTGTGAAACCTGGAGCTTAGTGAACGGAATATTACGCCCCAAACACTTAGAGGGTTAAGCAAGGGAAGACTCCCTCTGAACCCAGCTCTTATCGCCAGATCTGCCTGCTTCCGGTGTTAGGTAAATTACTAGAAAAATTAATAGCTAAACGTCTTATTATTTTCCTCGAATCAAACAAGTTATTAAGTAATAGGCAATGTGGATTCAGAGAGGGCAGATCATGCGAAAAAGCTCTTTCCGACTTCCTGTGCTTTTAAAATTAGTGAAGGCAAATACACTTCCCTGGTCTCTCTTGATATTCAAGGCGCTTTCGACAATGTTGAGTGGAGAGACATTCTCCTCCAACTTAGCATTCTAAATTGTCCGGGTAATATTGCTGGAGTCATTCATTCTTATCTTTCTGAGGGAAGCATTCTTGTTAACTGGGGAGCAGGAATCCCTATCGCTATAGTTTCATGACATAGTGATACACTCTGGTGCAAAATTAGAGGCAATGTCAAAAGCAAGAGAATTTTTCTTCGAAACTTACTTCATCGTTGCCGAAATAGCACTCAAGATATGGATATAATTGACTCTGTATAAAAATCGTTTATTTTTATAAATGAAAATCCAAATTTCTTGTTGTATAGAAGTGTTTTATTTACTTTAAATATGTTTTTTACGTACACGAATGAACGCTTCGGAACTCAAAATCTAAATTCTACCCCACCTTCACCACGAACACTTGATAATAAAAAAAAAAAAAAAAGAAAACAGCGTTTTTACATTTAGAAATGAAAACATATCATCACTTTTCCACAAATATGACATAATTTCAATAACTATTCTCTTTCGACCGTGATAAGTCTATACTGTTAAAAAAAAAAAAAAAAAAAAAAAATCTGTACGGAAATTTATGGAAATATGTAGCTTTACAAAAGAATCTACTAAATTTACAGTAATCTTACTAAAATTTTACCTGTAACTCGGGTTGTAGTTACATAAAAAGTTCTAGGCATTTCAGTTTCCTAAAAAATTCTTACTAACCTTACAGATTTTTTTAATTTACAGTGCAAAAGTGTATCTGTTACATGATTTTTACTGTTGCCGTTACATAAAAAGATGACAATTTTAAATTTTAGTATTTTGCCGTATTTCTATTCATAGAGATTTTTAATTGGTTAAAATGTCACAAAATAACGATGCTTTGACAAACATATAACTGTCGGATATTACACAATGTAATAATTACACCTCAGATGTCCATACTGGTACAATGGTCCCGCTAGGTATATTCAAAATGAATTTTCTCATTAAAAAAAGACTGCAAATGCTGTAAATATGTGACTTTTTCACACTTTCTTTACAAAAGAATCTACTAAATTTACCGTAATCTTACTAAAATTTTACCTGTAACCCGTCATGCAGTTACATAAAAAGTTCTTGTCATCCCAGTTCCCTAATTTTTTTTTTTATTTGCATTGCAAATTTGTATATTTTACATTAATTTTTGCTGTTTCCGTTACATAAAAAATTCTAGGAATTCCAGTTTTCTAGAAACATTTTATTAACTTTACCGATTTTTTTTTACAGTATATGAGTCGTAGATATTATTATATACCTCATAACCAATTAATGTTTAGCTTATACTAACTTTCACTATTCTTTGTGTGTTCCAAATAAATAAATAAAAGTTGCAAAAACCACAGAACAAGGATCGGTCTACTAGGTATTGTGACTTTAAAAGAAGAAATAGATCCCCGACTGTGCAAAAAGGAATAGCCATGCCGATTATTTGCACTGGTGAAAACAATTAAAAGGACAAACGGTTTTTTGAAAAAACAAAATAGAATAAGATATCCCTATACGCAAATAAGGTATCAGATAATAGTTAAGATCGTCGCGGACAGACCTTCCAGGCAGTGGTATGTGTGGTCATAAGGCAGCGGTGCTGTGATCGCATTTGTGCAGAGGTGCCTTATTTGACAGCCGAAGCTTGTAGCGGAAGAACGCTTTGAAGCATCGTAGCATAACCCAATCCTAGTTTTTTGAATTTCTTTGTTTACCATTGTTACTATGGCTAGTCGACATCGTCTAGGTGATGTCACAAAATGGCAGATTGTTGGAAGACTCGAAGCCGGCCAATTACAGACTACCTGTTGTGAGGCTCTCGTTTCCCGTGAAATGTGGTGTCTACTCTAAGAAAACAGTTTACAGAGACCGAAACAGTGATCCCTCGACCTGGTCAAGGCCTAAAAAGGGGCACATCGCCGGCTGAAAACCATTATTTGATACTTTTAACCAAAAGGGATAGGTCCGCGACAGCGAAACAACTGTCCTGTCACCTGTATAATGCTACAGGAACATTTCACGGAAAACAGTCACCCAGAGACTTAATGCAGGTGGCCTGTATGCCAGGTGCCTTGTAGACTGCATCCCTTTGACTGTGAAACACAAACATTCCCGTCTAGCATGGTGCCGAGAACACCTGTTTTGGACAGAGGATAGTTTGGGGCGGGTTCTTTACAGTGATGAGTCGCGATTCATTCTGAGCAACGACTCGAGACGTGTTCTCATCTGGAAAGAACCCGAGATTCGATATCGGCCCTCTAACATTATCGAAAGTGATCACTATGCTGCAGGTGGTCTAATGGTTTGGCAGGCATCAAGCAGACGGGCGTACCGACCATAATGTGTTTGATAGAGGTACTCTGACAGGTCAGCGGTAAGGGACGATATCCTTGCACCCTCTTTGAGACATTTCCGCGGAGCATATAGATCAAATTTGGCCTTTATGGGCAACAACTCCCGACTACATAGGGATCAGTTGGTGGAGGAATACCTCGAATTGTAGGATGTTCAATGAATGGAGTTACTTGCGATGTCCTTCGACCTTAATCCCATCGAACACATATGGGACGCCCTTGGACGATCAATTTCAGCTCGAAGACCAGCTCCAACGACCATAGATTAGATCAATAGTGTCTTGGTGCAAGAGTTGGTGCAGTTGCCACAGAGAATGTTAAGGACCCTGGTAAGCAGTATGAAACGCCGATGCGAGAGTTGTATAGATGTTACAGATGATTATACTCTCTATTATAGATGTTTTACTCTGACTGACAGGTTGTCGGTCAGCTGCTGTGCTGGACACGTGACCAGTTACCTTATTTAGGGTGCAGGTTGTGCCCATTTTTGTTTTCCTATACATTGGTCTTTTATCAAGTGATATTTTGGCCAAGTTTGGTTTTATTTGTTTTGTTAGTTTTTTTTAATTGCAAAAAACCATTTATCCCTTTAATTGTTTTCACCAGTGCAAAAGAAACAATTAAATATACAAAAATGAAATCATTAAAAATCTGCCTCATGGGTAGATTTTCAATTATCATTGTAAAAATTAAATTCTACATTTTTACATGCACTCTTATTAGCTTAAAACAATGGTTGTGTTCCAGAAGATAAGAATTTGAAAGAATGACAATTTTAAATTTTAGTATTTTGTCGAATATCTACGAATTCCAACTCATAAAGATTTTAAATTGGTTAAAATGTCACAAAATAAGGATACTTTTGCAAATGTATAACTATAGGATATTACACAATGTTGTAATTAAACCTCATCTGTCCATACTGCTACAAAGCACCCAACAGGTACATTCAAAATGATTTTTCTCATTAAAAAAGACTGAAAATTCTGTAAAGAAGTGACTTTTTCGCACATTTAAAAAAAGTCACATTTCTAAAAAATATACATGCTTATTTATTTATTTATGCCTAAGTGGAGCAAAATCATCAGATCGTTAGGATCGGTGTAGAAAGAGAAAGTGTCACATATTTACAGAATTTTCAGTCTTTTTTTTAATTATCCATCATACGTAGCATTTTATTCGAGTATATTATTGAATCGAGCATTTTATTCGATTCATATTTATTAGAGTAAGTCTTGTAATCGTTTAAAAAAGAAGAAGAAAAAAAATGGCGGATTTACACGTTTTAGACACTGGAGATTCCGAAAAACATATTTTCAGAAAAAAAAAAAAATCCCGTCTGTCTGCGTTTGTGTGTGTGTGTGTCTGTGTGTCTTTAAACGCCCTCGCTCTCGAACAAATTGAGATAGAAACTTGAAATTTGGTGTGTACTTAGGAAGTAATAATGGAAAGAGGCCTATAGAATAGCAGTAACATCGATTATCCGTAACAATTTTTTTTCGGTCTCTCGAATTATTCTTTCTAAGTAAAGGTATACAAAAAATTTCGAAAATTTTTATTTGAAGTAGTGAATATAAAAGATATTAAAAAATCATAAATTTTGCATAAAGAATGATATCGATCGGATAATTAGTTGCCGAGATATTTGTAATCATATTTTTCACTCTTTTTGTTTTTTCATGACCCTGTATTTCATTCAAATTTCAATTCAAAAATGTGTTTTAATTGGACATGAGACGCTTAATTCGACGCAGCAAACTGTTAGTTAAAATGATTATAATTTTTTGAGTTATAAGGATGTTTCTTTTACGCAATTCGGTACTACTCGATTATCCCGCCGACAAAAAAACTATCGACCAAACTATAAGATTAAATACCAATACTGGCTTATCGTTAATTTCAAGCATTTAATGCATATCCATACCTATAAGGGGAGTTACCATAGGGGGGACCCTGTTCTGTCTCCATCTTAGCGATATATCGCCAAATTTGGAGATCAAAATTAGTCGCCAAAAGTGAAGCCAAATTGTCGGTATCTCTAATATTTCGCCAAATTCACGTAGACTTCCATTGTAAACCTATATAGTGTTTACTTGCTTGCAGAAAACCAACAAATTGAGATATTTTAATGCAACAAAAAGTAATATTAGCTTAAGGGATTATATTAACTATATTTAAGGGAGTCCAAGTAAATTAAATTATGGATAAAGTAACATGATACAATGCTTAGCATGTATCGCATGTTTTATTTTCACATTTTATATTATATATATCCATGATGGGTAAGTATTACGGCGGCCCCCAACGACTAGTTTCATGAAAAAATCCTATTGAATGAACCTGTCGGGCCCATTAAACCCGCCGGATAGGCGGAGGGTTAAGTTGATAGCAATCAGCGTGTACTGTAGTGCTATTTGTTTGCTCTAATGGAAAAGAATTTTGAGCGGTCGATTAGAAAAAAATAATAGACGACGGATTCATCGAAAAAATAATTTAGTTCCAAAATTCATCTCTGGGTAATCATGTGGCGCTTTTTCTTTCACGGATTCTTTCGTTCCCCGTCTTTTATAGACATCCTTCAAAATTTTGCTCCATTCTCTATATAAGATCGCATTACAAACCACACTAAGCTCTGTCTGTTTAATTATAGCCAGTTTCTTTATTGCTTTTTTTCATTCTACGCACTAAGTCATATCTACATAAAAGAAATAAAAATAAATGGCAAAGTTAAAAGATTCGAATTATATATTTCGATAATTAAACTATAATTGGACTTAAAAAAAGTGAAATTGTATTTACTTTGATGATATGGTGCCCTTTGGATAAGAAGCTAATAAAACTTAAAGAATTGTTAAATAAAATAAAGTAAAATAAGTAAGGAAACAAAGTAGTGTATTAAAAAATGAATAGATCGGCAGTTAAATATTTTTTCCTCCACAAAATTTTAATACAGAACGCAAGTATGTCTACTTTCTGCTACCCCAAGACTTATAGACTTTCCCATTTCAAACAAAGTGACGTTTTTGAAACAAATAGAACGGTAATTGACAAAAATATTCTCGTACGATCGCTGCGGAATTGCGGGCCGAAAGTACTAGGAAATTTAAATGGTATGTATATTCTAAACTTGTAATAGCTATTTTGTTATTATCTGTCACATGCTAAATAAAGTAAAAACATTTAGAAGTTCATATTGTGTAGTTTCTCATAACAAATTGCTTACATACAGGTAATTGTACATGTATAAAAAGAGTTTTATTAAATAAAGTGAAACCTCCCTATGCGACCACCTCCATAAGGCAGCCATTTTTTTCATGGAACGGAATTTATTCCCATAGTCTCAATACTTATTTTACCTCTATTTAGAGACCATCCTAGTTGAACTACCTCCATGTGCGACCAATTTCTTTGAAGAAAATTAAACAAATTCCGTTTTTTTCTGATCGCTTGAAGAAGGTTTTTTTAGAAAAATAATTCCGGAGAGCGAGACTGCCTTATTCATCAAACTTCTAAAATAAGTTTAGATTTTTTTTTTATTATTATACCGGTAACTGTTAAATGTTTAAACCCTTTTGTGCCTTTTTAGGCAATAAATTTAACTCTGATGACAAATTATGAATGACGGCCAATAAACTCCCCTGACCTATTCTGTCAAGAAACTCTCAAAGAAATAGGTAAACTAATGAAATCATTAGTATTTGTTCCCGTCCAAAAAAATGCATTTATTTATTGAACTTCGAAAGAACTTGGAAATAAAAGTTATAAAAGATAAAACCGTAAAATCAAAGCAAACGTCAATGTATTCATTTTTTGAACTCCGCAGTAATTAATTTAATTAACCTTATATATTTAATTTTTTATATATATTTTTTCTAATGTGAAAAATAAATTTTAGTAACGTTAATTGTTGCCATTTTTTAACAATTAAGTCTAGATTTAAACATGACCTCCATTAAGAGACCACCTCTCGGAGCGACCAATTTTTATTGGAACAGAACGTGGCCGCTTTAGGGACGTTTTGCAGTATATCATAGAAAGTCAATGTATTTTTGAGCTACACATATGTAATAATACATTTTAGAATATACATATACATGGCTAATATTAAGTTAGTTACAATTTTAAACAGAAAATTCTACCAAAAAATAAAAGAACATTTTCAAGTAAAGTTCGAGACATTTCATAACAAAATATACGCCACAAGAGAATCATAAAAGAGATACATATGACTCCGGATAAATATCTGAATGATATATATAAATTTGACAGCGACAGAGAAAAAATGACGGAGTTCTTTTTTTTCTGAGAAAAGATAAAAAACAAATACATTTGGGAAGTATATCTCAGCCAGTCCTATGATCAAATAACAGATAGCTAGTTGGAGGTGAGTTCTATAGAAGTTTGTTGTTGTTGTTGGTTTTTTGTTTACTTTTGTAATAAATTCATATTACTTATAACAGAACTTTTTTAAATGAATAGTGAATAAGTCTTCGAATAAAGGAATGAATGAATAAGAAAAAAAAATGAAAGCAAGAAAGCCGTAACAAAGTGATAATTCTTCTTAAATGTATTTTTCAATAAAGTTTTACTTA
This sequence comes from Maratus speciosus, assembly GCA_963932465.1. Lineage (NCBI taxonomy): Eukaryota > Metazoa > Arthropoda > Arachnida > Araneae > Salticidae > Maratus > Maratus speciosus. The sequence continues at coordinate 323,668,315 of OZ010790.1, read as the reverse complement.
TATTAATACTAATGTTTCCTGTCGAATGTTTTTGAAAATTTACATATAATCTCATATTTATTTCTCTTCTGTGATATAGAATCAGTAAAATTAAATTTAAATCAAGATATGAAATGTCTCCACTAATCTTTCTGAACACTGCTGTTTCTGTCAAAGAATTTTTTTTTTCATAAATTTTTGACACAGTGGATAAGAGGTTTGAGAACGATGGATATCCAGTTTTGAAACTATAAACGTTAACTATGCAATAAGAAAGCAATAAATCCGTAACTAAATGATAAATTTTCTTAAATGTATTTTTCAATAAATTTTTACTTATAATGCTAATGTTTCCTGTCGAAATTTTTTGAAAATTTACTATTTATCTCATATTTATTTCCCTCCTGTGATTTTGAATCAGTGAAATTAAATTTAAAACAAAATATGAAATGTCTCCACCTAACTTTCTGAACACTGATGTTCCTGTCAAAAGATTTATTTGATAAATTTCTGGCACAATGGATAAGCGGTTTGTGAATGATGGGCATCAAAATTTTGAAACTATAAACGTTAACTATGCAATAAGAAATAAATAAAGCCGTAACTATATGATAAATTTTCTTAAATGTATTTTTCAATAAACTTTTACTTATAATAATACTAAAACTTCAGGTCGAGAGTGTTTGAAAATATACAATTTGTCTCATATTTATTTCCCTATTATGATTTAGAATCAGTGAAATTAAATTTAAAACAAAATAAGAAATGTCTCCACCTACCTTTTTGAACACTGGTGTTCCTGCCCAAGAATTTATTTTATACCCTACTGTGATTTAGAATCAGTAAAATTAAATTTAAAACAAAATAAGAAATGTCTCCACTTATCTTTCTGAACACTGGTGCTCCTGCCGAAGAATTTATTTTATAAATTTCTGACACAGTGGATAAGTGGTAAGTGAAAGACGGACATCAACTTTTGAAATAATAGAGGTTAAATATGAACCAGTAATATTTAACAACTTCATGTGAGTAATTTTAATTTATAGACTGTCATGTTTACTTTGTTATTCTACATATAAGATTGATCAATGAATGTTTCGAAAATAGTTTAAAACATGAATAAAAATCTAATCAGTCGGCCGATCATTGTAAAAACGTGTAAAAATATTAAAGGAAAAAAAATTAAATGGCTTCGGTTGGTTGACTTTTCGAACACCGGTGTTCTCTGAAAAAATTTATTTTTTCATAAATTTCTGACACAATGGATCAATTCAATGTGAACGACGGACCTCCCGTTTGAAAATATAGACGTTACATTGCACCAATAATACTTGAATCCATCGCTGCAATATTGAAAATTTATACTCTGTTACATTTCCTTTCCATTTCGATCAATTCATCGCAAAATGGCTTGAAAATGGTTTTAAAAAGGGATAAATATCTAATCTCTCTAACCTATTTTTACGAAAATTTACAGATTCCTTGAGGCAATTCTTTATAACATATTTGTTGAATTGAAGGTCAGTCAGGTGTACCTCTTGGAAGATATTTTTTGCTCATACAAATCTTGATTACAATTCGAATAAATACCGGCTGCACAAATCATCACTTTATCGAGTCCACGATTGAAATTACAGTATTAGTTAAAAAACGAATAGCATATTGAAATGCGACTATTCTGTCAAGTCATATCTTCCTTGGAACTACCTTTAGACCTAATCTTAGTGGTTGATTGATAGGATTTCTTTTCCTGCATTCACAGATCAGAAAACACGGAGTACTGGGAATAGAAGAACAATGGGAACCCAACCAAACAACCACTGAAATTGGGTCTGCTGGTTGTTTCCACAAAGGTATGACTTGTTAGACCAATTGAATTTTATGTGCTAATAAAGTTTTAACTTATTGTGGAATTTCTTCCGTTAGCGCGATAAGGTATTGGTTTGTAAATTTGCCTAGCCTAAAAAAATACTTTCCTTTCACTATGTGTTTGGGCTGTAAAAATAAAATACATTAAGAAAGTAATCGAAACAATGATTCTCCACGCATTTTAATACCTTTGAATCATCATTATAGTTGAATTTGAAAATGTATACAGATTAATTCAAAATACAACATAGAAATTTTTATTCGTGGTGTATCGTACTACAACAAAACGAGGTTCATCATTAGCTTCTCTCAAGATCATTCACTGCAAACCGGATATCGTTTATAGCTTTACTAAGTATAAAGATGTCACATATTTGTTTTAAATAGAAATGCACTAGCGTGGAAACAAAAGAAGGCTACAGTGTTCATCCTATTGTAAATAACCGTTTAAAAAAGACATAGTTACACAGTTAACGTTGTCAACTGTTAAATTATATTCATAAATTTTACTTCGGAGATTGTCTAGATAGAGAAAAGCAAACAAATTTAGAGTTTTCAAATAGTAACATCAACTTTCCACACTAAATTGTCCTTCCTTCTCTCAAGACCGCCCACAGCATTGTTGCATATATATATATATATATATATATATATATATATATATATATCTTCTTAAATATCCAAGAAATGTGTTAAGTGTTTATCTATGCATTTCAGATCTTCCAAAACTGTTGAATGATTTTGAAATAAAAAATACCGAAACTACCCAATTAGTCATAAGACATGTATACTTTAAGTCAACGTCTCATTCAGTTTCTGTGAATGGTATGACAGATTACGGCTTATATATGGGGATAGTTTTTTTTTAATCAGCCTGAATACAGTCGAATTATTTTCTGCATTTTTTAAACACATTCTCATTTTGTAACACAATTTTTTTTTCAATAAAATTTATCTATTTCAAATATCTTATCAATGATGAAAAAAAAAACCCATTTAAATTATTATATTGGTTTTGTATCGAAATATACTATACACGTTCAATCAACAAAAAAACAGTAATGGTTCATTATTCTTACAAAAAAAAAAAAAAAAAAAGAAAAGAAAAAAAAAAAGAAACAGACACTGAAAAATCGTTTTTCTGGATGTCGAAGGATTTTTTTTTTTTTTTTTTTTTTTGCCAATTTTTACCAGATATTATCCCATAAATATATTTTTTGAGGTAGGTGAATGCCTGGAAATACTCACCAGTATTTTCAGAGCTTGATATAACTAAAAATACATGCTCTTATCTGTATCATGAGACAGTAGATTCGTTTTGAAACAAGTACCCGTTATTTCTCAGTCAATCAATCATAATTTCATCAATCATAATTTACTTTAGAGCGAAAAATTAAGACGTAAAAGATCTTTATAAAATCGAAAATGACCAATATTGGTAATATTCATACTCCCAGATGGAAATATAGAAAGGTCGATATATACAGGGTATTACCCTAATGCGTATACAAACTTTGAAGAATGAACAACTTACAAAAAGAAGCAATTTTTAATAATAGAAACGAGTCGGATTATGTAATTCAGAGAATTAATTGTGAAGTTACCAATTGAGGTTTTAATCTTTTGTATTACGCAATGAAAAATTGTGCCACTATGACGCAATCATAAGTTTTTTACGACGATATCTAAAAATAAAGTCAAAACCTTTACACCGTTACCAAACTTTACATGAGTATTTTTCATATTCATATTCAATATTTTAAGAACATTTTTACGTGTAGTAGATTATTAATAAATATACTCCTATGCTTGATGATATGTTTGCATGTTACAATTTTTTGCAAGTGTTGACTTGAGATCCTAATATTCGTGACGTCCAAATACAGAAATTTACTTTTAGGCGCATTATTAGTAAGATATTCAGTTTTATCAAAAGAAATACTCATTTCATTTTTACTATGACGCCATTTTCACTTATCGAAGCACCTTGATTCAAGCTTCTTAATCTCAGTATTAGTGGAATGGAAAAAAATATTGAAATAAATCAGCTTTATCACTAAAAATGCGTTTTTGATTTAAAATCATTACGTCATTTTCTGTTCAAAGTTTTTTAAAAGTTATTTTTAATTATAATACGAAAATGGTATTCGTAATGATATGGTAATTATCATTGTTTTCCTAGCGTCTTCAGTAATGGAAGCATCCCCATTGACACCAATATGAAGAATTTTTTAAAGCACTTTTAAAATTAAAATTAAGTATAAAAATTATAGTATTTAAAAAAAATAGCGAGCGTGGACACATCTACAAATAAACTGCTTTCATTTAAAAAAAGAATTATCAAAATTGGTTCAGTAGACAGCCCATGGCAGATGACTAAAAAACAGCCTTGTTTTTTTTAAATATATAGATTCTGGGTCACTATCCACTTACTTAATCATATACACGGGTGCGCTGAAAGTCAATTCCACAGTTTTCCTTCACTACTTTAACGAAAATGAAGATAGTTCACCGATATATTCAACAGACGTATCTTATTTTATGTGAAATGTGATGAGTATTACAGGAAGTTTAATTTAGTTATGTCAGTGATCTATATTTCAAATTACGAAATTACTAGACGTGTAGTGTAACCGCAAATAGTACTCACTTCCAGCAATTCTCAGGATTTTTTCACATTTAATTGAAAATAAATTAGGATCAGTATTGATTAGAGTAAAACTAGGGCAATGAAGTTTAAACGCATATAGCATCCATTTCCAGCAATTCTGAAGATCTTATCACATTTAGTGAAAAATGAAGCATATCTGTTGAAAATATCGATAAAACATTTCCGTTATTGTTAGAGCAGTGAAGAAAAACTCGGGCTCGACTTGCACTGACACATTGTATTTATGAATGGGTCAGAAAATTGTGAATCCGCATTTTTATAGAAAATTATTTGTGTTAGTAAGTTGTACCAACCCTCAAACACTACACGCGATACCGTAATGCACTGAAAAAAGATTTCATTATTTAAAATACAATGAATTTTTCTTCAGATGATTTTTTTAAATGTTTTACATATAACTTTTCTGATAACATGTAATACAACAAACATATAATTCACACACATCTACTGCGTTAAAATACTTCGAAAAGAAAAGCATATTAAGAAAGAAACCCTGGCGAAATGTTCTCTGACGGAAAAAGCAATATTTACTGATCTGTTGGGATTCACTGTCAAGCATTTATCGTAATAATCTGCAACAAAATTGATAGTGTGCAACATAGAGATAAAGGAAAAGCGATTTGCGCATATATGTCATTTTGCTTTTAGATTAAACATATTTGCTGGTTATAATATATTAATTTCAAGAAAAATATAAACAGACAAAAATGAAATTATAATTTATACAGTTAAACATGTAAAAAGGGTAAATATGTATTAGACAGGTTCTTTATTAGTCACTAAAAAAATCATGCAGAATTATGTTACAAGACAGTGAAGATGTTAAGATGTTATAGTAATACATCTATATTTTGCTATTTTGAGTATTTGTTTCGTATTTCGTCAGTCTAAGTTAACGTTTAATGTGCAAGATATTAATGTTTCTAAAATATTGAAATGTTTGAATGTTTGCAAAAATTTATCAACAATTTAATTTGAAAATTAAAAAAAAGTATTATTATATTTGCTCAAATTTCACACACACACACACACACACACACAAAATGTTCTGAGTGTAATTTGGCAGAGTGGATTTAATATTAAGTGGTACAAATCTCACAGCACGGCCCACTGAAAGACTGTGGTATAATTAATATACCGATACCTCCGTCCTGAATAAGGTTAACGGAATTTCCTGTAAGGGGATTTGGATTTTATTGTTTTATACAAGTGGCTATTTGTTTGTATTTTTTTTTCACCAAGATTGTTTTGGTAAGTGAAACTTTACGTAATGTCATTTATATTTGGAAACATAGATCGTAAAGTGAAGAGTTTCAATGTTCATTGTGGCTACTTCTTGTGATATGGTTAAGTGTCATATAGAAAAAATGTAAAACTGTTTCGATTTCGCTTAAAAAGCGCTATCATTAAAAATGATATGAACAAAATACCGAAATTGTACTCTATTGTGCCAAAATGAACATCTGACTGGAGTTCTATCATATCTAGGTTTATTTTACGTTAACATTTGTTGCGGATCGTTCCGCCAGCTTTTAGAATTCCTATATGAATTTTTGAATAACACTATAGCGTTAGTAATACAATATATCGTATTTTCATAAATATAAATATAGATACAATCGTATTTTTAACACATATTCTTTTTGTAACAAAAAAGTTTTTTTTCTTTTCTACAATATCTTATCAATCATATATATAAAAAAAAAATACATTTTTTTTTACTTCTTTTCTATAGACATATACTACACACATTCAAACAACAAAAAAGATAATGGTCCTTCGTTGATCAAAACGAAAAAAAAAACAGGATACGCAGCAGATGCTGGGGAAGATATTTCTCCTTTTGTCAAAGAAACTTTTTTAACCGCTTTTTACACGACATTATCCCAGCGACATAAACTTATAAAGGTGAATGTACGGAAACACTCATCTGTATTTTCACAGCGTGATATAAATTAAAATATACCGTCTTATCTGTGTCATGCGACAGTAGATGTCGTTATGAAACAAATTCCAGTCATTTCTCGGGCGTCTATGTTCTTTGCTTTAGCTGAATTATCGATTTATAGGATACATCAATAATTTACGCTGGAGCGGAAATTAAGGCGTTATAGACCTCGAAAAAATCGAAAATGACCAATATAGGTAATATTTGTACTCAAAAAATGAGACTATAGAAAGATGGGTACGTACAGTGTGATTCGTTACTAAAAGAAACGTTTTTTTTTTAAATAGGAATGCTGGATATAGGAATTTTAATAGGAATAATCGCAATCCACTTACTTAGTTATAAATAAAGAGCGTCTCAATAAAATACATGACCAGAGATTTATCTCTCAACTTTAACGTAAATGAAGATATTTTACAGTTATGTACAAGAGTATATAACGTAATTGAAGATATTTTACAGTTATGTTCACTTTACTTATGTGAAATGTGATAGGAAAAGTAAACCCCCGATTATTCGTTACTCTGTCAACCGTCATCCTCGGTTAACCGCCAGTCCACTTTCCTAATGCTTTTTAAAAATCAGAAACGAACTTGGAGATTTAAAATGTCCGTAAACCCGAGTGAGATTTTGCTATTTTGAGTGAAATGCTTGTATGATGTCAGATAGAGCCGCTAGAAAATATTTCTGCTGATGAAATCACAAAATGGTCCAATTGTGACAATAATGATATTGATTGTGAAGTATTGACCGATCAAGAAACTTTTCAAAATATTTTTAATGCAGAGAAACGAGAAGTAGCTGAGTGTGATAAATTGTTAAATGATCATCCAGGATATTTATTCAGCAAAATTTGAATTTGTCTCAAATATTTTGTCTTGGATATACAGATTAATTACTATCTGTAACGCTTTTGATTAATAAAAGTACATTAAAATATCTTTTAATTATTCTAATTTGAAAATTGACGTATATAAATGTAATTTTAGTTACGGAATTGTACTGTCATTTGCATATCCGTCTATTTCGTATTTCGACAAATACCCACACTAACCGTCATCCTCGGTTAACCACCAGCCCACTTTTCTAATGTTTTTTTTTTTTTTAATTACAAACGAACAAGGAGATTTAAAATGTCCGTAAACCCGAGTGAGATTTTGCTATTTTGAGTAAAATGCTTGTATGACGTCAGATAAAGCCGCTAGAAAGTATTTATGCGGATAAAATCACAAACTGGTCCAATTGTGGCAATAATGATATTGATTGTGAAGTATTAACCCATCAAGAAACTTTTCAAAATATTTTTAATCCAGAGAAACGAGAAGCAGCTGAGTGTGATAAATTGTTAAATGATCATCCAGGATATTTATTCAGCAAATTTTGAATTTGTCTCAAATATTTTGTCTTGAATATACAGATTAATTACTATCTGTAACGCTTTTTATTGATAAAAGTACATTAAAATATCTTTTAATTACTCTAATTTGTAAATTGACGTACATAAATGTAATTTTAGTTACGGACTTGTACTGTCATTTGCTTATCCGTCTAATTTTGTATTTCGACTAATACCCACAATAACCGTCATCCTGGGATAACCGTCAGCCCACTTTCCTAATGTTTTTTAAAAATTAGAAACGAACAAGGAGATTTAAAATGTCCGTAAACCCGAGTGAGATTTTGCTATTTTCAGTAAAATGCTTGTATGAGGTCAGATAGAGCCGCTAGAAAATATTTCTGCGGATGAAATCACAAACTGATCAAATTGTGACAATAATGATATATATTGTGAAGTATTAACCGATCAAGAAACTTTTCAAAATATTTTAATCCAGAGAAACAAGAAGCAGCTGAGTGTGATGAATTGTTAAATGATCATCCAGGATATTTTTTCAACAAAATTTGAATATGCCTCAAATATTTTGTCTTGAATATACAGATTAATTACTATCTCTAACGCTTTTCATTAATAAAATTACATTAAAATATCTTTCAATTATTCTAATTCGTAAATTGACGTAGATAAATGTTATTTTAGTTACGGACTTGTACTGTCATTCGCTTATCCGTCAATTTCGTATTTCGACTAATACCCACACTAACCGTCATCCTCGGTTAACCGCCAGCTTACTTTTCTAACGTTTTTTAAAAATCAGAAACGAACAAGGAGATTTAAAATGTCCGTAAACCCGAGTGAGATTTTGCTATTTGGAGTAAAATGCTTGTATGACGTCAGATAGAGCCGCTAGAAAATATTTCTGCGGATAAAATCACAAACTGGTCCAATTGTGGCAATAATGATATTGATTGTGAAGTATTAACCGATCAAGAAACTTTTCAAAATATTTTTAATCCAGAGAAACGAGAAGCAACTGAGTGTGATAAATTGTTAAATGATCACCCAGGATATTTATTCAGCAAAATTTGAATTTGTCTCAAATATTTTGTCTTGAATATACAGATTAATTACTATCTGTGACGCTTTTTATTGATAAAAGTGCATTAAAATATCTTTTAATTATTCTAATTTGTAAATTGACGTACATAAATGTAATTTTAGTTACGGACTTGTACTGTCATTTGCTTATCCGTCTATTTTGTATTTCGACTAATACCCACACTAACCGTCATTCTCGGATAACCGCCAGCCCACTTTCCTAATGTTTTTTTAAAAATTAGAAACGAACAAGGAGATTTAAAATGTCCGTAAACCCGAGTGAGATTTTTCTATTTTGAGTAAAATGCTTGTATGACGTCAGATAAAGCCGCTAGAAAATATTTCTGCTGATGAAATCACAAACTGGTCAAACTGTCACAATAATGATATTGATTGTGAAGTATTAACCGATCAAGAAACTTTTCAAAATATTTTTAATCCAGAGAAACAAGAAGCAGCTGAGTGTGATAAATTGTTAAATGATCATCCAGTATATTTATTCAGCAAAATTTGAATCTGTCTCAAATATTTTGTCTTGAATATACAGATTAATTACTATCTGTAACGCTTTTTATTAATAAAAGTACATTAAAATATCTTTTAATTATTCTAATTTGTAAATTGACGTACATAAATGTAATTTTAGTTACGGACTTGTACTTTCATTTGCTTATCCGTCTATTTCGTATTTCGACTAATACCCACACTAACGGTGAATTGAGAGACGGATAATTGGAATTTTAATGTATAACAGGAAGTTTAATGTAATTATATCAGTAATTCATATGTAACGTGAACTACATTACAAATTACTTTGTTTCAAGGCCAGCGTCCTTTAGATGCAGATTGTAGCCATTTCCAGCAATTCTTACGGAGTTATCTCATTTAACAGAAAATAAATCATGTCTGTTGAAAATATCAGCAAAATATTTTTTCTTATTTTATAAGTCACCGTGACAAATTCCTGCTCAAATTTCAGAGAAAAACTCTCTATTTATGAATGAATAGTAGAATTGCGAGCAAACATTACTATAAAATAATGTTTGTGTTAGTAAGCTGCAGCACTCTGCAACGTTTATACACGTTGTAGCAATAAATATTCCATTAATAAAAATACAGTGCCGCTTTCCTCAAACAATTTTCTATTGTTATAAATCTTTTCTTATACCATACAATACAAAAAAATATGAGTAAGCAAACAAATGTTATTGTGTTTAATAAAAATTAGAATTTATCTCATAAACATAAAGTCAGTATAAATAAATGCAGTTGTTGCAATGATTCTTTACCGAAACACCGTGATTTATATCGTTTCATTTTTTAATTTGGTTATCCTTTATTCGTTTAAAATTGTAAATTATTTCCTTCTATATTTCATACACATTTACTGCGTTTAAATCATTTTGTAAAGATTGCCATATTAAGAAAGCTGATGAAATATTCTCTGGCCGAAATAAGCATAATTTGCAGGTCTGTGGGGATTCACCGTCAACCGTCAGTCATTTATCATAATAATCTGCAAGAAAATTTATATTGTTCAACCATGAGATAAAGGAAAAGCGATTTGTGCATATATGTCATTTTGCTTTTAGAATAATCTTCATTTACCACTGTGTTATAATATATTGATCTCAAGAAAAAAATATAAAGCAGCAAAATAAACTGACAATGTATACAGTAAAACATGCAATTATCAATGGACGGATTTCACTTATGTATTCAAATAAAGTTATGAAGTTTAATAAAAGTGATAAAGATTTCGTATTAGCCGTATGCGAGATGTTAAATCTCCAAAGATTTCTCTGTTTCCAGCGGCTTTTTTTATTTCTATTTTTTAAATGTTTATGTATAATGTTCAATGTAGAAGTGCAAAAGATTAGGTGAGGATAATTCAAGGCAGGTCTTGATGCAACTGAGGATCAGCTTTTTAACTTTTTAAGTGCTGGGGCTCCTGGGACCCTTCAGGTTTTTATGCACTAAATTGTTAATAACTTCCCCCTTTTTATCAAAATTTCTTATTGCTGTGGGACTGTTCTCCATTTAGTAAATCTCACCTTTCGGCTCTCCATTACTGCCCTGGCCCCTTTGGGTCCGATACAGGGTCTCTTGAAGATTTTGTGGAAATAAATTGTTATTAAGTAGATTCCTGTTAATCCGATTTAAAATATTCGGATTCATTTTCCATTTAGTTATACTCACGTTTCTACATTCCAGTTTAACCCTTAAATGCCGGATGTTGCTTTTCGGCAACATACCCAATTTAGGCTCTAAAATACTATTAGAATAATACTGAAGCTATAATGCCGAATGTTGATAATAAAATACATTCTGAAAATATTATTAAATCGATTTTCAATATGTAGATGGCAACACTTGTGCTGTTTAAGAATAAAGATAGATTTATTTTTTCAATTGTTGATACTTGCTCTTTTTGTTTTGTTTGGAAGCTTGCGAAATACCCTATTTTGTTCTGCAGTGAGCAAGTAAAATTTATTTCTTATTATACTTCCTAAAATTCTTTTGTGTTTAATATTATAACATTTTATCAAGGAAAATTATTTTTTCAACTATAGACCAGTATTGCCGATTAGTAACAAATATTTTTTTAGCCGTAAACCATACTTAAAACAAAATATGATTTTTAAAGTATTTTTCCCATGATTTATTTAAAACATGAAAACCGAAAAACATTATTACAATGATTTTTGAAATATCAGGCATTCAAGGGTTAAATCCTGTGGAACTCTAGTGTTCAGTGAGGCCCGGTCCAGTGCCCCTTGAAAATTTTGTGGGCGAAGCATTTTTCACCGCTTAATTGTCTCACTTTCTCAGTACATAATTAAAGTTGTGTCTTGGACTATATTTCCCGGACTAACACCGTCATATTAGGTAGCTTTCTTTACAAAAAAGCTACCTATTGCAGCCGTTCGGAGGAAAGCGATTTCAAAAAATTTTGGTATATTTTCATCGATCATGACCCCCAGACCCCGAAACCACCCTCCGTTCAAAATCGATATATATATATATATATATATATCTGACCTATGTCACACTGTAACTCCCGTAATTATGAACCGATTTCGATGTAATTCGGTGTGTACATAGTACATACCAATGTCTCGACCGAGATTGTTGGTCAGCTTCATCCGCCGTTTTGTTTCAAAATGGCGGCCATTTAAATTTTTTTACAAAATTTAAAACTTGAAATGTGGTACCAAAAAATTAAAAATGGAAAAATATTTTTTTCTTATGTATTTGACCTTAATACAAAGATTCCGGAGCAGTTTTTGTTTCGTCTATATCTTAAAAAATGGCTGAGTTATAGCATTTTCAATTTCTAGCGTGGCTGACATTTTGAAACGTCCTGAATTTTGTCACGCGATAAAAGGCGTATTTATGAACCGATTTGGATGTAATTCGGTGTGTACATAGTACATACCAATCTCTCGACCGAGTTCGTTGGCCAGCTTCATCCGCCATTTTGTTTCAAAATGGCAGCCATTTAAAATATTTTTAAAAATTTAAAATTTGAAATGTGGTACCAAAAAATTTGGAAAATGGAAAAATATTTTTTTCTTATGTATTTGATCTTTATACAAAGATTTCGGAGCAGTTTTTGTTTCGTCTATATCTTAAAAATGGCTGAGTTATAGCATTTTGAATTTCTAGCGTGGCTGACATTTTGAAACGTCCTGAATTTTGTCACGCGATAAAAGGCGTATTTATGAACCGATTTGGATGTAACTTCGTTTATACATAGTACATACCAATGTCTCGACCTGGCTTGTTGGCCAGCTTCACCCGCCATCTTGTTTAAAAATGGCGGCCATTTAAATTTTTAAGAAAAATTTAAATTTGAAATGTGGTACCAAAAATTGAAAATTGAAAAAATATTTTCTTCTTATGTGTTTGACCTTGATAAAAAAGATTCGGGAGCAGTTTTTGTTTCGTCTATATCTTAAGAAATGGCTGAGTTATAGCATTTTGAATTTCTTGCGTGGCTGACATTTTGAAACGTCCTGATTTTTCTCACGTAATAACAGGCGTATTTATGAACCGACTTGGATGTACCTTGGTGTGTACATAGTACATACAAATATCTCGACCAAGTTTGTTGGCCAGCTTCATCCGCCATCTTGTTTCAAAATGGCGGCCATTTAAAGAAATTAAAAAATAAAAAAAAATTAAATGCGATACCAAAAAATTGGAAAATGAAAATGTTTTTTTTTGTATGTGATTGACCTTAATACGAAGATTCCGGAACAGTTTTTCTTTCGTCTATATCTAAAAAAAAATGGTTGTGTAATAGCATTTTGAATTTCTCTTGTGGCTGACATTTTAAAACGACCTGATTTTTGTCACGCGATAACAGGCGTATTTATGAACCTATTTGGATGTAACTTGGTCTGTACATAGTACATACCAATGTCTCGACCGAGTTCGTTGGCCAGCTTCATTCGCATCTTGTTTCAAAAGGGTTGCCATTTAAAAAAAAAATTAAATTTAAAATTCAAAATGAGGTATTAAAAAATTGGAAAATGAAAAAGATTTTTTTATGTGTTTGGCCTTGATACAAAGATTCCGGAGCAGTTTTTGTTTCTGAAAATTTGTTCTTTTGTTGATATCTTAAAAATGGTTGATTTATAGCACTTTGAATTTCTAGCATGGCTAACACTTTGAAACGATCTTGTATTTGTCACGCGATAACACACGCATTCGCCTACTTCGATGTAAGAAGGCATGTGGATAGTATACATCAACACCTCGACCAAGTTAGCTGGCCAGATTCATCAGCCATATTGTTTCAAAATTGCGGCCATTAAATTAAAAAATATATATATATTTAAAGTGAGGTGCAAAAAAAATTAGAAATTGAAAAAGGTTTCTTTCTTAAGTATTTGATCTTGATATAAGGATTCAATAGCATTTTTTGTTTGTCTTTACCTTAAAAAATGGCTCAGATATAGCAGTTTCAATTTCTACTGTGGGTGACATTTTGAAAAATCTGATTTTTTGCATGCGACAGCACTTCTATATATTAACCGATTCCGATGTGAGTGAGCATGTGCACAGCAATTACTAAGGTCTCGACCAAGTTCACTGGTTAGCCTCATCCACCATGTTGTCTTAAAATGACAGGCACTTTAAGAAATTGCCGAATTTTGCAGCCAAATATAAGTTACTTTAAAGAAAAGCAGCTTGGATAAAGCTGACTAATTTCGCGAAATTCTCATTCATTATATTGATAAAAATTAGTATTGAATCTCCTATATTCGGTTTCCACTAAATTGAGCTTCGTGTGTTTGCATGATATAAGTTGGCTTTTTTAAAAATAAGGATTATGAAAGCTACCTCTTCCTCCCGGCACTGGACGGAAGGACTTTTTAAAATGGTACTCTACTGCCCTTTTTTAAACAATTTCCTAATTTTTTGTGCATTTCGTGAAAATACTATTCTAACCAAAAATCCATATCATATGCTTAATTTTGATTAATTGATGATCTAAAACGCTAAGTACTAAGACTTTTTAACATATTTTTATGCTAGGACCCTGTTTTTAACTATTTGTTGGCCTCTTGCGGGCCCTCTATTATAGTTTCCTTAAAAATGTCCGATTTAGTATCTTTTTTTTCTAACAACTTCCTCTAGCTGCTAATTACGAACTACATAAACGACAAAAAAATTTATCAGATTTTGGCTACCACCAATTTTGAATTTTAATCGTCTTCTAGGGGCCCTTAGCGCAGCTTCTTTATAAATGCTCCAAATTGCTTTCAATTTTCAAGAACATAGTTCTAGCGTCCTACAATACATCCATTTTGACTAATTGTAGAACAAAAGCGTGAAATACTAAAGCATTTAAAAAAGTTTTCCTATTAGGGCTCTGCTTTTAATTACTACTTGGCCCCTCTTGTACCCCTATTATATCTCCCATAAAAGTTGTACGATTAACTAGCTTTTTTTCTAACATCTTCTTACATCCTCCAGCTAATGCATGAACGACAAAAAAAAAAAAAAAAAAAAAAAAGACTTTAGCTACCACCAATTTTGAATATTAATCACCTTCTTGGGACCCTTTGTGCAGATTTTTTTTAAAATGAATCATATTGCAGGCAATTTTCATTAACATAGTTCTCGCTTTCTCCGATTATTTTAAAAACTTCTCAAAATATCTTTATATCCAACTACATGCCGGTTAAGACCCTGGCACCTTGGGCCCGGTACCGGGCCCCTTGAAGCTTTTGCAACATAAATTGTTAATAAATTGCGCCCTCTTAATTAGATCTTCGTTTTTGGATCCCTTTTCCAGTTATTTACTCTCCCTTTTCTATATTTTTGTTGAAATCCTGGGCAACGTAGGATCACGTATGGTCCGATTCCGGGCCTCTTGAACTTTTTGTGCGGGATGCATTTTTCACCTCCTAATTTTCTTACATTCTCAATGCAAAATGTTAAAGTTGAGTCTTAGTCTTTTATCCCCGGACCAAACCCCTCATATTTTTACGGTTACCCAGGGCCCTGTTTTTAGAATTTCTACCTAATTTTCGTACATTTCTTCGAAGTTTTATTCTAATGATAAGTTCATGCGTATGCTTAACTTTGTGTAATTGAAGATCTAAAGTAAGTAGAACTAAGACCATTTAAAATGTTTTCAAGTTAGGGCCCTTTTAATGTTAGCCCCTTTTTCGTCCTTTGTTATAGCTCCATTAAAAATAGTCCGATTCACAAGTTTGTATTTCTAACAACTTATTAAGTCCTCCAGCTACTACATAGACGACGAAGAAAACTCTAAGACTTCAGCTTCACCAATTTTGAATATTAATCTCCTTCTTGGACCCTTTGTTGTATACTTTTTAAACGATTCGATTTTATTGCAATTTTTGTTATCATAGTTTCAGCGTTCTCCAGCTGCTTTAAAACTACTAAAAATTTCTTATACCCAACTACATTCCAGTTAAGACACTTGCTCCTAGTGTCTGGTCTTTCTTTATATCTCAGCTACCACTTTTTTTGAAAATTAATCTCCTTTTCAGCATCAACTTACGTTTTACTAGCTACAGCCGTAAATTAAAAATCGCGTTACTTTAAAGATAACTGTAGATAAGGGATTTCATCCGTTTATTAAATATCGTGTTAATGTTAAAAGTAAGTCATGAGATTTACAAGGGGAGGGGGAATTTTCCACGGCTTGGAAGCGCATTTTATCCTCGAATTCTAGTTACCAAATTTCAACGGTATTTGGTTCATTCAACTTAGATTTCAATTCAGCGACTTTCTGTATTATGAAACTTTAACTTAGACTTCAGTTACCAACATTTTCTAAAATTAATGATGCATTCTTTTTGGGGATTCTATGGACTTGATTACTACGGGTTTTGGCTCACTCAACTTGGGTTTTATTTGTCTCCGGCACGTGCGGAGCATTTCTGCTACGTGCTGCTTTAGGTAGCGGGGACCGAAACCCCAAGTTCGTTCAGAAATAAGTTTATTGAGAACACAATAGACGCTGTGGAAGGCAATGGGGTACAAGAAACTAGCTTCATTTAAAAGATATAAAATTATATAAACTTGAGTTTTTTTAAAGTTTATTATAACGACACCTGTAATACCGCGTAGATCACCTAGCTTGAATATAAAATTAAGTTGTGCAAATAACATAGAACTTCCCACCGAAGGGTAGTAGCATAAATAATATTCCAATATCATGCCATTTAAAGGTTCAATGTTATTTCCTGTAATGGAGTTTAGTTTTTATTGACACCCCACCCTTTAGTTTAATTTTATATAAACAGTATACCCAGTAAGTCTCATACCTCCCTCTTAACTTCGGAAAGGCTCGGCTGCTGCTAAATTTAAAAAGTGGTATCTAGGTATAGATAAGTAGTCATGCGCTACTGATTGAAACAGCATACGGCCCCATCTGATAAAAATATGCTGAGTTAGCATTCCTATTTCGGAAACGGAATGAGATAGGGGGTAAAGTGATTTACAAAGTTGCAGACATCGATTTAATATGAATAGACACCGTTTGGACATTAATGCGAAGAACAGAAAAAGCTCATTTAAAAAACTCATTTGTTTTATTGGGATTCCCTACACTGTGACGTGTCAAAACGATATAAGAAAGAAAAAACAACTAGTTATAAAAATATACCTTTATTTGAAATGTTCAATCTCCTAGCGTCAGTTGCAATACACATTTGGATTCACATTTGTCCGAAAGAAAATAATTTCTCCTTCTGTTAAAGCTTCGGGACATCACAGTGTAGGAAATCGCGAAAAAAAAAAAAGTTGCACATTTTAACATTTCTATTATTTGTATATTTCTATTATTTGTCCACAAGATGCCTTCTAATCGATGAGGCTCTATAGATCGATGACGCTATCTATATTATAAAGGACAAACATATCTGTGCGTAACGCATACGGCATTCTGCGAATGGCAACACTTTGAAATTTGAAATGAAATTTCGGTTTTGCAATTTCCGCTACTGAAAAATTTTAAATTTCTAAACATCCTACATTTTAAATGTTTACACCGTCGCATGCAGAAAAAAATGCAATTATAAATGCAATTTGTTTGAAAGCTGTATCTCAATTGATTTTTGAGATATTAATTTTTTTGTAGTTTTTAATATAAATTTTTTAATCGTGGCAACTGAGGCACTTCATTTCTATTAAAAGTGATTTAGTTATCTTTATTGATTATATTCTTACTGATGTCATTTTCTCATTACAATTAAAAATATCTTTTTTTTTTTTAATTTGTACAGAAAATGACGTTACGCTTTAAAAAAGACACAATTTCCCCGATGATGCTGTTATATTTCACAATTTTTTCATTTCGCTGATATTGGGTTTGAGGCAATAGGCTAAATATTTCAGCGACTGAAAATGACGTCTTATTTAAAAGAAAACGATAATTTTATTTGATAAAACAAGATATTTCCCCTTGAATACGTCTAAAAGTTATAAATTTTTGGAATTTTTACGCGCAGGTACAGAGATTATACTAAGGCCTCAAATCACGAGTGGGAATTTTAACATGGAAAATTGTAATAGTTGACAAACGTGACCTCATGCTTGAAAATATATTTATTAATAACCTATTGCGCGTTAAAATATTTTTAAATGGTTAATATGGATGTAAAACGTGGAAAATGACTTGATTCGGTTTAGATTTAAAGGGGGGGGGGGGGGAAGTCTATGATTATGTCAAGGTGAAATCATTTTTGCTGATTTTCCATTCCGTAACACCAAGCATCACTTGATAACTTAATCAAAATTATATATTACTGATTACGTATATGAATAAAGTTTAATTTTTTCAATAATTTTAACAGTTGGAGTTTATGAAAAAAGTATTTTGGCAATCTTAGGTTAAAATATGTCTTTGGAGAGTTAAACTAACAAGTGTAAGATGGATTTTTTATTGTAATTGTTGTTGTGGATGTATTATAAATTTGATACTACAGTTCCTTTGTAAACATTTTCTTTCGTCGAAATTCGACAGGTTCCACCTTGTTACTATAAATCCCTTTCGACCCTGTCTATTTCCGTTTTCGAAATGGAAATGCCAACTCCACAATTTCCTACCAGCTGGTACCGTAGGCGGTTTCATTCAATAGTGCATGACTGCTTTACCTAGACACCATTTTTATGAATATAGCAACAGCCGTTCCGAAGTTTAAATGGTGGCAAGGGACTTTAGTGCGCATGCTGTATATACATTACCAACTACAAATAAATGCAAGCAAGTAGTCAAAAAAACCCGCTATATTAAATAAAACTATCATACCCTTATAACGTATATTGTATATATGTCACATATTTAGTGATATTTTAAAAATGCGATAAAATAAAAACAACCTTTAATCTGTGCGGGGTCGAGAAAATAAGCACCACGGTTGCTTGTGAATTAATTAGTGAAGGTCACTTGGCGTTAGGGTGACTCGCTGAAGTGGATATACTATGAAATATAATAACTCAGAAATGTTAAAGAAAGCAGCTGTTTGCATTGCCTGCAATTGTACTTAATGGATTGCATTGCCACATACTTTATAGTTTAGATAAAATAAAAGTATAAGATTGCAAAGTTGACTCGAAAAGAATAATAATACGTAATATTTATTTAAGTATCTACTTGCAAAATTTATTCACCTTGTACGCTGTTATATACAAATGTTACATATATCTCTTTAGATAAGAGAAACAAGAAGGAAAAATCATGCGTCAAGCATAGATTATGAAACACATTACAACACATACAGACTTATGCAACAAAACTGCACCTTTTAAAAAATTAAAATTAGTCTAGATCAACCATACGGAATTGCAAAAGTTGACTAGAAAAAATAATAATATGTAATAACTATTTAAGTATCTACTTGTAAAATTTATTTACCTTGTACACTGTTATATACAAATGCTATATATATCTCTTTAGATAAGAGAAACAAGAAAGAAAAAAATCATGCGTCAAGCATAGATTATGAAACACTTTACAACACTTCCAGAATTATGCAAGAAAGCTGCATCTTTTAAAAAAATAAAATTACGTCTAGTTCAACCATATGGAAATGCAAAACACATTTCAAAACCCTTTTTCAGCTATTCCCATTTACAATCAAAAATTATCCAAATTTTTTTCAGCAGCCCTGTATATAATATATAGATTTGAATCTATTAACTACATGCATGCAAAAATTCACTTAAGAAACACCTGTACTTCAGTTGAAAATTTCTCTTGAGCAATTTTATCTAATAAGGAAAATGGTACGTGAATACTTTTGTGCAGCATTGTATATGAGGTATAGAATTTATATATAAGTAACCTGTAAAAAAAATAATTAAAATTAAAAGCACATACAGAATTTTAAACTGTACATTATAGCAATTATTACTCAAAGACAGTACGGTAGCCGATTTCTTTTGTGCGTCCCTGTAAATGAATAAAAATGCTATTAGTGTCATGTTCTAACGTAATCGTAGTGAAATTCAGTGATTTAATTCAGTTTCAATACATTTGACATAGCATAATATTATTAAAATTCTCTACAAATCATTTCCCCTCCTACCATAATGTAATGGAAAACTTTTGAGTGCCTCTGTAAATGAACTGTTAATACAACATACTTCATATACAATACCAAACATACTTTTGTGACCCTAAATAACCTTTATCAATTGCATGAAAATCAGAGTATATTTACGAAAGTTAGAACGTGGAGAAGTGGAGAGATGGACAGACAAACCGAATGCATAAACATTTTTCAATTTTGTTGGAAAGTGTTGAAAAAATCTTATAAACAACCTATTTTTTTTTTTATAAATACTTAAGGACTAGTCTAAGAACTAGTCTTTCTTCATACGACGCAGAGAATATGTCCTACTACTTTGAAAACAGCAGTAAGACTGACAGAGAATAGGTAAGGTAAAGGGACCAGTTGGTGAAACAAACAATAGGGCAGCATGTGTAGTAAACAGCCAATTGGAAAGCAGAAGGCATCAGTCCATTACACAAGAGCATTACCAAAAGAGAATAACACAGACTAACAGGAGAATAATGAAGCAATCTAATAAAAATAAATCAAAATGTATAAAATAATACATAATTAAAATTAGCAATTAGAAAATAAGATACATAGATAAATAATAATAGTGATAAATAAATGAAACAAGTGGGTAAGCGTGATCACAGATCGTACAGAGGGTTTCGTTTAATATATTTTTCAAAACACTTTATCCTCTTGCGAAATCTGTTAGTTCCACTTTTCGCAACCTGGGGGTGCACTCTATTCTACACAAACCTCTATCCGAACGAAACTCCGTTTTACAACATATCCGTAGGTATATTAATCGAGGGGATCAGATCTATAGCACCCGAGATAGGTATGCGCCCCCTGGCGGTAAAAAGTGGAATTGAAATATGTAAGGCTATGTGCATAATATGAAAGAGTAGTTAAAGTGGCGTCGGCAAAAGTTAGAAAAGTACCCACCGGGTGCAATGGGGGGAGGTTAGAAAAATTGCTTAAGATACACAAGTCAGATCCCGGTGGTTAAATAATATAAAACTTTTTGAAAATTTTATGATTTTTCGTGTGATTGCAAGTGTTCTGCTATACGTATGCAAAATTTCAAGTCTTCAATTTAAATAGGGGCTCAGTTAGAAAAAAAATCGTAAAATACACAAGTTAGAGCCCAGGATTAAATATGCCTTTTTTTCAAAATTTTATGATTTGTCGTTTGATGTGAGGTGTTCAGCTATAAGTATGCAAAATTCTACGTCTTAAACTTAATTAGGGGCTCAGTTAGAACAAAAAGATTAAAATATATAAGTAGAAGCCCAGAGGGTTTAATATAAAACTTTTTCAAAATTTTATGATTTGTCGTTTGATGCGATGTGTTCAGCTATAAGTATGAAAAATTTTATGTCTTCAACTTAATTAGGGGCTCAGATAGAACAAAAAGATTAAAATACACAAGTTGGAGCCCAGACGGTTAAATATAAGACTTTTTCAAAATTTTAGGATTTGTCTATTGATGTGAGATGTTCAGCTATAAGTATGAAAAATTTCAAGCCTTCAACTTAATTAGGGGCTCAGTTAGAACAAAAAGATTAAAATACACAAGTTGGAACCCATAGGGTTATCAGGAGAAATTCAGTTGATGACCCACATAAAAATGCCGCTGCATAATCCAGCGATTTATAGGGATAAAATATTGCTGAAATAAGTCGGTCTACCGTGTCAAGATGCTTACGTGACTTAGGACTTTATGGAAAAGTCAGTGTTAAAAAACTTTTCATAAGTAAAAAATATTAACGTTCCCGACTGGCGTTTGCCAAGGAACACAAAGACTGATCAAGTGAAAACTGGAAAAAAGTACTATTTTCCGATGAATCGAATTTCAATCTTTTAAGTAGTGATAGCAGCCACTACGTCCGGTGACCTAAAAATAAAATATATGATTCGAGGTGTGTTAATCTTATAATGAAGCACGGCGGAGAACACATTATGCTGTGGGGAGCATTTTCTGGAAAAGATGTCTGTCCGTTAGTTGAAATCCGAGGCAAGATGAATGATGCAATGCATAAGGATATCTTGCAAGATCATTTGCTGCCTCATTGGGGGGAAAATGTTGGTCGCAACTATTTGTTTCAGCATGATAACCACTCAAAAATTATATGCAAGCTTGTCAAGTAGTGGCTTTAGCACAAACAAATTCCACCTTTGAAATGACCAGGCCAATCATCCGATCTTAATCCAATAGAAAATCTTTGGAAAGAACTTTACAAAAGTGTCAGAATTATAGTAAATATTCCAATTCAGCAGAATTTTCCCAAAATATACAAGAAGAGAGGAAAAAACTTACCATACATGATCTTCAAACGTTCATTGAATTGATGCCACGTTGCTGCGCCGCAGTACTTATTGCTAAAGTTATAACGACAAAATACTAATTGTAAATGTTGTTGATCACACTTATTTTCTTTTATAAAAGTATTTTTTTCCAAACTTGACAAGATAGCCGGAAACTGTTGAGAACATGTGTTTTCCTTTGCAATTAATTTTGTAAATTAAATTTATTGGTATTTATTTGTCATTCCATAAATAATTTCCTAACTATTATGTCAATAAAATGTATAAGTATCACTTTGAGATTCTTCTTCCTATGGGTATGCTTAAAAATTATCGAAAAAATTTATGGTGGCCGGAAACTTTTGACCTCCAGTGTATATACTATATATATGTATATAGAAATTAATACAAAAATTCACATTAAGAAATAATAAATATATACATGTATACGATAGGTGTGAACAATTTTTTTCAAGCAGCAGAGAGCGTAGTTGAATCGGGTTTTTCATTAAAAATAAATTCAGGATTAAGATAAATGGTAAATTTTCAAGAAAGTCTGATTCAGAGGTTCTATTGGCATTAAAGATGTTTTTTGCATTTTGAAAATTAAAACTATAGCCAGAATCGCAAGAATGTTTGCCGATATAATAAATTTCCTGATTATTAACGTAACGAGAGTGTTCTTTTAAGCGGATTTCAGGGTTTCTTTTAGTCTGAGCTCAAACTAAAGAAATCTTGAAATCCGCTTCATCCATTTTCATTTTCATTGTGGCAGAGTAATATCACTAAAATGCGCCACAATCACAAACGATTTTACTTCATAGGCGATAAAATAATGGAATACATTTTAGAACTTCTATACTCGTACTGTAAGAGTTAGACATACCATATTCTATAGTAACCCTCATCCAATGCACCCCAATATTGTACAGTCGTGGAAAAAAAAGTAAACACCCCCTACTAACTCCTCAATAAATTATCGTAGACGAAAGTTACTGGTACCGGACGATTGGAAATAAAGTCTACTTTTAAATGGTGTGTATAAAATTTGCTTAGGGGGCCATATACATATTAAAACGAATTCACACTTCCTTTTGTTCAATGGCAGTACCCAAATTTAACGAGATATTTCAAATCTTCGGTTCAAAATATGCCTAGAAACCAAATTTCAAATCATTAGAATAATAAGTTTTTGAATCATAGACATTCAAAATTTAGTACTTCTAATGTTAAATTACATTTTCATATTTTTATTTATATCTCCCGAAATTATGCTCCTAATGAGCTAATTTTTTGTGTAGCAATAATACTAATATACCCAAATATAAATACGTTGAATTTGCAATTTTTATAATTTTATGATATGAATTATGAATTATGAAGTTAATATTAAAACAAATTTATGAATTGCAACATACAATTTTTTTGATGGATTTAGATTTATTAAGTCTTGCTTTATGGAAATCCCAAATTTCACATTTTTCTTCCAAGTAGTTTTCAAATTATGCTTAAAAAACGGCAAAATGATGGTTTAATTGCCGTCTATGATAGAAGTGAGTAATTTTTTTGAAATTTATTCTGCTATCCTGTAATCAAACAGGTTTCATTGACGCTTAAACGTGCCTTGATCAAGAAGGCGGCTCTCTCGGTTAACAATCGAGTTTCGAACTTCAGTTTGGATACAGCCCTTAAAATACGCTCGTTTTAAAATTATTAATTTCTAGGAAACTTACGGCACGAATTCCATAAAAATTTGTTTATAGGCTAATTGGAAGGTGTAGAGTTCATTTACGCTGTCAGAATTGTGTACTGCTATTCAAAGAAACAAAGTTATGGTTCGTTTTAATATGTAGATGGCCCCTTAAACAAATTTTATATACATCATTAAAGTAGACTTTATTTCCAATCGTTCGATACCAGTAACTTTCTTCTGCGATAATTTGTTGAGAAGTTAGTAGGGGGTGTTTACTTTTTTTTTTCCACGACTGTACATAAATTTCATTATGTTTAAGATTGTGCGAGACACTTAAAATACACCGTAAATGGTTTCCCCTATAGACCATAATGTAACGGAATACTTTTTGAATCCCCTGTAAATGAACCGTGAATGGTACACGCTTCATTCTGAATACCAAACATACCATGATGATTCTCAGTATCGAAAATCGATTACATGGCTATACGGCTATATTTGCACTTGTTAGAGCATGACAGACGGACAGATAAACAGACAGTTGCAGAGACAGACAGACAGTTGGACAAATAAATCTAATTCATAAATACATTTCAACTTTGTTGTAAAGTGTTAAAACCTTCTACTGACAAGAAATAAAACGATATTTGCAGTCTGCTAACATTAGAGTACCGTTTATGCATATAGCGAGTATTTTTAAACTATATCTATGAAATGATAACAGCAATTTGAAGTTAAGAATGTTTGGGGGGTTATGAGCATGCATTATTTTATTAACGCTAAAATATCACAAAATGCGGTCATAGAAACCGAAGTATATAAATATTTAAGATTTAAAAAAATATATATATTATTTACAGACAGCATTTCTGTCACTTATAAGTCCCTGATTAATACATAAATCTTTTAAAGCATTATTCAGAACGAATTATAAGATTTAGAAATTATTTTATTATTTCTGTTCTAAAAACACATTGCTGTTAAAATATTTTGCTAATTCCGTTGTACATTTTCCAATAACCATTATAAATTAAAAGAAATATTAAAAGATTAATGAAGATATCTATCTTTCAAAGGTCTTAATATCTGAAGTAATAACAATAGATTAATAACAATTTATATTTATTCAGTCATAATTTCGAAGTGAATCATTTTATCTGTTATTTCTAAAACTTAATTTACCATACACATGGAAATTTTAATAATTTTAATTAATGATGTAGATTACCATGTAATTATTCCATCTAATCAGCAAGCCGCTTATTCACTATGAACTACACATAAAATTAATCAACTGAATTATATAATGCAATTTTCACCTATGAACTCCTTCAAATTATTTAAGTGATTGTACTTGAATACATAAAGTATGTGTCATTGATGATTTTTTATTATTATTATTATTATTTGAATTGAATCATATAAATCCCCCGCAATATCCGTTTTGCATTCCATCAAAACATAAATCTTGCTCATATCAGGTTACTACACAGTCGCCATTCATTACAATGATTAATTCTTATTTCTAGCTCTTGTGTCATTATTGCTAGCGATTTGAATTACATGATACTGTCAGCAAACACGTAATGCTAATAAAAGTTAAAGCTTGTGTGATCCTGTTATACTCATTGGATTTTCCCATTGTTACATGTAAATATCTCATTACTCTTCTCTATTTACAAGCACTTTATCAACATAATTGGAACGTTATAGTGTTAGAGAAGTTGTGCAATTAAAAAGACATGTGAGGTATTGAATTATCGTTTAATCCGTGAAAAATATAAAAGCAACTGCATTAATCACAATGATAAATTTTAAATTTCTGTACAAATAATATAGAATAAGACGAAATTATAATACTTTAGCTGCATTTTTGTCATGTTAGCCGAAGTAAAAAATATATGTGTATATTAAACATTATCTTATTTTACGAATAAGGAAAATACATTTTTTTTACTAAACATTCTATAAAATAAAATGGTTTATTGATCTACAATTAAATTTCACCAGTTTTTTACCATCTTTTACGTGATATGTTGAACTCAATAATAAATTAATTTTAATTTATTATAGACCACATCTTCCCAAACCTATAGATTTTTCTGTCTCTGTGTAACTTCGAAATGCATTTGTTCACCATATCATTGTTAAGATGTTGTTGTTTATAACGTCCGATTATCTGCAGCAGGGCTATAGGCCTGAAGGCGCATACCCTTCGTAGGAGTCTTTCTAAAGAATCAGAACTCGTATTTTATCATTGTTATGAAAGTTAATTTTAACTTTAAAATTTTATATCAAAATATTCTATTAGTTTCTTTTAATTAATAGTTTCAAAGATGATTTTAATCATATTTGTAATTTAACGCAAGGTATAATATGAATGCAGTAATGGGCCTTTAGAGAATTCGATTTTTGTTTTCGGAGCATAATTACGCTAGTTACGGAAATTATCTGCAAATTGGATTAGGCTACTTCTAGATTCTGTGTCGGCACCCTCAGATACATGCTCCCTGCTCTGTGCTGACGAAGATATGAACAAATGTGGATAATGACTCTAGTGATTGTATAAGTCGCACATCTTCTATTATTTTCCGTTCCCATGCTGTTTATTTACAAATCCCTTGTGAATTAATAGATAAGCATCACAGAATTAGATCCTATTGCCATTCTAATTTGCAATGACAAGGGGTTTCAAAACTCACAAAGTTTTAAATATTTCGAAATTTTAATTTTTTAGATGTTAATCTCTTATCTTTTCTGAACATTTAGATATCATTGTTTCCTTGAAATTCCCATTACAACAGAATTTATGGCTTTTAGAATTATACCCGCTCAATAGTTGCTGACAGTTTGGAGCCCCTTTTAAATGCTAATTCAGCATTTCGCAATTTTTAAGCTTATGAAAGAAAGAACATACTTATATCGTTCAATTCCATAAAAAATGTGTTTTAAAATAAATATATATTTTAAGATATTGCATGTTGAAAATGGTATTTTTTTTTCTAATTTTATGAGTCCCCTTACACATGAAATCTCTGGTAAAAAAAAAAAAAAAAAAAAAAAACAATTAGATTCCTAGATATTGGATGCCTTTAACTATGCAATTAGTTTGGATATTGATACAAATACAGTAAAATTATAATAAAACACTCATACTACAATATATATTAAAACACACATACACACATAAATAACGCCTGCATTCAACAGTTAAAGGTATATATAAATATTATACAGACATACAAACAATAAATACAATAAACCCAGCTGGAGTGAAAAATTAGCCAGAGCCAGGAATCGAACCCGGGACCACAGTATACAAGACTGCTGCTCTAACCACTGAGCTACTCCGGCCGATGCCTGAGTCTGCAATTTCTCTCTAATAAACCATGTTGGGGAAGTCATCAGCCATCTATACGACAGCCTTGGATGACCGGGCAACGATGAATAGATTTTACTATTACATCGATCTACGATAATTATAATAAAACATTAATATATTTACATATACCTTTAACAGTAAAATTGTTTCTTTCTTGACTTTCTTGAGGATGGCTTTTAATTAGCCACCATGACAAAACGAACGATTAAATGTCAAAGTCACAGTGTTACTTCAAAAATTCCCGTAAATCTGATGAAATTCTTTAATCCCCTTAAGGGGGTAGCATACCTTTAAACCTACAAAATTTTCGATATTTTTAATACAAATTTTGATTCCGTAATAATTTCTGAACAATATGCAAAAAATCCGCATTAAAAATTCCCACCAGTTTACTAATTATAGCTGTTTTATTAAGACTATATATTAAGACTACATAGGATAATTAAACTTTGCGTTGTGTTTACTCAAAATGCTGAATTTTGATACTGCGCGCAGTGTTACTAAAAAGCTATGCATAGCAATCAAAAGACATTTTGAAAACATATTCATGTCTGTATTATCTACAACTTAAAACCAGAAAAAGGCAATTTGTTTTTCTGATTTTTTTTACTTTGAAAATATTTTTTTAAAGAGTGAAAATTTAATTTTCTGTTATTTTTTTTAAATTTAGTCATTTTTTTAACTATTCTGGTCTTAGTATAAAGGTAACACTATTATGTATTTATTTTTACCAAATTTTCCTCTTTATATGCATATTTTCAAATTTTATCATGCGCGCAAGATTTTTTTTTCTCTTAATATCATACATTTTTAAATTTATCATTTCAATATTTATTTATGAAAGTACAAGTACATATATATTTTTAAATATAAAGTTAAATAGGAGCTTTATATTTAAATGAAGTTTTATTTTTATTTTTGACTTATTAGACAAATTTTGAAAGTTGGAAAATAGTGATATTTTTTACTTTTCCACGTGTTCAAAGGTATCCTACTCCCGTAATATTCTGATATGAAAAACAGAAAAAGAAGTGAACTTATTTTTTTCTTTCCAACCTCCGTCAAAAAAAAAAAAAACTTCAAATATGTATAAAAAATACAATACAACGTTGCACATGAGAGCAAAACCCTACTTTAAATTTCCATATTTGGACTTCGCAATTACACAGATACTGATTATAAAAAGGAAATTTTAACTGTAGAGCATTCAATCTTATTAAAGTTTTACAAATGAAAAACCGAAGTGGAGATTACTTCCACTTTACCTCGTAGACCTCTTCAGGAATGAAATTTCTTTTGGGAATTGACAAATCCCTCATTAAAATCCGTATTGAAATAGAAAAAAAAAATTAGAAATTGATAAAAAAGCCTCGAAATGTTATTGCTGTCAGAAATTCTATCATGCAGTCGTTAAGAACAATACTATCTCTCGCTGTTTATTAAGCTTTGAAGTACACTTTTCAAAAGATTGCCCATAAAAATTTTCTATTGAGATATCCAAGCCTTCTCCGATATCATAAACTGTGGTCTCTCGCAGCTTCCAATTATAAAGGTTGCGAGGAATTTCCTACTAAGCCCAATTAAAAATATATATATGTTGCTGAATCTGCTACTAAACCAAAAATGATCCTAAATTTAAAACCTAAACCAATTCATGTTATAATTCTTAACGAAAATGAAAACCATCCCTCCCTATTCGAGATCCCTAAGAGATTGATGAATTTAAAAAAAATCTCAACGATTGTCAAAACTGTTAAAATAATCAAAAGTGAATTGCAAATCAACTCTTTTTCAGAGATTATGGAAAAACTTAAAAGTATTCTCGAAAAAAGTATAAAATCTTTTTCGTAATAGAACTTATTTTCTGTTAACGTATTGTTTTTCGCTATTTGGAAAAGAGTATAAAAAATAATAACAATCTGCAAGTTATTTGTTACTTAAATACAAGTCAAAATATGTGTCCCCTAAAACTCTTTTTTGTTCCAGTGGCATTTTGCGCTGCATAACTTCTACACTTTTTTCCCATTACGATTTAAACTAGTTTTTTGAATAATTTTTATCGTTAATTAAATTTAATAGAATTTCTCTCCTATTCTCATATTACTCTGCAGTATAAGTGAAAAGAAGGGGCCAATATGGTCTTGAAAAATCGAAATTTAACTGCATATCTCTGTTTGAATTTTCCTCTCAAACGCACATTTTTTGCTTCAGATTGATTACTTATTTTTCTACAGACTTGCACGATACCAAGTCTCTCTATCTTTTCGAATGAATGAAGTTGTTAACAACTGGGAAACTAATGAAGCTGTGTACATACTACTGGCTACGTTTGTAGATATTATATGTGCGTTTCCGGTCCTCTGTGGTAAAGTTGAGCTGATTTAATTTCTTATTATAATAAAGTCGTTTTCGCATCCTTATTCTTTCTTTTTTCCTTGTAATGTGTCTTTGGACATATTATCTGATGACGCCAGCCAAGTGAAAAGTATATATATGAACATAATCGACGATATCAAAGTTCTAGATTTATGAGAACAGTTTCTTAAGTTCCCGCCAATTGAGGGGAAACCAAAAAAAAATATATTAGCTGACTTTTTCAAATTCTATCATGAGTACATAAAATTGTTTTGAGAAAAGGATGGATACATGCAATCAACGGACGATAAAGCAGGTGCAAGCAATACGTTACAACATCCGTAATACGTCTTAAGAGATCCTAGTTATATTAATTGCTTGTTAGATTTACTGTTAGATTTGTTTGCTTTTTAGGTATTTCAAAAATTTAAGAAATCATCAAATGCCCTCCTTAGAGAGGTAAGTATATTACAGAACAACTCAGATTTTAAAGTTGTGTCTAAAGTACTGATAACATTGCTGAGGAATATTTTGCTATTTCTCGAAATAATAATTTCAAAAACTATCTAATGAAGTTTATCTTGACGATAGCACTCAAACGAATACATCTAATTCTGTGAATCACAAAACTAATAATTCTTCTCAGAAATCTTCTCACGCCTTGCCTTCAATAATTCAAGTTTTAATTGCTTAAAAGGCGTACAGCCAATAAGGGGAAAAGTGTCCAAAGCGGGATACGAAACCGGTTCATAGGTACAGCACACCTACGTTCTACCAACAGAACCACTTGGAACGTTACCCAGTTTGGCACTTATCAATCATAGGTTGGCAAGCCTAAAACCGAATCACAAGATGGAATGTTTTTCCATGAGCCGCCGAGTCAGGGGCAAACTCAAAACTAAAATGAATCCAGCATCGATGACATTGAATAAATCTATGCTATTCTTGGAACTTTTTCTGTAGAAAATTTCTTACGCCTTGCATTCAATAGTTATTACTAATACTGTTTTTGGTAACTCCAAATCTAAAATTAACCATACTTATGTTGAACTTAGTGAAAAATAAACAGACTTAAAACAAAACCATGGAAAACCTATTATTGCCTTGGAATCCAAACGATTCATAAATTTATGTAATACTGATGATGATTTAAGAACCAACAACAGTTTTATAGATGAAAAAGCTGAAAAATTATCCTACTCTGCATTCAGGAGAGTACAGACAAAAAAAAAATCTGTATTAAAAATCTCCCATATTAAAACAGTGTCTGAAAAAATTATCGGAATACTATTAGAGTATGTATTCGCTGACACTAGGCTGGCATGAGCAAAATTATATAAGAGTAAATTATTTCCAAGTAGCTCTCAAAATGTAGAATATTCTAAAAGCACAGTTTTACTTATATTTCATACTGAAAAAAGATAAAGCATGTCAACATGATAATACATGATAAAAGATAATACATGTCAGCGCTAGCTTCTCGCGTGTAGTGGAGCTGTCTTTTTCACGAAGTTCCAGCTTGAACTTTGATGAACTTTGCCATAAGAAGAATTGAAACATGAACTTTGCCATAAGTTGTGTTGATGTGGAAGAAAATTATGTTTACGGAGTGGTTTTTCGCCGCTTACTTCGACATTCTTCTCGTCTAAAGAAAAGATATGTTCAATAATGTGCACAGAAAGTTTGTTTCTATCATCCTTTGGAATTTTTTTATATTTAATGTTGATAGTGACAGGAAAGCTTCTATAGTACTGAAGGAAGATCATCCACAGCCCTTGAGAAAATGGTTGTAGACAGATATTCTAGTTTTAGAGGATAAAGTTTCGTCTACATGATTTTTTTTATTTCTTTTATTCTCGCAAGACGACAGCTAAATGATTGAATTCAAATATGTGAGACACGCGTCCTAAAAGATATAATTTGTGGGCAGCTGATCTTTTTAAAATTTTATTATTTAAAATTTCGCATTAAAACGGGTACGAAAAAATTGCGTCAAAACTGGCCACTTTTTTATGTGGGGAATAGGAATGGGGAATAAAATGGGGAATACGAATGAGTGTTGATCTACATTACTGTATTCATACATTGCACTAGCGATGTTGGTGATTTTATATTTCACAGTGAGTGACATTTTCATTTAGGAATCGTGTTGTTTCTGTAAGTTTAACCTCGAAGTAGTAATGACCGAAGTTTACTGACCTTTACGAAAAGATTCTTAACTCGTAATTTTTGACATAATACCTTTAATGTTAATGTCAAAAATAAACAATAAATAATTATTGGAACTTTTTTAATTCCTATTTATTTGAATTTTTTGAATAAGTGAAAAAATGTTCTTTAAGAAAAATAATCTTAACTTCCAATAACGAAATAAAAAATAAAAAACAAAAAACAAATTCCAATATTCTTTTGTTTTATTTCCAAAGAATTAAATTTTATTTCAGAGTTATTTGAATCAATAAAATATAAAACACAGTAATAAATTAAAATAGCAAGATATAACGCATAATTTATTACATCATCATCATTTGTCTAAGCACATTAATATACTTTATAGGAATTTTCATGGTTATTGATCTTCCGTGAAACATACATTTCCGAGAAGCTTGTACAAACATGGAAATATCCTATATGAGTTTGATCTCATTTATTGAATTATGCTTTCACGCTGATGACAATAAATGTTCTATTATACTATCCATGTGATATCTAAACTACATTTCAATTTATTGAAATGTCTACCCATTTAATTTCGAACCTAGCTCTTTTTTGTATGATTGTTCACACAAAGTTGCAAATAAATAAATGTGGAAAAGTATTGCAAGATATAAAGAAATGTAAGCCAAAAAATAATAATAGCAATTAAGTTAGCACACACAGAAAAATCCCTATAAAATTATGGACAGAGCCCGGCAGCAGGGATTCTAGTCACACTCCGTAAAAAAAAAAAAAAAAAAAAAAAAAAAAAAAAAAAAATCCATATCCAAGTACCAATCCGTATTTTTGCTAACAGATGGGCTAGAACTGTAAAAATATGTGGATTGATCTTACTTTTCTAAGTATTCAAGTGATAAGGCTGCTTATTTGATTGAATAGATCGTTTTTCCTCAAATAAGGCTGTTGCCCTGAAAAATGAAGGGCAAACGCTAATAAATTTACAGTTTTTTCTGATAGTGCATGCTATCGCAGAGAAAAGGCGAAATTTACCTTTCGATTTGAAATTATGTTTTTTCTTTTATTTATTTTACAAAGTACTAAGTTTTGAAAATATACAAATAAAGCAACTTATTTTTTTTAAATTTTAACTGGATCATAATCAGGTGAATGACATTTTTAAATGTAAATAATCATAAGTACTTAAAAATAACATAGTCAAGAAATAAAAATTCAATTTCATATTTCGGAATTTTACAGGCAAAATTTTAAAGAAATAATGTTTTTAATATGTGGATGTGCCATTAAAAAATAATTTCTCCAACATGTTTGTAGAATAAATGTTGTGTACTTTAAAGACAACGAATATTAATCTGCGGCATAAGTATATCAAATCACAGTAATGATAACACATTGTGTAATCATTCGACGCAGAAGTATCACTACTGTCTTTGGAGCATAATATTTGTGGTGATTTCATACGTAAAGAACATGGTAGGAGAAATTTCCTCTCCAAATTTACAGAGAAAGTTTAGAAATTTGAGGATGCAGATACAATATTACTACCTTCCACATTTCTTGTAATTATTTATGCCCATATGAGTGAAAGCCAATGTACAGATCAGAATATTATTCCGAAAACAAAATGTGGGTTTCTTAATATATCCCAATTTGTATAATTTCCGTGTTTGGCAAATATTCATTTTGTCCTGATTTATGTGAAAGACGGTAAAAATAGCTATCGAAAAGTATTTTTTTTTTAAACCCGTAAGTTCAGTAATGGCAGATTTTCTTAAAGCTCTCAAAAAGGAAGTAAACATATAATTAAACATAAGTGTCTGTGAAACAGTCTTAAGAAATAAAATATCTCCACTTGTAACATTTAGATTGAGGAAGTAACATAAAAATCTAAACAGACGAAAGAACTATCTAATTGCTTTTATTTAATACAAAATTGTATTCTTGTTTCTGGGAAACATGTCTTTCATTTGCAACCAGTAACGAAAAATTCGCTGTCTGGACAAATTATGGATCGATTTATAAATTAACACTCGCCTATAAAACATGCGCTGCTGTAAGTGTAATGCACTTCAGGTTTTGTAATCTCACAATTTCCTGATTTTTTTAATTTATAATTTAAGGCGGCTGTCTACATCAAATATTATATTTATTATTTTTTAATGGATTCAGGTGAATTTCGGCAGATTTATTAACAACAGGCCAAATTACTTATGTAGAAAATTTTAAAATAAAATATTAAAAATATTATTAGTTATTACATTAACAATATTTTAAAAGTATAGAAATGTATATTTCCAAAAATTCCATAAACAATTCCTTTGCATAAAACATGATACTATTTTTTATGAGATACAATGGAAATTAGCATGAACTGTAAAATTCTACTGAATGTATAAAACGAAATAAAAATATTTTTATAACAATTCTTTTTTTTCTAATTAGTTATTCATTTTCATATGCATATATACTATAATATACATCGAATATTTATTTTCTATTGTATACAGAATATGCTGTATAAATTTTTCAAAATCCGGTTTTTAACAGTGTGCATAGAATACTGAAAAATTCAAACATATGGAAAATTTACAATTTATTGAAAATACTACTTTAAGTATAAACAACTATTTAAATGTATTTTTTGCTTTCAAATGTAAAAGTTAGTACCTCAACGAAAAAGCATCGGCTTTTTCTCCCATTTGATAAATTTTAGGAATTAGTTACATAATTTAAAAAGTTAAAAAGAAAATAATAATTTTTTGTCAAATTTCGTTCACTGTCTCGTTAAAATATAAATATATATATATATATATATATATATATATATATAAAGGCGTAAAAGTGATAATTTGAACAAGTTAATTTATAGTAAATTTTATGTTATGGCTTATATATAGTTCATTGTAATCTAAAAAAATATTTTCTTCTTACCATACAATTTAGTAATACATAAACAATATTCATTGTAATTGCCTCAAAACGAAACAGGAATATACGTATTCAAATATTTCATTATAGATTCCATTCAATAAAATAACAGGAAAAATAAAATGTCTAATTTTCAACTACTTTAAAAATGTATTTATAAATAACCTTCCTTCTTCATTAAATTATACTTTATGTTCTTATGTAATGAATAATCTGCTACGTTTGGAAATTAATAAAAAATTAAAACTTTGTTTCGTAATAAAAATAATTCAATACACAGTTGCTATAATTAAAGTAAAAGAAATGGAACTCATTTTTTTTAAATCTTAATGGTCATACATTTGAAGCTCTCTAAAATAGTTACCCATGTAATTAGAGAGGAATAGTAATTGCTTCTGACATTTGTTGTCTTGCCATTGGCATCATTTGTCATTCACTCCTAACAAAGCTAACTACTCTCTGCATTTCCTGTAATTACCGTATTACATCAAGATCGCATGTATTAGTCAACTAGTTAATGATGCCAGGCGCCAATTTACACCCCCATTAATAAGTCGACGCTGAAAATCACTGACAAATTACATAATAAACTCTCAAGTTTTATATTTTTGGTAATTTTTAAAGATGCATATTTACTTATTTCGAAAACTAAATACCTTAGTTTTTTTGACATCTTAAATGCTTAACGCTATATTAAAACAAAGAGAAATATTAACGTTTAGTTCAAAACACGAAGAAAAAATTTTACTACTTAAATTGTTGTAAATTTTAATTCTTTAATGAAACATAGTTTTGTAACAATCTTTTAAAAAAATGTTTCTCTGCCTGTCGAGCAAAAATATTTATAATGTTGTTTAAAATATCTTTTTTTTTTTTTTGCTAGTTTGACATACATACGTCAACTCAACTCGTTTTTTTATCATTTAGATCCGCATGAAAAAAAAATATATATTTCTTGATTTCTTTTTGTAGTTATTATTATTATTATTATTATTATTATTATTATTATTATTATTATTATTATTTTGTAATTAATTACTATGATCGAACCGTAAGAAACTATTTATTTACATTTAATAAATTTTAGATGGTTTATGCTTAATACGATGGTTTATGCTTAATACGAAAACATCATTGTTCGATAAGAAGAAAGGATAGGATGTTTTTTACTGGTCACTGTTTATATTAACAGTTTTAATAAAACAAAACCACAATTAAAAACTAGAATGCTAGATATGTTGAAATTTAAAGGAATTCAAACTATCATAAGTGAATAATATTTGGTTGTAAGATAATGTATTTTTTGTTTAACTTTATAAAGCGGAAAATAACTTAAATTACACAAAATTTAAAGGACGATAATCTTGAAATTTATATTTATTTCATTATTTCGTAATACACTTTGGACGTATTATTAACACGTTCGCAGCCACCGACGCGCCTGAGCGTCTGGGTGGCACTTCTTCGTATACTGGTAATAAACTCGATTTCCATATTAAAACGCAATCGGTCTGTCAAATTATATTTTGTTGGAAAACACTCCTAAAAACCTGATTTTACCGGTTGACTCGTATGTTTACCATTGTGTTTTCCTGCTCGCAGTCCGCCATGTTTTCAAACCTTTGGGTGCAGAAAAACGCAATGATAAACCTACCAATCGACCGCTAAAATCGGGGTTTTAGGTGTTTTCCAAGATATGGCTTGGCAGACAGATTGCATTTTAATATGGTTATCGCGTTTTAGCTGATTTTGGTATTTCAGCCTCAAATTCGATGAAGTGGTTGTCTGAGCTGCCGGCTTCCGGTCTATTACATATAACGAACATTTTAACCATTGAAACACTGTTTTGTATTCTAGTTTATGAGGATGAAAATATCATTCTTAGTGGCAGCGAATGTGTTAAATGAATTTATGTAGGAAAATATTTTAATCAAGAAGAACTGCAATTGTTGAAGTAAAATTTTAAATAGTAAAAAAATAAACACTTCTTCACCTAGAACTTCTCCTACTGTGATTTCTTTTTAATTATTTATTGCATGTTTTTGTAATGTGTTCAATTAAACTACAGTTTGAATTTTTTTTAAATACAGGTTAATTTTTTTTTAGTTGTGAAAGTAAAACCCTATAACAAAAGAACTACTGTTCCAAATTACCAGAAATTTCACCAGTATGCCCCCAAACCAATGGGAATTTCGTTTGGCGTGGTTAAAAAATACTTAAAATCGCACCGACAGAAGGCGCTGTATATGCAGTAAAGTGGGGAGACGAGCTTGCGCACGACATACGCACAGTGGCAATAAAAACGTGAAGCACGCACAACCCGTGTTCATTATTCAGATCTGAATCACTGCGATTTCTGGCTCTGGGCGTACCTAAAGAATACTGAGTATTGTGGTGGTGTTACGAATTTAGCTGACCCGAAGGTACACATTTCGCACCAGATCCACAGCATCCAGCCTGATATTCTTTGCTTTGTTTTGGAACATGCGGTTTCAATTTTCCAACTCGTAACTGAAAACGGTGAACAGCACTTTGAAAATCTCTTGCGTTAGTCGTGCAATTCCGTGTGAATTCTTTGCTCCCTATTTTTATTTCGTTCTGTTTCTGCGAAGGTGTTCGCAGTAACTTTTTCCAATTACTGCATTCTGCGTGTTATTGATATGCGTAATAAAGTTTTCTTTTTCCCGGAGTACCTTCCATTGTTTTCCTCCCACTGACGATATTCTTTCTTTCTGTTAACTTACAGCGCCATCTGTCGGTGCGATTTTAAGTTTTTTTTTTCTTTTTTTTTAACCACGCCAAAAATTTCCAATTACTTTGGAAGCGTATTGGTGAAATTTCAGCTCATTTGGATCAGTGGTTCTTTTGTTATCGGGTTTTACTTTCACAGCTTTAAAAAAATCACCCTGTATAATTAATCGAATATAAAATAAATAAATTTCTTAACACAAAGCAATAAGGTTAAAATGACTACATACATTATTTTATTTTTTATGTGTTTATATTATTTAATAACCTGCATTTAATTTTAGGAAATGCACTTAAAAGATCTTACAAAAGATAGCCATTCCAATGAGTGGAATAGCTTAAAGTTTCAGCATTCAGATTATATTGATATACTGAAAAACCACAAACTGCGATACATGGATTTAAAGATGACAGCTCTGAGAAATTTAAATGAAAACGTATACACTATAAATACTCTGCTTTGTGCGAGATTTATCTATTTCTTAATATAACAACAACAACAACAACAAAAGACCCATGTGGATCGAATATATTCCAAAGATGAGATTAATGAAGCTATTAAAGTATACCTTTCGTCATTTTGTCAAATAATGTATAGTTTTTACACAAATTACTTGTAAAAGAAATTTTCTCCCTACTCAACAATGTAGAGAAGTTAAAAAAATGCTCTAAAAGTCATTGGTCAGATAATACTGCCGAAAATTGAAACACCTGATCCCCCGAATCAATAGAACATCAGCGGTACTTACATGTAATTTTGTTTTCGGTTTATAATCTATATACATTTAAAACACAAGCCCTTTTTCTCGCCATTTCACTGATTTTTTTTTTTTTTTTTTTTTTTTTTTTTTTTTTTTTTTTTTTTTTTACTGAATCAGTTCAATATTTATTTTTTTAACTGTCATCTATTCACTTGTAGATGACCTTTTAAAAATATCTTTGCAAAATACTTTACAAAAATAACTATATCATTAGATATTTGAAAAAAAAAATATTTCCATTTTTATTTGTTCCATTTTCAATGTTTTAAAATTTCTTCGAAATGGTGAAAATTGGGTTAATCCCATTGTCGCAGAGAAAATGTAAATAATGAAAACTTGTGAGACACCTGGACTTTTAGACACTTTATTTTTAGGTTAAGCTTGAGTAAAAGTCTGTAAACATGTAAAATTTGTTTTTATAATCTATTGAAAAATAATATTTGTATCTATTTTGACGTCATGAGAATAATCCCTATTATAATTATTTTATTACCAATAAACGTATACGTTTATTGGTATCATTTTACAATTACAACGAAAAAGAAAATATGTTTTAATTTGAATAGATTGTGTTTATATTAAACAGGCTCGAGAGATCAGAAAAGTAACTGACATAATTGTAAATAAAACACATCAGTTTTAAAACATAAATCTGCTACAGTTAAAAATAACTGCGTCAAAATTGTACCGTTCTTAAAGATCATTTAATCTAGCTCTGAAAGTATATGCCAAAGATCCAGAAAACGACATTTTCACCTGTAAAAACGAGGTTATTTTAGAAAGACAATTAAATGAAAACATGTACTCAAACCCTTAAATTCGCGATTTTTTATTTTGTTTCGAAAAAATATATATATGATTCCCTAAAAGGTTTATTACACGGGGGAAATAATGAAAAAAATCAGAGATACATTTTTCATATGATACGTCAATCCTTTCTTCTGTTGCACATCTGCAATACATGTAAAAAGTATTATCGTGTGGTTGTTTTACACTAAAATATTGCAAATTATTAACATTTTAGTAGGTATGTCTCGAAACATCTTATTTTATATAATTATTTATTGTCTGAGCGAAGCGAAGGCTAATACTCAGCGAAATATTACTGTCCGGACACATTACTACTACGATGGATATTAACGCCATGTCCTACTAAAAAAAAGCCTAATAAAAACTTTTCGTCAAGCATAACTCAAAAAATATCTGTCGGATTTCGTTTCTGATTGCACCAGAAGGTACCTATGAGGGTCGCCTACTGAATGCACCTACTATGAAAAATAAGTTCCAAACCGTTTAAAAATTACATAGAAAAAACTCTTTAAAAGGCACAATTTATCTGCATACGTCACAGAAATTTGGTGTGCGTCACTTTCACCGGTTGATGTTTTCGTAGACAACTGGTTTGAACACATGGAGCAAATAAAAAAGAAATACGCACACAGTAATATTGAATAGATCAGTTTCAACCACGTGATCACAAACCTTGCAACAACCCGTGGTAACCAGGTTTGGTGGGCAAACAAATAATAATACAGTATTTCGTACCACGGTGACCGTTTTTAGCCTGTTGTATAAAATCTGGCATGTTGTATGACATACAATTGTGGATGATTAAAACAAAAGACATGAGTGTTTATTGATCCGGAGGTTATCTTTCTCTGGATGTCTGTCTGTCTATCATACAGCATGCAATTTTCTTGTAAAGGATGATATTATTATGCAATAAAACCTCCATAACGGACACACCCGATTAGTGGACACCTCTATTTAGCGGGCATTTTTTCGATTACCAACCCTTAAAATAACTGTACATTTTTTACTCTCAGTAGCGAACACCTCCAAATAGAGGACAAATTCTACCCTCCCGAGGTGTTCGCTATTCAGAAGTTTTACTGGTAAAGCCTCCATAGCGGACACACCCGATTAGCGGATACCTCTATTTAGCGGACATTTTTTCGATTACCAATTCTTAAATAACTGTACATGTTTTACTCTCAGTAGCGGTCACCTCTAAATAGAGGACAAATTCTACATTCTGGCGGTGTCCGCTATTCAGAGGTTTTACTGCATATAATATTGATAATTATTTTACAGGGCCGCACAAAAGAATAAGAATATATGAAACGAATATAAACTAAATTCGGGATTGGTAGA
The DNA here is from genome assembly GCA_963932465.1 of Maratus speciosus. Classification (NCBI taxonomy): domain Eukaryota; kingdom Metazoa; phylum Arthropoda; class Arachnida; order Araneae; family Salticidae; genus Maratus; species Maratus speciosus. The sequence continues at coordinate 323,627,854 of OZ010790.1, read as the reverse complement.
TCGCTGATGGTAATGTAATTTTAGGATGTTGTTACAGTCATCCGCAGCATGTTTTTAGAGTTTCGTCCATCTATCGAAACCCTACCTGTCTCACTCCTTTGTCTGACTGTTTGTCCGTCTGTCACAGAGCCCGTTCTCAGAAACTATATATGTCGGAGACTTGAAAATTTGCATACTTATAACTGAACACTACACATCAAACGGCAAATAATAAAATTTTGAAAAAGTATAATATTTAACCCTCTGTGCTCTAACTTGTGTATTTTAAGCAATTTTTCTAACTCCGCCCCTAATTTAATTAAGTTGGAGACATGAAATTTTGCATACATATATGCATACATATATTTTGCATACATACATTATAGCTGAACATCTCACATCAAACGACAAATAATAAAATTTTGAAAAAGGCTTATTTAACCCTTTGGGCTCTAACTTGTGTATTTAAAGCAATTTTTCTAACTCAGCCCCTAATTAAGTTGGAGACATGAAATTTCGGATATTTATAGCTGAAATCCTCACATCAAACGACAAATAATAAAATTTTGAAAAATGCCTGATATTTAACCATCTGGCCTCTAACTTATGTATTTTAAGCAATTTTTCTAACTCATCCCCTAACAAAGTTGGAGAATTGAAAGTTTGCATACTTATGGCTGAAAACTTGCGATAACGCGATAAATCATAAAATTTTGAAAAAGTCATATTTAACCCTCCAGTCTCTAACTTCTGTATTTTAAGCAATTTTTCTAACTCAGCCTCTAATTAAGTTGGAGACATGAAATTTTGCATACTTATAGCTGAACACCTCAAATCAAACGACAAATAATAAAATTTTGAAATAGGTCTAACATTTAACCCTCTGGGCTCTAACTTGTGTGTTTTAAGAAATTTTTCTAACTCAGCCCCTAATTAAGTTGGAGACATGAAAGTTTGCATACTTATAGCTGAACACTTGCGATAACACGATAAATCATAAAATTTTGAAAAAGTCATATTTAACCCTCCGGTCTCTAATTTCTGTATTTTAAGCAATTTTTCTAACTCAGCCCCTAATTAAGTTGGAGACATGACATTTTGCATACTTATAGCTCATTACCTCACATCTAACGACAAATAATAAAATTTTGAAAAAGTCTATTACTTAATCCTCTGGGCTCTAACTTGTGTATTTTAAGCAATTTTTCTAACTCAGCCCCTAATTAAGTTGGAGACATGACATTTTGCATACTTATAGCTGAACACCTCACATCAAACGACAAATAATAAAATTTTGAAAAAGTCTTATATTTAACCCTCTGGATTCTAACTTGTGTATTTAAAGCAATTTTTCTAACTCAGCCCCTAATTATGTTGAAACATAAAAATTTGCATACTTATAGCTGAACACCTCACATCAAACGACAAATAATAAAATTTTGAAAAAATCTAATATATAAACTCTAATATTTTGTCTCGCGCAATTTTTAAATTTAAACTGTTTTGCAATACTATTTTTTGTTCATTTTGCATAATAAGTGTAATGTGACGTAATTTGTTCTACTTCAGATTTCTAACGCACGTTAATGAATTTATTTTACAATATCCTTTCTCTTTTAAAATTCACATGTAAATATAGTTTTTATGGCGTAATTTCCAATAAGTGCCTGCTTTTTATATCTAATTATTTAATTGTAATTTGAAGGTTTTTTTCTGTTTATAATAGTAACGTGTAAATATTTTTTTTATTTGAAGCAAACATTATTGTTTGCGCTGTTTATACAGTTGGCAACAGTTTACATTAATACCATTTTCTAAAATATGTAAAAAATATCTGTCAAAATGCTGAATATTTGAATTTAAAATAGAAATAAAACCTCAAAAAAGGAGTCAAATTAAAAAAAAATTAATGAAATCTGCAGACCGTGATCTTCTATTGAATAAAATGATCTAAAAATGATAATTCCCATGTATAGCTTTTGCTCTTATAAGTTTTTTTTTAATGGAACGATTTTATCCAACTTTAGCATTAAATATCTCTTAAAATAATTCTTCGATTTGAAAACTGTAGATATTAGTGTGTTGATCAAACACTTCGTTATAATACCACCGATTTTCATATATTTGTATGCAATAGTTTTCTTAATATTAACGAAGAAAAACCTCCGGTCACAAAAAATTCAAAACCGGTGGCGGCGGTGACAGCGTTAGTTACTTTTCATAGAATAGAGAGATATATAAAAATGAAAACTTGTCTATCTGTCTGTTTGTAATTCTATAAAAAATCCACAATTTGGAAGCCGAAATTGTGAAGAGATACGTACATGTGTATTAAAACATGGCCGAGACAACTAAAGTAATCCGGAATCGAAATAACTTATAGTTAATTTTTAATTAATAAGAAACCACCAATTTAACAGCAATTTCTTATCAAATTTAAACATTTTTCGTTATAGCAGTTGCCAACAATTAAAAAACACAATAAAATTATTACTACAACAAGTAATTTTCTACTGCAAGATTTCCACGTGAAAAATGAAAATGAAATAAATAGTTTGCCGAATTAAAAAAAAGGGTGAATATTACGTCATAACTTTTCTATTGCAAGATATTCACGTCAAATATGAAAATGAAATAAATGGTTTGACGAATTGAAATGAAAGTGAATATAACTTCATAACTTTTCTATTTCAAGGTTTCCACGTGAAAGAGGAAAATATTACGTCATATTGGAAATATAAAGGGCATTGTGGATATAGTATAACGTCATATGAGCGTGAAAAATGTATTGAAGCATAATAAAAACCCGATTAGGGAAATATTGGCGTATTTTAACATTATTGCTCCAATTATAAATTGAAATAAGTTCATTTATAGCTGTATTCTTTTGCGTCTGTTATATACATTTATACATTTACATTTTAAACATTTTTATATAGCGTTTTCATACGATTCATTCAGCAACATTTCGACTGTTTTTTTAATGTTTGTTTTGTGTTGTATGTTAAATTTTGAAATTGATTTTTCAGAATAAACATACTTCAAATTCTGGGCAACGCAACTTTAGCTTGTAACAGATAAATGGCTTTTGTATCTGTACATCTTATGCTAATATTATAAAGCGTTATAATATTATAAAGTATATAATATTATTAATGCTTGTACGTTTGTGAGGTGTTATCTCTGAAACTACATAGCCAACTTAAAAAAATTTTTGTGGCCATCTCTGCTCCGAAAAAAAGACTATTTTATGTCAGTGCAAGAACCTACATCGCTGCAGGAAAAAAAAAGTTCTAAAACTGCGATTTCTGGGATATTGATTGTGTTAGAAACTTTAAATTTTGTGCGGTAGTTACTTTTAAGGCTGCGATATTGATTGCGTTGGAAACTTTAAATTTGGTGCGGTAGTTACTTCTAAGATGTAAATACTCGTAATGAACGCTCTCTAAAAGGTTCAATTTGACGGATAAAAGTAAAAATTTCTAGAAATGTTCTAAACTATGATTTATTTGGAATACTGAAATTTTTGGTATACTGTTGGGGTTAGAAAATAGAACTTTGACATGGTAGTAATTAATAAGATGTAAATGCTCGTTGTAGAACGAATTCTAAAAAATAGAAAGACTAAACAAAGCGTAAAAAGATCTAAAGATGATCTAAGTAACGAAGAACATGGAACTGTTAGAATATAAACATGAAAATTGACATGGCTGTATTTATCATGACGTAAATTCTCGCAATAGAACAATTTCTAAAAATGTCGATATAAAAAACAGTGCAGAAACAATAAAACTTTCAAAAATTTTTTATTTCTCTGTTACAGCTGAGCCCAAAATCTTGAAATTTTGCTTCGGGTTAGTTTTAAAATATACAATTGTCTCTATGAATGGTTTCTAAAAAATTTAAAATTTAAAAAGATGAAATTAACGGAAAGCGATCTCAATTACCATTAATTTGGAATTATTAGGTACAGCAACTTTAAATATTTCATAATGCTGCATTTCCTCCGCAAAACATGCGATTTAAATGCAACAAAACTAATAGATACCCACCTAGCATTAAATAAATTGTGTAAATATTGAATAAAGACCTGTATGAAACAGTGAGTAGGTTGCCCGAAAGTACTTGTTAAAATGTTCCTTCTCTAGGCTTTTCTCTCTCTCGCCAAAGCCACTAACAGAGGGAAGTGCCGTTTTAAATGTGATATGAATTTTTTATCCGATTCATTTTTCTAGACATTTTATCATAAGGTCATATTCTCAATTTTCATTAGTAGATTTTTTATATATTAACTTATTCTGGTGAAATTTTGTAATCCGGTTCATATTGGCGTATGTTATCTTGCATGATTTGCTGAATAAATATGTATGGATTTGTAAATTACTTCAAATGACACTTTGACAGCTCAAAAGTTATGCAGACGATATATTCAGATCTTGTGTCATACTTTATGTTGTAATCATTGCCGATTTCTTTTATTTAATACATGCTAAATACAGCTCAACTTGTGCAAAATATGTTTGAAAACAAAACAATACAGCGTATGTAGTGGCCAGCATACACTCATCATTTAAATCCGATCGAGCATATCTAAAACACACTCTAACGAAGCATTGCATGCCACTTTTGATGTATTCGGTACTTTGATACTATATTAGATTTTGAGAAGAGAATTCCTTAAATGTTATCGACAACCTCATTGCATCCGTGGAAAACAGATATTGTACAATATTAACTATTCCGGGGAGCACACACCATATAAAGTACAGTCCATTCTTTTTAAACATCATATATTTGTCATTTAATGTTACTCAAATTGGTGCGGAGCGTCTGATTATGCTTTTTACATAATTTTATACAGTTAAAATTCCGATATAAGTAAATTAGTGTTTCATTTTCTATTTTACTTTTAATATATTGCGTACTTTCATTTTTATATCCATGCATGGCTGTCTTGAATGGTTTGATTTCCCATTTTTTTTAACAGTGTATACGAATTTATATATAAGATTTTGCAATTCTACAATTCGTTTATTTTCATCATTTCAATTTTTCTCAGTATATGGACAATTAAAGATAACATCTCATTTTCTTTGCTTCCACATGTTATTATTAAATCTATATTCTCAGTAATATTGCTCAGACTAATCCCTCTGAGGGAAGTCCTAGTTTTATAAAACTTGAACTTTATCCCTTTAAATCCCATGAGAGAATACGTTTTAGAAATTACGTAGTTCAGAGAATCTGACTTTACACCAGACAGTTTCAATGGTTAATTTCCCTTCATTTAAATAGGCAATGTCTCTTATTAATTAAAGCAAATATTGCTTATTTTAATTTTCTGGTGTGAATTAGGTACATACAAATAAAAAAATCTTTTACAGTACCCTCCCGCTTAACCGACCTAAACGGGACCGAGGGTTAGCCGGTTAAGAGAAAAACCGGCTACAGCGGAGAAAAACATTAAATAAGTATCTGTGTAATTTAATTAATTAAACTTGTACGATACATTTAGTTTTTCAAGTTTTGTAAATTTAAAAAAAGTACATATTTTCTAAATTTTGTGAAATGAATACTAGTTATAATTCACTGAATTGAAAGAAAAAATATAACTGATAACAAATAATGAAAAATATTTAACATAAATTAAATTGTTGAAAATCGTGTCACTCCCTTTATAAAAAGTTGAAATTGTTCTACATTATGTATTTTTAAATTAATAAACCATAAAGAAATCAGTGATCTTCTTCTATTGAAGGCAAGATGCCCGACATTTTGCAGCATAATCTCTCCATCTCCTTAACATCGGATAAGTTTAACCCATTAACCGCCAAAACTATTACGATAGAAAATTTCAAATTTCTTGTTGAAAGTAGTTTCCCACCACAAATTCAGTAAGGTAAATTTCGCTTTACTAAAATAGCAAAATTCCTGCCAATAAATAAGACATTTTTATAAATTCTAAAATAGTGGTGCCAATGTAATTAATTCATTGGATGAGCAATTATTTTGACTGTTGCGTGAACGCAACGTCAGCGGTTAATGGGTTAACCGAGGAAGCTGTTAGCCGCTGCTCAACATAGCGTAACGCCAACTCTAATGCTTTTACCCCTTCCGTATAAGGAATTTTAGCAGTGCCAACTTCAACTGGATCATCATCAGGATCGTCTTCGTATTGAACAAGATTAGTTACAATCCTAATTATATCCTCGTCAAATAACGTTTCATGCTTGAGATCTTTATCAGCCTCAAACAACACTTATACATCTTCTACGGTGATCTGTTCGCTTCCCTCAAGCTTTTTAAATGTTTATACAAAACAGTTTGCAGATAGATCAGACATTATACAGTTCCGGGGCGGGATATTGCACTTTTGACCATTAAAAACATAAAATCTCAAAGAGATATCTCATTGTTCCTGGGGGGTGAGTGTCCGCCCCCACCCGGGCCATACCTTGAATTCAACACTGGTGAAATGGCAAAGCCTATCCATTTAGAACTGACGTTCTCCTTTCTGAATTTTCCCTCCTTCCCGTCGGGATTGCACTTCAACCCGAAAGCGTAAGCTGAGTGCCCGAGGCCGTCAACCGTGAATTTTGCCTCATGTTGGAAGAAATAGTCGTCCGGTTAAAGCGGAGTTCCGGTTAAGAGGAGACCGGTTAAGAGGAGGCCGGTTAAGAGGGAGGCTATTGTTTATTCAAAACACTGTTGTTTGCATAAATGCAAAGCTGCACACTAAAGGATAAACGTACATGGTGTTCTAAATTTCGACCGACAAATTAAGAGGGGTTATAAAAGGCATCAAAATAATGAAAGATTACCATGGAGTATGGGATGGCAAACACGGAAATACAGGGTGTTTTATTCTTACTGAACTTGCATTGGCGGTAATTGTTTTGAAAAAAATAAAACACCACAATGAAAATGTAGTGATATGTACCTCATATTGCGTGAAATATTATAATATGACGAAAAGTTCGGGAAAAAACGGGTGCTAAAGCAATCGATGATACGGTATGAATTAGCAATCGTAGTCCAAAATGTGGGGTCAAGTGCATGTTGCTAGCGCTCATGTTAAAATCTTCTACCATTTTTTTCGTCATTATCACATTTGCAAAAAAAGATGAGAAATTCTATTACAAGGTTTTTTATAATACTCTTCAGTTTTCTGAAAGTTATTGCAGTCAATACAATTGAATTAGGGCAGAAAACACTGCATTTTTTATTAAATAGTGGTTTATGACCCCATGTTCTATAGAAATATTTCATTCTCTTGTTGCATTCTAACGCCCCTCTTAATTTTTCAGTCGCATTTTAGAACACCCTATATAAAAATGATGTATTTTTATACAATTAAATCTGAATAATGTATTTTGTATAGGTTTTACAATCCTTCTAATACAGAGATTAGGAGAATTTATCAGGTTTCCTTCACTACGAAGTTATCAAAAGTCATAGTGCGGTTTTATAAACACACCAATAATTGGATGCTAGTGGAATATACGTATAACAATGGGAGTCAAAGCACGCCTCTTCGCTTTCTGTATTATCGCACATGCATTAATTTACATATCGCACAATTTCTATTTCTGCATCATCGAAAAAGTATAAAAGTACAGTAAAACCTCAATAACGGACACTCCCGAATAGCGGACACCTCAAATTTAGCGGACAGTTTTCCAGTCCCCACTCCCAAAACCTAAATTTTTATATGTTTAACCTCTGAATAACGGACATTCAGAATAGCGGACAGTCATTTTGGTGATAAAGGATGAAAAATTATTTGTTAACAAGAGAAACTAGATGGCTGTACCAATCCCTAAACTTTCCTCTATAATATACATCTTAATATTTCAAAAACTAGTTACACATGTAAATACTTCAATATTATTAGTTCAATACTGTACCAACTTTGATTTTCATCTAAAATTTCTGCTTCAGTCAATTAAACGAACTAAAATGAGTTAATCTATATCATGACATTTGTTAAAATTAATAATTTTTCCTTATTCTGTTGTTATCAGATGTTTGCGAATAGCGGGCTTAGCTGGAAGCGAGTTCCCGCCTTTGCACGAACCGCCGATGGACAATAGAACTACGAAAAATCAAGAAAAGTATACAAAAATCGCTATCACAGGGCCCCTTTACCGCGCAATACTTCCAAATTCAAAGAGGTTCTGTTCGCCAAAGCCAAAAACATGCAGAAAAAATTTAGTTCAATTGTATGCATAATTGTACACACTTTTTGATTGTACAATAAAGAAAATGGCACAAACATCGCTATTACAGCGCCCCCTTTCCGGAGTATTATTTTCAAATTCAGGGAGGACTTGTTTGCCATAGCCAGAAACGTACACAAAAAATTTGGTTCAATTCTATGCATAAATTCATACACTTTTCGATCGTACAATAATAAAAATGACACGGAGATTGCAATTATAGCGCCCCCTTCTGGCGGAATTTTTTCAAGTTCAGGGAAGACTTGCTTGCCATAGCCAGAAACATACACAAAAAATTTGGTTCAATTATATACATAACTTCATACACTTTTCGATAGTACAATAATGAAAATGGTACATATATCGCAATTATAGCGCTCCCTTCCGGCAGAATTTTTCCAAATTCAGTGAGGATCTTCGTGCTATAACCAAAAACAAACACAAAAAATTTGGCTCAATTCTATGCATAACTTCATACACTTTTCGATGGAAAAATATTCAAAATAGCACAAAATTCGGTATTACAGCGCCCCCTACAGGCAATCTTTTTCCAAATTAAGGAAAGACCTGCTTGCCATATTTTAGAACTTAAAAAAAATTCCTTAACTTCTATGCATAACTTCATTCCCAAACATCATTCAATTTAATAAATTTGGTACTGCGTGGAGAGCGAATGAGAAAGCGTGGATGACCAGTCTTTTAATGATCGAATGGTTAACTTCCTATGATAATAGGGATGTAAAAAGAGCAAAATAAAGTTCTCTTGTTTTTGGACGATGCAAGTTCTCATCCAAAACATTTTCAATTTGACAATGTTAAAATTGTGTTTTTTTTTTTTTTTTTTTTTTTTTTTTTTTTTTCCCAAACACAACTTCAGTATGCCAACCACTTGATCAAGGCGTAATGCACAATTTTAAAGTCTGGTACAGAAAGCTTTTATTACACCACATTCTCTCAAAGTTAGATTATATGAATACACATTAGAATTGCCTAAAATTAATTAATGTATTCGATGCTATAATTTGGATTTCCTCAGCTGTAAAAAACATAAAACCGGAAAGAGTACGATAATGTATGGGAAAAGCAGGCTTTATTGAAAGAAAATTAAACACACATTCCCGACACAAATGATGAATTAAGCGAAATAAGTGAATTAATGAAATGTATCAGGAGTGAAGAAACTGCCAAAAATTTCATTAATATTGATGATGAGTTACCTACTGAAGAAGAATCAGTTGATGTATGCTGTTATATTCCTCCACAATTTTCGACAAAATTTGACTCTATTAGTGGTAATGAAACGGATACTGAAACTGGAAATCAGAAGCATTAAAACTACTGACAGAGTTAAAACTTCACATTGAAAAACAAATTACATGTAATCACAAGCAAAAGCAAACTTTTTTGATAGATTTTTTTCCGTAAGAATGTAATAAATAGTGATAAAGTTATGCACAATTTTATTTGAGTTTTATTGCTTAAAAAAATATTTTAATTTCTGATTAATTATATATTAGGGGTTTTAGGATCTATAAAAGTCAATTAGTGAAACATTAAGCATTTCTTAGCAATTTTTGAATCTCTGAGGTTTTCCGAATAGCGGCCAGTTTCCGCGCTCCCGACGCGTCCGCTATTTAGAGGTTTTACTGTACTTTCAAAAATAGTTATTTGAAAATCGCAGGTCGATTTAGGACTTTTTAAACTTTTTTGTTATTCGTGAATGATTTTTAATATCTAATTTAACAATGTGATCATCTGTTTACTTCAATTGATTGCACAATCATGGTTAAAAAGGGGAAAAAAACGACTAACCATAAAATCAGATTATCCATGAAATACAGCACTTTACTCTATACCAATGGTTCGCAACATTTTATTGGCCCCGACCCAGCAAATCATCTGTAAAATCACTATGCCGCCCTTCTCACACTCTGTAAATTATGGCTGTTTTGATTAAAAAATGAACCCTATTCAATCGGTGCAAGCATGATAGATTGTTAACAATTATTCATTTGACGTTTTCTAACTTTTGAAAAAGGTGAATCCTCTGACATAAATGCGTTTTTAACATAATTCTTTAATTGCAATGAGGTTATGTATCTTCCCTTTTGTGCCAAAAAAAAAGTTTTGTTTACTTTTTGAACTTACCCCAATGTTAAATAAAACTGCTATACGGTCTGCATTTTTATCTTTTAAAAATATCTTGAAATGAGAATTAGATATAGCATTAGATCTGATAGTATTGATTCATTTTATAAATCATTACTGTTATTTATTAAGAATTCAGGAAAAGGTTTTTGACGCTAAATTTTGTTTCTATGTATAACACATTGCAGTATTTTCAAATTTTCAATATTATCAACTTTATCAACTTCAAGTAGCCGTTATTCTGCATCCAAAACACTTTCTCTGTTTCCCCATTCCCAATACCGTTAACTGTCGTCCCTCTATTAACTGATTTTAAAATTTAAATTGCATATGACACCATCTAAATTTATTTACTGCGTAGAAGACCCGCAATAAAGCCATAGATGTTTACTATCTATCCCATTTCCATTTCTAATGTTGTTTAAGATTTATAAATTTTGTAAATTTGGTAGTACCTCGTTTAGATATTTCATATAATTTTAAAATAAAATATGTTCAACATAGTCAGATTTATACATACATTGAAGATGCTTCATTTATAAAAGATTCTTCGAGTGACATACAACAGAGCGAATAAAAATAGAAAACTCATTCAATAAATAACAAGTAAGTAAAATCATGCGTTAAGCATAGATTACGAAACATTTTCCAACATTTCCTGAATGCTTTATCAAAACATCGTTATTTAGAGAACAAAGGTATATAAGAGAACTAAGTAAGCATTTTAGAAAATGCATAAAACATTTGAAAAATTTGAAAAACTTTTTTCCGCAGTTGCTGTCCGTAGCAAATATGTATTCCAATTCTTTTAAACAGCCCTGTATGTTATCTGTAGGATGATATATATACTATGTAATGTGAAAATTTAGTTTAGCAAGAAAAACCATACCAGGTTGAAATTTCTCTTTCAGCAATTTATATTAATAGATGGAAACATATTTGTATACTTTCGTACTACCCTGTAGTTAACTTAGTACCTTTATTACATCGCCACTATTTAGCTAAAGTTTAATTCAAAGTAAAACACTCTTAAACTACTGAAATAACATTTCCAGAAATTATCATTTATAGACGGCCATGTACCCAATTCTTTGCGTGACCCCGTATATCATTTTATATATTTTCTACAAACGATTCTTAGTAAACTAAATGCAGGTCAGCGTAAAAATGCATAACTCATTTAAAAACCACCTTTAAACAATTTAAAATCATACCCAGCACCCAGTAAGAATTCTTTTGTGTAGTCATGAATATGAATTACAGCATTTATACATACCATATACTATGCATAAATATAGTAAAAAAATTAAGCACATAAAAGAATTAAAAGTGCTATTTCCAGCAATCATCGCTAATGTACAGTATTTCGGATACAATATAATATCTGAAATATTTTGTGTGTCGCTGTAAATGCTATGCACTTCGTATTATACATGAAATAAGTAATAGTAAACCTCAGCGACATACATCAATTTCATTGTACATGAAATAAGTTAAATTAATTAAAATACGCCGCAAACAATTCTCTCCATCCTTACAACATTATCTAATGGAATTCTTTTGTCTGGACCTGTAAATGAATAATAAGCATTATTTGCACCGCATATTCTACAGAATGCTTATTTATGTGCACTTGATCAATGTATATCGATTTTAGTATGTTTGAAAGCATGTAACATCATTAAAAATAATTTTAAACTATTTTTTCCTATAAGCCGTAATGTAATGGAAAACTTTTGGCTGTCACTGTAAATGAACTAAACATGCTAGAACCTTCATTTGAAATAGGGAACATGCTACGGTAGAGGTCACTAACATCCAAAAATTTCAGAACGATCTGAGTATATTTACGGAAGTTAGAGCGCGTACAGACGTACAGACGACCAGACAAACCGAAGTCATAAACACTTTTCAACTTAGTTAGATAGAAAAATGAAAAATTGTAAAAATTTTAACTGTACAAAAATATGTCAAAATATTTAAAATGGTTATTCATATAATTATACTAGTTTCAATTTTATTTTAAACTTCTCCATTGTAAACATTTTTAAAGTACAATAACAAAGCTGATGTTTTAAATTTTGCTTCTATCCTGTATATCCTGATTTTTTTGTGTGTGTGCTACAACATTGGTTTTCCAAAAACAGAAGTGTCAAAAGAAACTGATTGTGAATAAGTGGGTAGAAAATTTAGAATTTCCTCCCCTAAAATGTCAAATTGCCAAATGGTGGGGCGCCCGCCGAACATTTGGGTACCACTGTGTCTATATGAAGTTTACAACAGAAAAGACATGTTATCTTGAACATAAAATTAACCTAAATCATCACAATAGGCTTGTAATTGTAGTTTGTTAATTTTTTTGAGTTCCATACCATATCATGTTATATATACATACATATACATTGTGTCTCAAAAAGTCGTTAGCTAGTCTGTCATATCATGATAAACAAGATTTACTTAGGAACTTCTGTTCGACAATGCAAACTGCCACCGCTGGAGAGCGATGAGCGCATGTTTACGGCAGAGTAGGAAGCGTAATCATTTCAAGCGAGGACGTTACAGGAGAAGGATGAATCGGTTTAGTAATGCAGAATTGACCGATATGCATTACGAATATGTCGCCACTGATGGAAATGAACAAAACATGGTACGGATGTACCTTGAGCGCTTTCCAAGCAGACGTCAGCTAAGTCATGTTTTGTGTGGAAATTTTCATCGCATATTGCGGGAAGGAGGGGCTTTCTAAATACGTAGCTACATCGGTCGAGAACGCACTACACTCACACCTGTTGTAGAGGAAACCGTGCTGCAAGAATTTAACAGGAACCCGCAAACAAGTTTCTGAGCAAGCGAACGCGTCTTTGGTGGACATCGTTCCAGCATTATGCGCATAGTGCTCGAGGACACACAACAACCCTATCACTTACAATGAGTGCAGGCAGTGTGCGTTGACGATTATCCCCAACGCGTTGCGTTCGCACGCTGGTTTTTGCAACAACGGGTCACACATATCGATTTTCCATCGTGAATTTTGGTTTTGGATGAATCCTGTTTTATACAGGACGATGTCCTGAACCTGCACAACACGCCCATATTGGCGCATGAACTCCCTAGGTCTACACGTGCCCATGCACGTCAAGAACGTTTGGGCTGGTATTATCGGTGACATGTTAATTGGACCTTACCTACTACCTCAGCGTCTCGACGGGATTACTTATCGCATTTTCTTAGACAGTGTCTTCCTGGATTTGATGGGTGACATTCCAGCCGCTACATCCCGAAACATTTGGTTTCAGCGTGATGGAGCACCTGCTCATTTTAGCTACACTGTGCGAGAATACCTCGATAGGACATATACTAATCGCTGGATTGGTAGAGGAGGACCAGTCGCATGGCCACTGCGATCGCCCGGCCTGACTGCCCATGATTTCTATCTGTGGAGACACATGAAGTCCATGGTGTATGAGACGCCCGTAACATCGGACATTGATCTCGTCATCAGAATCGTGGAAGCGGCGGCACGTGTCCGTGACACACTTGCCCATTTTGAACGGGTCAGTGAATCCATGCGTTGACGTTGTTAAGCATGCATTGCGGCGAATGGAAGGAATTTTGAGCACCTTCTGTAAATTAAACCATGTTCTTTAATAAAAGTCACATTAATACATTTTCGATATCTTTTCTTTCCTCCCCTCCCCACTTGCGCTCATCGTCGTCTAGCGGTCTCAGTTTCCATTTTCGAACATAAGTTCCTAAGTAAATCTTGTTCCTCATGATATGACAGACCAGCATTTTAAGTTTGTAAACGATCTTTTGAGACACCCTGTATATATATATATATATATATGTACAGGGTGTTTCAAAACTGTATGTCAGAAATGTGAAGAAAGGTAGAGGGGACATCAATAAGTAGATTTCGTATAGAAACGTGCGTGTGGAAATGCGGTGTGGAAATGCTGCGCAAGCAAATGGCTCAAACCCGACGCACGTCCAACAGCTCTCGAAGGACTATCCTCCTGGGGATTCTGCCAGTGCCCGTATCACGCCTTGAAGCACCAAATGATCCACTCACGCAGAGCTCCTGATAAAGATTCAAATGTTCGGCGATATGGCAGATTCCTTCCCGGGAATCGTTCCATGTATATTATTTAACCTTTTCGATTCGGCGGATACGACGTATGTACCCTAAAAAAACTATCCGCAAACAACGGCTAGGGTACAACCTCAGTACCCTAAATTTCGCTTCCGCCATTTTGAAAGGTGTCGAAATCAGTCAAAAATCAGTCATTTTTTTTCCACGGTTGTATAAGCTATGTTTACTAGAAAAAAAAAAAAAAAAAAAAAAAAAAAAGAAAACTCTAATCATTTTACTTCACCAACATGAACAAAAAGTTAAAGTGAAAATTTCTGCATGAGAGTATATTTTTTTCACTTAACTGGCGCTAAATAAAATGCTATGTTAACCCTTTCCGGCATGGAGTACTTCTGTTTATAAACTGATGAAATAATGGATTGACACCAGAATTGATAAACGAATTTATTAGAAAATACGAAGTTGCTCATTTTCACGTACGTATCTCTAGCTTTTTTTGCCCAAGCTTGGCGAGAGCATCACTGAACAGTGGTAACTTTTACCTATTTTTATACTTTTATAGTAGTTTTTCAACTACAGTTTGATTATTTATTTAACTTTTTAAGATCTAATTCACTTTTTTATTCTTACTAAGTCTTAACTTAAATTGTAACTTTTTCTTTTTCTATTATTATTATTATTTTAATTTATTCACAATTCATTTAAATTTCTCTCTTTGGTAGTTCTACTACAGTTTAAATTTATCCCAATGGCTCATAATTACATAAGATACTTCAATTCCTAGTCTGGGTGTTAAGCTGATATCAGCTAGGAAACCCCTTAATGCAGCTCATTTATTCAGCACCTGTTCACGCACATTATAAAAAGAAAATTTTAATTAAATATTGTTGGTGCCGTTTGTCAGTTTCGGAATTAAAATTAGGTGTACTTTTTGAGGACACTGCCCTCGAAAGGTTTAAAATAATTGTTAAGTTATTGTTACAAAACAGTTATATACAGAGAGAGAAACGTGTGTGTATGCGGATGCGTTCAAGAGAGGAGGGGGTTAAAGAGAAAAAAAAAAGAAATATTTTTTGAGAGGGGAGGCGAAATAATTCGTATGGTTATTTAATAAATTTTACAATAAATTCTGAAACAGAGCAGAAAAAAATAAGAATTTTGATTTTTTTAAACAGCATTGGGCGCGGGAGGGTGTGAAGAGTTGTGTTATGTTATTATTTATGACGGCCAATTATCAACACGAGGGATATGAGCCCGAATGAAGGTCTTTCTAAGGGAACATAACCCGTATTTACACAAGGAAACCCAAGGTTTGAAGAATACCACGAAAACTCCGAACAATTAGGCCGACGGGCGAGATTGGGTTCGAACCTAGCACCTCCCGTCTACCAGCTTTGAGAGCAGAACCTCTCGGCCACTGGTGAGGTAGGGAGTGAAGAAGAGAGATGCAAAGAATTTGAAAGGAAGGAATAATTCAAGGAATGGATTACTTATTTATTTATTGTTACTGTAAAATATTAAATATGTCAAAAAATGTAAAGTGATATAAAGGTTAAACTATGCATATTTGGTACAAGAGAGTTCTAGGCAAAAGGAACAGCAATAATTTTGGAGAGAGTAGATGATTGATTTACTGTTAATATAAAATGCAGTTTATTCTAGAAAAAAATACAGAAATGCGGGGGGGGGGCACCGTGGGGGAGAAAAAGGAACGCTAGAGAAGAAAAAGAGCAAGGAAGAGTAGAAAAAAAAGCACGAAGGAGAAGAAAAAAAGCGTCAGGTAACAGATAAAAGGGCTAAAAAATAAATTTGGTAAACAAATTCCTCTGATCAACGTTGCAAGCGCTGTTGCAATATCGCAGAAATGTAATTAACTTCACCTCCTTCCAAAAAAAAAAAAAAAAAAAAAAAGATCTTTGGTAACATTGAATTAGTCTACCCGTTGCACTTTTAAGTATTTTTATACCTTTCATGCATAATTATAAATTAAAATTAAGATGATCAGAAATGTACTTATAGTTGACAATCCCCCCGATTTTTTTAATACCAGTAAATGCTTACAAAAATGTTCGCTTTATATAAATCTAGAAATTGCGCGATTGTATAAAACAAGTATTTCTGCAAAAAAATATCGTGTTATAGAAATCGGGATATTGGCAACTGTGAAAAACGAAAGAAAGAAAATCCACCATGGAAAGATCGACTTATCTGACTCGATCTGATTCGTTTCACGAAATCCACGATTATCCCCCCTGATCATTAGGAGAAATCTAGTTTTTAGCTCACAGGCTATCAAAGCCAGAGAGAAAATGTGCCCGCAGGTTTTGTATGTACGTACGTGTATTTGTAACGAGGTAACTCTTGGTAAAAATGTCCGATTTGCGTCAACGTTTTATTTTTCTAGGTTCGTTCTGATAAGACTCTTACCTGATTTGTTTTGGGGGTTCATTGCTTAAGCATAAAAGGGGGGGGGGCGGGGCTAATCCCCTTCCCTTAATTTAGATAAATGGGTTTTCCATCCAGAATTATCCGATTTGGTTCAGAATTGGTATACCGGTTTATTCTGATAAGGCGATTCCCTGATTAGATTTGGAGGTTCATTGCTTAAGTATAAAGGGGTTAAGGATGGGCGGGCAGTCCCCTCTTCAATCAGAGGAGTTATTCATGCAGAATTTTCCGATTTGCTTCAAATTTGGAATTATGGTTTATTCTGATAAGACGTTTCTCTGCTTAGATTTGGCTGTTCATTGGTTAAGTATAAAGTGGGAAAACGTGTAGCTAGTCGCTTAATTTATTTTTCGAGGGCATTATTCTGTGAAATTAAAGTATAACATACAATTATTGTGAATAGCCTGCGAAATCTATGCTTTCAGTTTAACTGTGCTTTTTTAGTTTTATTGTTTATTTATTTATTTTTAGATCGATTGATGGAAGAGTTGTTTTTTTTTTTTATCGCGACCGATTGGCAGTTTTTTTTTTCCGCGACCGATTGTCAAAAATTAACAAAATTTTTACGTAACCAATTTACAAGTTTGGCAACTAATTTCCGCGATTTTTTCTCCATCACTTGAAAAAATTCAGGAATTTGATTTTCGAAATTCCGTAAATATAAACGAAATCGCGGTCTTTCATGAAATTAAACAATTGTGCGGCAGAGTCATAAGCCTTTGAAATAATTAAAGGTGGAAAATGCAAAGAGGGATTTTCCTAATTTGTGCGCGATTCGCTCATTCTCGCACGCAATTGTAAACACTACCTTTAAATGAAAACTTTGCCCCCCCCCCTCCCACCACCAACCCTAAAAAAAAGAAAACTTTTGAAATGGCGCCCCTTTGACTGAGGATGGGAATTCGTAATGTAAATATTCCGAGAATCGTTGTCTCATATTTAATATCCTTTATGAGAGCTATGTTTAAAAAAAGAGAGAAAGAAAGAAAGAAAAGAAAGATGAGGTTTTAATTTTTAATATCCGAACTTTCGGGGCTGATCATCAATTTTTTTTCAATGTTTGAAACTAAGTACTCTGAATTTGCGGACATTTTGGACAGGATTACCCCTAGGTCTTGGAAAAGTGGCGCGGCGCCTGAGAAAATACTGAACGAATTTTAAAAATAGCACAGGGCACGGCGGGATTAAAAATTCGCAAGATGCGGCGTTGTGCTAAATATGCAAATTTTAATCTCTATAAATTAACAAATAAAGTAGAGTGACTTTATAAAAGATTTTTTAATTCTTTTTAGAAAATTTTTTGTTGGAGAGCTGGGTTGGGTGTTCAAAAAGGAGTGCATTTAAATGATTTTTTTAAGAGAAAATTTATCGAAATAAAGAAGATTGCACGTTTGTAATTACACTTTTTACTTCTAAACTGAGTATAAAAAAAAGATTTTTGAAAAACTTTTAAAAATTCTCGATTATAATCAGGGCCCGACTTATGCAGGAGTATACGGGGCAGCTGCCCCGGGTCCCCTCTTTTAGGAGGTCCCTATGAGAGTAATCAGGATTTTCATTAAAAGTTGCCAAATGACACAAATGACAAAAAATCATATATTTTCAAACCTTTAGGAAAGGTGTCCGGTCCCATTTCCCTTTATTCTTCCAGTACCCCATGCATAGAGCAAACTATGTCATTAGAAAACCAATGATTAAAATTGCATTATAACAGCTTCGTATTCTATTGTTTTCAAAAGAAATTCTTTATCAACGTTTTCTCCATAACGTGGCAAGATAAATTCACTAATTATAAGCAATCTGGGGCATTTTCTTTTAAAATTATTATAATGTAAATAGATAAGCATAGTAAAAGTTTGCAAACAAATACTCGGGTCAACCAACCTATCATTTTTTCTACTATTATCCTACTAATACATATTATTTTAAGTCGTGACCATGTTTTGTGATATTTTGTATACAGCTGTGACCAGTACCGGTTACAAAATTTATGCATACTTAAAATACCTATGAAGTCTTGTGCTAGCCACTTCCCCATAATTCACAAAAAAATTCTAAAGATAGATAGAAGGGGACACTCCTAGATTGATAGTTTCCGCGAGATTCTCCATAGCCTAATTCGGGTCCCCATTATAATTCCCCTCCCAAATGCGGTTTATTTAGCTTTATAAAAAGGGGGGGGGGGCTTGCAATCAGGATTTTTACGGTAACTATTATTATGGGACTTAGAATTTTCTTTTTGAATATGTCTTTTTAATTAACAAATTCAAATGTTCTTTAAAAATATGTATTTAACTCCCGAGAAAATTGGATTATTTTTATCAGTGAATATTTGCCTAATTGATATAATTAAAATTAGCAGAAAAATAGTAGTTCATTATTTTTCCATTTAAACTTAGGAATATTTATGGAGTAGTAAATGTAATAATTCTAAATTCTTATTTTATAACTAGAATATGAATTACTTGGTTCCCATGTTTATACAGGTTCAAATATTTATTTAAAGAATAATGAAATAGGAATGGGAACAAGTTATTCTTCGACGGCAGCTAATTTATTTTTATTTTATTATGAATTGCAATTTTGCTGTGTCAATAACGATGTTAATATTCTGGCTTTCAGATATATTGACGATTTAATAATTTTGAATTGTGATCGCGATGTTTTGGGGAAATCATGTAACATTTATCCTGATATGCTGTTGCTGGTCTTGAAAAAAACAAATGAAAATAATAGTGCTGCTGATTATCTTGATTTAAATATAAGCATTTCAAACGGCATACACATTTCAATTACACTAAACGGGATAAGTTTAATTTTGAAGTTAAAAAATTAGTTAATTGGAGTTCAAATATCCATAAACGCGTTTTCGTCAATATTAAAATAGGTCAGATTTTTCGCTACTATAAACTCTGTTCGAATAAAAATTTATTTTTTAAAGAACTTTTTTATTTAACCAGCATTTTGCATTATAAAAATAACATACCTCTGAATTTCATTAATAGATATTCCAGCTTTGAAGACAGTCTTCATTTTTGAGTAGTTGCTATGCGATTGACAGTTAATGATTTGTATTTCTTAAAGACTTTTTTGGACGGTTTTACAAGGAAGTCTGCAATAGTGTGGCAACAGACATGGGACGAGCATGGGCAGATCATGGAACATTGGAAGTTAGTTATTGTTTTTTTTTTTTTGTGGCTGTGTGGCTCGGATTTGGGTAGAATAATTTTATTGCTGTTTCAGTATATATTACACATACGTTTTAAATCAGTTGTATCTTTGAGATGTACTGTTTATTGTTGCGTCGGGTCCAGTGGGGGAGTGTTGGCGATATGCTCTCAGTTGTTTTTATGCATTTGATTTATGCTTTGCGACACTCTGGCCGAAACCCACCGCCACTACTGAATGACAGTTTATTGTGAATTGTAATTAGTCTGAAACATTGCTGTGCTTTTTTTTAAAATGCCTGCTGCTGACGAGGTCACAGCTTTTTGGTTGTTTTGTCTTAGTTTTTTCTTGTTCAGGTTATATCTGTTAAAAATTCTTAGATGTTTTGGTTATTCTTAGTTTAATTAAGGTGCAAGATTCTGGGTCTGTCAAATGCATTTAATACATAATGTGCTATATATATATATATATATATATATATATATATATATAATGGGTAGTCAAATAAAAACGACATACATCGAAAAAAAGTAAGTGGACTCATGTCAAATGAAAACGAAACAAATGGTGAAAAATAAAGTTAACTCTTTAATATTTCAAAAGTAATCGTAACAACGGTTAAAACATTTATCCCACTGTGCGAGAAGACGGTCAATGCCTTCATGAAAAATGTTTTTGGTTGTCTACGGAATCATGATTGTACCCAGGCGTGGCGTGTACAACTTCATCCAAAGCAAATTGATGGTCACGATTTGTCTTTCTTCAGGGCTTCAAAAATATAGAAACTGCATGAGGTCATATGTATTATGCATGGTGGATGTGTAAGGGCTTCCCAGCGAAACTTCTGCAGCGTAGTCGAAACAATATGCGCACCACGTGGAGGGGCATTATCGTGCAACAGAATGAGGACGTCCGTTATCATCCCTTGGAGTTTTGATTTCATGGAGCTCTTGAAATTTTGAGAATTTTCCACGTAACGCTGTGCGTTAATTGTGGTAACGTGTTCCAGAAAGTTAATGGGCATTGGCCATTTGCAGTCAAATAAAAAGTTATCATGATTTTCCTGGAACTGGCCTGCAAGCCTTTGGATTTTGTCGGTGGGGGTGAATTCCATTTCTTCCATTTTTGGCTCTTACGCTTTCTCTATGGCTCAAAATGACGGCACCATGTTTCATTTCCTGCGACAGTACTGGAAATGTTATACCGTTCCATGTGCTGCATGGATGTCAATATTCAGTTCAACTTCTGGTCTTCTGTCAGGCTGTGATTAACTCACTGCGGACAGTTTTTACTTTGCTTCAGATGCTCTTTCAAGATGGCTTGAGCGGTACTGTGACTAAAGCGCAATATGAGATGAATGTCTTCTACCGTTCACTGTCTATCTTTTCTGACGACGGTATCAATTGCAGCAATGATAGAAGGGAGAATGACACAATGATCCTGTCCTGGTCGATTGCTGTCTTTCAGTAGTACCTGAGCTTCTTGAAATTGTTTATTGCACTCCATCACATGTACAAATGACATATCGTTTGCGTCATACACATTCGGACATGATATACCTGCCTGACACACCTTCAAGATTTGAAAAACGCACTACGCATCGTTTTTCCTCTTTTACATCTTCCATATTTATGTTGGACGCACACGAGTCTAACTCACCTCACTTTAGCACGTCTAACAAACAAATAGCACATCAGTGACCGTTCACGCTGTTCCGTCCTAATCTCCAATAGAAGGCACTACTATAGACACAGGAACCTGCCTTAAAAACTTCTGCGCCATGGTCGTTATTTAGTCTCTCTCGCTTTCATTTGACTGCCCCATATGTATATCGTTCAGTATAATGAAATAGCTAAACTAAATCATTTGATAAATATGCACCAACCCATAGTAGACCGAACAACAATATCTCAATGAGTTTTAATAATATATTATCTGGAATAGCTTGTAGGTATAAATTTTATGTATTTGCATAAAAGCATTTCCATATCTATTTATGAATATGTACTATGACTATGTATTTCTACCAGAAGCTAAATAAATTTATATTTATGAGCTTAAATGGGATAAAGTAATTAGAGAATCCCATGAAAAATTATATATATTTATCAATTAATTTATTTAAATAGGTAAACGAAATGACATATAAAAGAAGTAAAGTTTATGAACATTTAGGTTAACATTAGTTCGATTATATATAATAATCTATTAACACTAGAACCGCCGGAAAGATATGTTATGAAAATGTTTTACACCGAAAATTTTAATTGAAACTACTTAACTTATTAATGTAATTTATTTCTCCGTGGTACATCTAAACTTATTTTAGAAAGAAATTTCTGGTGATAATCGAAATATGTTTATTTGGTAGTGGTGAAAATGACCACTACGGCGGTTCTAGTGTTAAATTGGTTTATTCAGTATTATGCAAATTTTAATTGAAACTACTTAACTTATTAATGTAATTTATTTCTCCGTGGTACATCTAAACTTATTTTAGAAAGAAATTTCTGGTGATAATCGAAATATGTTTATTTGGTAGTGGTGAAAACGACCACTACGGCGGTTCTAGTGTTAAATTGGTTTATTCAGTATTATGCGATATATGTATTTATAAATGCCACGATTTAATCATAGCTATTTTTATATCTATATATATCGATTTCTGTATCGATCTATCTATCTATATCTATCTATTTTTCTATCTTTCTCTCTGTATATACGTATATATATATATATATATATATATATATGGTTGAATGTGATTAAATAAGGGCACTGAGTCACTCATAAAATAACTCTGAACATCATGTTTAACAATATTTCAGTGAGATGTAATAGATTTAGAACTTCAATTGCTTCCATGTCTATGTGATATATAGACATATAATGAATCAGATACTAATAACATGCATCTACGACTGTCTATTGGCTTTAAAATTTCATTTTATTTAAAACATTGAATACTTAATGTCTATATGAAGATTAAGGCTTAATTTTAACGCTAAAGATAATGTAATATGGTCTCAAGCTATGAAATATGCATCGAAAATATTCCTAAATGTCACTTCACCCCTTAAAGCTACATTCAACTTTAAAACTACAGTTTAATATCACTGAAAAATAAAACTGGCTATGCTGTGCTCTAGAACTAATTATAATTTAAATATCAGATTGTGATGAAAATCTAGTAACGCTTTTACTATAAATGCAAAGTCACATTTTCTAAACGATGTAGGCTATATATTTATTGTAAATTTGAAACAAAACTCCCGTGAAATATAGTAATTCAATTTATGTGATGCAATAGAGTCTAATAATGCGAAATTTAACAGACGAAAGTTAATAAATTATTAAATAATAGCTATTAATAAATATTTAATATTAGGTGGATGTGAAAATATATTTCGAATTTTGATAAGTTATTCACATGAAATTGACAAAAATCCTAAAATAATTGAAAATTTGACTTACATAGATACATTCAATAGAAAGTTGACAAATGTACCGCATAATAAAACAATTAGTTACAATTTACGTTACTAAATAAGTTTTTAACTTTATTTAAATTTTTAATTTCCAGAGAATTTATACTGTCATGCAGTGTTGCCAGTGGGCTACTTTTTTTTAAATTCAGATTTCTTGATTGGCACCACTTTTTTGAAACGGTAAAATTCCCTTTGTTTTCGCCTTAATTAGTATGTCGTTAAATAAGGCGCATTTTATCATTTCAAAAAAGAGGTGCCAATCAAGAATCTGATTTTTTAAAAAAGTAGCCCATCTGGCAACACTGCTGCCATGCAATAGTTACTACGTAGCATTATACAAATATACATACTGTAAGACAAAGCATCATAATAGATCCAATAAAATTCCGAAATATTTCGAAGTTATTATGTTTTTGACTGTTTTTTTTAAACTATCCAGTTTAACAAAAAATAATACAAACAATAATACAAAACATGTTTTGCATGAAAACCTATATTTGATTTTAAATATAATAGCTGAAACGTATATAGAGTACATTTATAATGCATTTTCAGTACTAAAATAAAATTGCAATGAATTTCTACTCATTCTTTTTACAAACATAATAATCCGAAAGTAATAAATGTGAAAGTGTAGTTAATTTCATCGGTATATTTGTCAAAATCTTAAACACACAAATAGTGTTGAAAACCATATTCCTAATTTCCCGCTTACTCCTGGACGATTACTATTACGTTGCTTTAATTAAAACGATATCCTCAAAAGGTTAGGAACTATCTTCAACATTTTCAACCGAGAGTTACTTTTGAAAGATTCTAGCTGTAATTTGTTTAATTTAAATGCGTTTTTATTCAAGAAATAGAATATTTTGCAACTTCTCGTGTTTTATTACTGTAATAAACCTTTTATCTCAAATAATAGCAACTGAATCAGTATCAAATCACTATGAGGAAATCGTTATATAAAAACTTTACATTTTTGCGCAATGTTAACAATAGAATTATTAAAATGTTTTCCAGGAAACTGGTAATTAAACTTAACTTTGAAGCAATTTATTGGAAACGTAGCTAGATAAACAGAAAGTTATTTAAACGAAAAGATTATTTAAATCACATTTAGGATGTGTTATTATCAATCTACTCTGGATTACCTTTACAAAAAGCTTAAGCCAATTTTAATAAGATTTTTATTATTTTTTTTTTTTTTTATTTAGCAATGTGTTTAATCCATTACTTATATTTGAATAGTTCTTTTCGTTTTGCTCTTCATGGAAGAACGTAGTTAAGTACATATTCCGTAAAATATTCTTTAAAAAGTTTAAAATCCGAAATAATTCTATTCAATGAACATATAATATGAGTTATTTTGCAGTGACAGGTGATATTTTTAAATTAAATTTAGTTGTGTGGTAGTTTTAGTAAAATGAACTATCTTATGATTACGTCATTCTATCTCTTATTATCACGTATCTTATCGTTAACGGATACAGATAAATATACATTCTAATATATAAACAAAAATATTTATCAAAGTGGTACTTAAGGTAAAACGGTCACAGTTTTAAAATTCAAAATGCTATAATTTGAAATTTTGCATTACGAATAAAAATTATTTGATAACTTAAACTAGGGAAATATGTGTTATGAAATATTGTGAAATATTAAAAAATCCTTTGCATTTGACAGTCTTTGCTACCCAAAGTTCAGAGACATTTAATTTTGGTGATTCAAAGTAGATGTTCTGTCGATTATCTATTTAACAATTGTCGATTGAAAGGTGTAATTCTCATAATTACAAAATAAGTACAAGTCAAGAGCGACATTTAAATAAGGCATTTACCTTTCACAAGGATTTAAAATAATAAAATAGGAAACTTATTTTTTTAGTCACCAAAGCCTGTAATTTAGAGAAGTTTTTTATTTATTTATTTTACCATCTTCTGAAAAGTAATACAGTAATTCTTCTATAATTAAAACTAACAGAGTTGCTCATAATAATCACAAGTTGTATGACACTAAATCCCGTTCGAAGATAGATAAAATACAAATTACAATATTAATAAATGGGAAGAACTTCAGTTAGAGCCGTTTTTGCCAAAAGAGATTTTTCAAATTTTTTCGAGAATTTTTAAAGGTAAAGAAATAAAAACCAATTAACATGTAAATAAAGTATCGCAAGATAAATAGATTAATTTATTTCGAATATAGGGGAGACCGGGGCTAGTTGGCTACAGGGGTAAGTAAGCGTTCTTCTATAATTAAAACTAACAGAGTTGCTCATAATAATCACAAGTTGTATGACACTAAATCCCGTTCGAAGATAGATAAAATACAAATTACAATATTAATAAATGGGAAGAACTTCAGTTAGAGCCGTTTTTGCAAAAAGAGATTTTTCAAATTT
Organism: Maratus speciosus; assembly: GCA_963932465.1. NCBI lineage: Eukaryota > Metazoa > Arthropoda > Arachnida > Araneae > Salticidae > Maratus > Maratus speciosus. The sequence goes on along the minus strand of OZ010790.1, from coordinate 323,601,907 downwards.
TTTCGAGAATTTTTAAAGGTAAAGAAATAAAAACTAATTAACATGTAAATAAAGTATCGGATGATAAATAGATTAATTTATTTCGAATATAGGGGAGACCGGGGCTAGTTGGCTACAGGGGTAAGTAAGCGCAGTCCTCATAAATCGCCTGTTTGTGGATAGATTGCGCAACCAGTCACAGAGTACTTTTGTTCTTGCTTTTTACAATCCTCATTGTAGTTTTGCAGCGTTACATACGCGCAGTGGACATTAATTGCGATTTTTCTGTTTTTTGCACGCATAATTAATTATTTTCCTTCATTCTTTTTCTAATTTCTAATACTTATCTTAATAACTATGATTTAACTTGTGCAGTTTTTCTTAGTATATGATTAACTGTACCTACCCCATATGTGATTTACCTGGATTATTTATGCTTAGATGGTTATTTGTCATTTTGTGAAGAAATTTATTATGGGGCTAGTAGGCGCATTGAACACGGGGCAAGTTGGCTCGGTGTTTGGTGTGTGCTGGTAGCTTGAAAAACAGCAAACCCCGAGAAAAGTGGTTGCAATGCAAGATTTTGCGCACCCGAGACTTGCCCAAACTGTGACACCCGATTTTTTATTTGTGACAACTGTAACTCTGATTATGATATCGAGCAGCATAAATGTTACTCAGTGTTAATGTTTTATTCATTACTTTTATGTCTGTATAATTTAGAATTTACATTGCATGGCGATAACTCCTTTGTTTAAACTTACTGGTAATAATGAAGTTGACTTCTCTTAACTGCGAGTCTTATTTGAGTTTTATTTAAATTTTTATAAAGCGTGTACCAACTTACGCCATAGGTATAGGCAACTTACCCCGTGACGGGGTATGTTGGCTCACAATTTTCCTTTTGCTTTAGGCTTCCGCTAAACATAAACTACAAAAGCAACAAACTCAAAACTCTGGGTATTTATAGCACAAAGCCTGTTCTTTAAAAGTACAGTTGAAGTTTCATAAAAAACTTACACAAAAAATTTATAAAAATCAATAACTAGAAACTGCGCCTACTAGCACCGGTCCCCCCTAAATTAAAAAATTCGATCAAAAAAAAAAAAAAAAAAAGCTAGTCAATAAACAAATAAAACCCTCTATGAGATACAGTACATCATAAACAACTAAACAATAAAAGCACCAACCTCTTTTTCGTGGAATTAGGTAAAAAAATAATACAACATTAAATATTAAACGGATAAAGTAATTTCTGCTGGAAAGGTAAATATTTTATGTCAAAAATTAATGAAAAAGGCAAAATTGTATCAAAATATTCATAAGAATATATTTAAATTAAATATATTTTAGGTTATGATAATAATGAAATATAATACCTTGTCAACATATTAACAAACAGATTCAATATGACAGGGGACAGTTTAAATGAAATCTTAACTATAGATAAATATTGTATATAACTACCAAATTGAATATAGAAAAAATCCTTAAAAGGATTTTAAAGTATTAAAATTATCCTATGTTGTACAATATGTTTGAAAATGACACTTACGTAATCGAAGCATAAATTAAAACATATAATAAGAATCAGAAAGCGTCATCCGAGACACAATTCTATATGTAGTTATTCTATGTGTAGAAACTTGAATTTTCGTTATTGAATTTTCGTTCGGCATCGGAATTAGCAATATGGAACTGCAATGTTTTTTTAACGGTTTACGTCATTGAATTTAAGTGAATTATTATTTTCATGTCGTTTTGTATAATCCTAATCTATTATAAAACAATAAAATCCTTTTCAATTAAGTATGTTTTAAAAAGACATAAAACGAAAAGAATCAATAAATTTCATAAGAAAAAATTAAATGGATTTAAAAAATATATATATTTTATTATTATATAGGAATAGTTTTCGGTATTATGTTTCGGACTAACTGCAAAATTACAGATGTATAGTTTACAAATAATACAAATGAAGAGAAAACACAAAAAATCTAAGGACTTCAAAAAATTAAACGTTTCATATCGGTCGCATGTTTCAAAAAATGATAAATGCGCAAAAAGTTTAGTTTTTAAATGAATCAGTAAAATAATTGTTTTGTTGTTCAAATAATCGTTTAAGTTAAGATATGGACATTTATTAGACCTTTGGAAAAGATCTTATGTTTGTTATTACCTATGATATTGGAGAAATGCTTCAGTTTCTTTTCTGATTATCTGGGATTACTTAAGAGTATATAATGTTAGCAACTTTAAATTAACGCTCGTTCTTATATGTAAAATTATATATATATAGTTTTATTTTATTACTAACTTTTGCACTTATATTTTCTCGGAAACCATTATAAATAAAAAATGTCTACATGTACAAATTTTTTTACCTGGATATAGAAAGAAGATTATAGAATTTTATCAGAAAACTTAACAAACATATTTCTAGAAGCAAATAGAATTAACAACAAAGCAAATGTACATAATTGCTTACTTTTATCGTTCAATAGATAGAGCTATCCTACCATACCTAAAAATAAGTCTGTAACTATTTCATTGGGTTTTAACCCTCTTACTTACCAGTAAATGACTAAATTTATAATGTTGCTTAAAAATGCTTAAAAAAGAATGTTTTTTAAACGTGATATGAAAAAACTCATTTCGTATGTGAATATAATTCTTGAGATTATTAATCAATCCTCAATGTTTTAAAAATGTATTATATCTGGTTAATTATATTAATTTAAGTAATGCTTCCATTGCATTAAAACCTAGAATTTAATGAACGGATGTATCAGTCCAAGGCACTTAGAAGTTTAATAATGTATTAACTTTCGTCACTCTCATCTTTATGTGATATATGTATTTTTCACTGCTATCATTTACAAGGAAGCATTATAAGAAACATTTCATTATTTTATTTAAAGCAGCTGGAAGCCTTTCAAAGGACAAGACTGAATTTTAACCATACAGTTAATGTAATATGATCTCTACTTGTAAAATATGCAACTAGAATTTTCAGAAATGTCATTTCACCTCAAAGTTACATTCAAATTTAAAGTTATAATTTAAAATCTCTAGAAAATGAAACTTTATATATTGTGTTCACGAGCTTATGATAAATTAAATATCAGATAGTGATGCAAATTTTATAACGCGTCTAAAATAAATACAAAGTGACATAGCAGAACGATGTAATATCCATTTTCATCGCAAGTTTGAAACAAAATGCTCGTGAAACATAGTAATTCAATTTGTGGCATATTGTGTCGTGTTTAAAATCTGTTTATGAACTGTATGTGACGAGCACTGGATAAAACCTTTCATAATAACAATTACGAAATATTTAATTCTAGAGATGATGCAAATACCTATTTAATGAAAATATTTTTTATTTATTGATAAGATAATAAAATCACATGAAATGTTTAAAAAACTTTAATACGTACCATATGCTATGGAATAATAGAATAGGTTAGAAAATTTAAAAAATGTAATGCTTAATGGAAGATAATGTTTCTATTTACCATACTATGTATAAGTTCAATTTATTTGTTGTAATTAAAACACCATTTCCGAATATCAAACATATATAGTTATAATTATTACTGTTAAACGTAAACAGCTTAATATTACTATGATTTTAAGTTATCGCTGTACTCAAAAGTAATATTTCGCATAAACAAAATAAACTTATGAAATGTTTTATACAAACACATTTATAGATTGTATCATATATAATCCTCTCATTAGTTGTTTAGAGAACTACACTGAAAACAGAAAAGACCCACTTTTTTCATTATTCATCTTAATTATCAAACAAGAATGCAAAGCACATAGTCCATCTTTCTGAATTGAAAAATTGTATGATGGAATGTGATGAATTCCGTAGGTAAAGGACAAGTGAGTTTGAATATTTCATGTAGAATCTCACACTAAATATTATGTATTTTCCAAATTCTTCATCGCCGGATCTTCTAATAGTCTATCCATATATTAGATGCTCACGACCATAGTAGACCAATATATATATATATATATAATTCATTTAGATGGCGCCACTCCTCTGACCTTCCCAGCTCCCTCCTAACTTGAGTTTTGTTGGCGCTTCCGTAAAGCACGTTACCATATTCTTGAGTGATTTGTTGATATTTAAAACGATTACACAGGCCTGGAAAGCAGAATGTGTACGTTTTTCGCTTACTAAATCAATGTCACCGGGAGGATTGTTTGTTCAATATTCGATGTATTTCTCTAATAAGTTAACATCTTAATTATATTATCTAAGACGTAACACGGCCCCTATGGGGGTACAAAACTGCACACTCGGTGGAATCGTTCGATGCTATTTAAAGTATAATACGTGTATTGATGATAAATACAGCATCTTATATATTTACAGGAAAATTCCCAATTCATTCACAATATGACGTTCCACTCTTACCTGCTATTTTCGACTGCAAATTGGTGATTCATCAAAAGGGTAATGGGTGATTGGTGATTATACAGAAATTTCTTTTAAGGTATTCTATATATTTATAGTGAGATGCATAGTTCCTGAGAATCTCATACTTCTATAAAAATAAATAAATAAATAAATAAATAAATAAAATAAAAATAAAAATACGCCCACCGTCTCCGTAAAAACATTGGAGTAACATGAGTTATTTTTAGAACCTGTGTTGCCATACTTGATATCACGCAAATGTTACTCACCGACATGTTTCCCTTTATAATATAGAATTCGTAAAAGAAAATATGTTTTGTACAATTGCATCATATTTACTATTTATTTATCTTGCGTCATGTAAGCGTGTTTCATTCCAATTAATTGCCATTTTGTTTAACAAAAAATGCGGATACCCCAATTAATGCCCGAAATTTTCTGACTAAAACTATGTTAAGCACAAGAAATCACGCAAATCATTTCTTCGAACATAGCAAGGACCTAAAGTTTCTTATACTGTAACAGCGTATTTTATAAACCGTAAAATATAAATTGTAAATCCATTCAAATTTTCTCTCAGAAATCAATGAATAAAACATATACTAAAATACAGTCTCATATGTATTATATATTTTTACTTCGAGACACATAACTCAATGTTTTCATAGACTTTCAAATTCTGTTATTTAGCTTTTTTTTATTGATGTACATTTTTTTATTTGAATAATCGAACAACATGTCTCTATAAAAGAAAAATAAATGTTACTTTTAAAGAAAGTCGTATTCGAAAATAAAAATATATGATCTTACGCTATTTTAACAGGAAAGGAAAACATTTCCTTATGCATAAGTAAACATTTTGAATGATAATGAGGTAATACATATAAATAGATTTTTAAAAGGTATTTTTAATATTATTCTGCTTTTACATCCTTTGTAATGTTTAAATCAGGTATTTTTCATGCACACAAGTTCTAAAAAAAAACTCTCACGATACACTCCGAGAATTTTTTTTAAATAAAGGTAATGTCCGTGATATCACTCCTCTTTTTAAAATTTTATATATTTTTTTTGTAAGTGATTCACGTGATTTTCTTGTGTGCGTTATTGGTTCTTCATACCACATGCAATCAGTTCAATAGCTGAAAAAACAAATATATAAAAAATATAAAACCACAAAAGGTACATTAAGAACGTTTGGAAAAATGTTTTCCCAATATCGCACGATAGTCTAGGCAATAAAGACCGTATAGGGGCTCTACCTAGCAAAATTCATGGTAGTTCTGGAAAAAGGCTTACTATATGTTTTTTGGGTCGCTGAATCCGAATTTTTAACTTCCCACCAAAATTTCACCCGGCAACCCCCCCCCCCCCCAAATTTTGGTAAAAAGCCCCCCAAAAAAGGTTTTTATTAAAAAAATATTTTTTTAATTTTTTTTTAGAGAAAAAAGTATCCAGAAATTCAGAAAGTAGACAAAATTTGCAACAAATTAGATATATGACATTATGACTTAGGATAAAGGGGAAGGGGGGATCTGCCTCGGAACATGAGCGCGGTGCTGCGTGAACTAAGTTGCGCAATTCCACTTAACCACTCACACGTTTACATTCGCCCTCCCATGTTCCCTCTGAACTTTCTCTATAAGGTTTACTTTAAGTATTTTGGGTCGCTGAATCCGAATTTTTAATTTCCTCATAAAATCCCCCCCCCCCAAAATAGTTGTTTTTAACTTAAATTTCTTATTGTTTTAGGGGAAAAGCATTACGAAATTCAGAAACTAGACAACATTTGCAACAAATAGGATTTATGACATTATGGCGTAGGATGAACGGGGAAGGAGAGTGCTGCCTCGGAACATACACTGCTGCGCTACGTGCACCAAGTTATGAAGTCCAAGTAATAGGGGATTTTACCAGGCAAAATTAATACTAGTTCTGGATTTCTACTCACTTTATGTTTTTTGGGTCGCTGAATCCGAATTTCTAACTTCCCACCAAAATTTCACCCGGCAACCCCCCCAAAAATTGATTTTTTGAAAAAATTTGGTTTTTGAGAAAAGCGCGCGGGGAATTTTCCGAGGCAGCCCCCTCTCTCCCCGTTTATCCTACGACATAATGTCATATGTCCTATTTGTTTCAAATTTTGTCTAGTTTCTGAATTTTGCAATGCTTTTCCCCTAAAACAATAAGAAATTTAAGTTAATAACAACTATTTTGGGGTGTTTTCGGGGGGAGGATTTTGGGGGTAAGTTAAAGCTTCGGATTCAGCGACCCAAAAAACTTAAAGTAAACCTTATAATGAAAGTTCGGAGGGGAGATGGGAGGGCGAATATAAACGTGTGAGTGGTTAAGTGGAATTGCGCAACTTAGTCCACGCAGCACCGCGCGCTTGTCCCGAGGCAGATCAACCCTTCCCCTTCATCCTGAGTCATAATGTCATATATCTACTTTGTTGCAAATTGTGTCTATTTTCTGGATTTCTAGATACTTTTCCGCTAAAACAATACAAAAATTGATTTTTTTAATAAAAACCTTTTTTTTTTGGGGGGGGGGGGGCTTTTTACCAAAATTTGGGGGGGGGTTGCCGGGGGAAATTTTGGTGGGAAGTTACAAATTCGGATTCAGCGACCCAAAAAACTTAAAGGAAGCCGATTTTCAGAACTACCATTAATTTTGCTAGGTAAAATTCCCTATTGCCTGGACTACCATGTGTATTCCTAATATAGCACAGGTCGATATTTGAAATATTTTTTGTAGTAGTTTATTCCTTTAAGACCGGGAGTTTTATTAATAGAAATTGAAAATTTGGGTGGTTTTTCCTTATAGATAGGATCGTATTTGATTGAAAACAATATTAAAAAAATATACACGATGTCAGGTTATGCCAAGGGAGAACCCACACAATGTGCGGGTTCGGCCTTAATGCAGCCGTTTTTTGGCTATATCTAGAAATAAAAGTTTAAGCAAAACAATTTGATTTTTATTCAGATAATTTTCATCTGCCACAATGAAAATGTTTGAAACAATTTTTGTTTTTGGACAGACCACTACAATTTCACTTTCTGAGACGTGCTCAATGCTCCCACCCCTCTTAAAAGCCGTTGACAAATGGTATGCGATTCAGTCCGTTTGGATTGTGCCTGATCCTTCAAATTTCTCTTTTTTTATTTTTTTTTCAGCAGTGGTATTTTGTTGAAATACCGATCGAAGTACATAAAACTAGGTTTTAAACAGAGTGAGGACAACATGAGGTCTAAATCTAGATCCTTGTGGACCAGGTCTGTACTTTCCCACTAGTATACTACAAAATGTAAAACTATCCCAGATGATGGTGTTACAACCGAGTGTGGTTTGTTTTTTATATACTGCTTTACAAAAGTACATCCTAAAAAAAGGAATCGTCTGCTCATCTATGGAAAATTTTCCCTCATCTCCTGCTAAATTCAAGCAGACACTACGAAATCTGTCGAGCACGTATTTTAATTACATTTTGTATTGGTTGTTATGAGAAAATGGCAACAATAATATATATAATTACTATTTTATCATTATTTTTCCTTTACTTTCTACAGAAATGGATTAGTTCCGTTGCCAATATGAAGCAAAATTCTCTAAAAACTACAAAAATATTAATATTTCAAAAACAAATTGAGATGATTTTTTAAAAAAATTGCATTAAAAAGTACTTTTTTCCAACACGACGATATAAAAATTGAAAATGTGCGATGCTTAGAAGTTTAAAAAATTGCTATAGAGTATTTAATCGTACTGCTTTGTTTTACGGCTGGCTTCTCTAAGATAACGCTATTTTTTGAAGACGCACAAAATAAGCTGGGAGAAGGAAAAAGAATATCATACCGGGGTCTAATAAATGCAGATAATGTATAAAATGTTTTAAATACCTATTTTTGACATAATATCGGAAATAGTAAAACATATCACAACAGGGTACCAAAAGCAAAGTTATTTGTTGCAGTGGTTTAAGAATTATGTAGCTTTAAAGTTTACAACTCCTAATATTAAATTACTCGGTAAAATAAACTGAACTTTTTTTATTCCGATGTTTGTAGTTTATAATTTTTTTGTTTGTTTTAAAGAAATACATTGGTTACAATTCGTACTTATTTTGAAATTATATATATTTCCCATATTATTTTTCAAAAACAAATTGTAAAATATAATTTTTTAGATTTAATCGAATCTATAACCGAAAAAAGTATAGCACATTCGCAACGTAGTTAATCAGTTATTCTGAAAATAATATATTTATCTCTTATGCAACGGAAAAAAAATGAAATAAGTTTAGTTGAGGCAACTGGACCCACGAGGTAACTGGGCCATACGCCATTTTATAAAAAAAACTGTTGATGTTTTTTAAGTTTTAGCTTTTGTGAACAATCAACCTTAATCTCTACTTCCTAAAACAATGTGTGTCAACTCAATAATAACTCTCATTTTGCTGTGATATGTTGTCAAAAATTTACGTTTCTTTTTTTAAAAACAACGTCAATATGGTTGAACTTCCTTGGCTTTTTATTAAAATACTGTAAGTACTTTTACTAAACAATCTTTTTTTTAAAGATTATGCATATATCTACATTAATATTATTAGGTATCTATACATATTTACTTCATATTTCAATTCTAAGCACGGTGTCCCAGTTACATCATAAATTTGTCAAGAATGGGGTATCTGGGACATGTATCCGGTGTAACTGGAACATGCTGGATCCAGTTACCCCAATAGTTATAAATGATTTTGTTTAGTTTCTCTTACTACGGGAAATAAATTTCTCCATTTTTTTTTGCTCTCAATAAAGAAAATTATAGAATGCATCATTAAAATTACGTAATAAAATTTTAAAAAGCATATTGGGTGGTATCAAACCAAACTTCTTGACCCCTTGAGAGGCGGTGTTGCCGTTGTGGCATCACATAATTTTAATCCCTAATAGCCACGTTGACTCCGGAATTTTATAATGAAAATTTCACTTTTTATTAAGTACCCTAAAATATACCTTTACTTGTTTAGAAATAGATTCTCTTGTAAATGCTGGTGTCACTAAGTTATTTCAACATTTTACGAATGCAAGTTCCTTGCCCCTGAAAGCGAGATAGCCAAACCTGGAAATTGTACGATACACAAGGGTCGCATTATGTAGGCAAACTTTTATAGTTCCTACCACTATTTTGAAATCCCAACTTTCTTTACAATGAGTTAAATAAAATGATCATGAAGGTAACTCATTAAGGGTTCTGGTAGGAACAATAAAATTTTCCCTATATAATGCGACCCCTGGATACAGATAAAGTACTTAAGTACTTAAGTAGCCGTTTTTTCATAGATTTACCTTGCTATGTTTTTCCTTAAAATACCCATGTGACTTTTATACTTATTACCTATGCTAAAGTACATAAGTACTTACTTAATTTTTATGTTTTTGGTATAAATAAATCTAATATTTTCCCTTTTAGTGCTTTTTTAGACACATGGACAGCAAAGGTTGCCCTTACAACGCTCTTTAGTTAATGTATAATTTACATGATCTGCCTGGTTTAAATTTTTTTAAGTTGTTTACACTTTCTCAAATAGGACCTGATATCCCATATGAAAAAAAAAAATAAATAAACGCGTCTGGAACATAGACTCTCCTGGTCCACATACCCCATATTTATGTGGCAACTGAACCCATGAGGAAAGAAAGATAAAATATGCATATTTTTATATTTTTAAATATTAAAATGTAATTTTGAGCATTTCTGTCTGATAGAGGGAACCTAACTGAACTTATTTACAGAAGTTCAGACTTTAATTCAAATGAACATTAGCTCTTTGAAGCTGAATTGTCAGAAGCTTCAGAGTCACATTGTAAAATCATGGCCCAGTTGCCCCAACTAACCTTATATTATGAATTCCGAAATTGAAAGCTGTAAAATGACTAAACTTACTCTATCGAATCAATTTCCGCATACTATTCCAAAGTGCACGTAACCGAAAAATACACACATGCTGTCATAATTAGGTGAGAACACTTTCCAATTTATACCTTTTTTATATGTTTGCGATTTATTAAGCAACGTTTAAGTACAGCATTAATTAGCAATTGTTACCACTAATCGATTTGATTCAGTACGTATCTTATTATATTACATAATCACTAATAACGAACAAACTTTAAAGTGTCGCTAAACCGTGAAATTTTGGAACCGCGGATTTCAATGCTTTTGAGTATTTTTAATTCCGTCATCTTTTAATTTAATTTTTATTTATTCTATACGAATGTTTAATTTTTTCTAAAATTTTATTATATCTTGAAGTATAAAGATAAATTCTTCTGTCGAAAAACGCGGTTTTAGGAAATTAAATAACACATGACATATTTCAACAGAATAAGAATATATTTACAGCTGTATAATGAGTTGTATGATAATGAGGTAAGAAATAGATAAAAAATCTCTGAAGAGATTTACAAGTTTCTAGATGTTTATTTTCTTAAAAAGGACTGAGTTTTAATTTATTGTACACAACGAATTTACAAAGTAATAATATTTTCATATCAATACTATTACCGCATGATTTTGCAAGTCTAATAAAAAAACAAGTAGCATTCCTGGTAAGCAACTCTCTTTTTGATGCTCAAAAATTACTTTTCAAATTCATATTATAATGAGATTATTTTTAAAATATCGAAAGTTATTGTAAGGAACTTTTGAGAATGTGAATATAGATATAATAAGGCTATTTTTATAATTGCAAAATGTATCCTACCATGTTAAAATAATTAGGTCTAACACGATTTTTTTTATTGGCCTTTAGGGGCACATTGGAACAAGAAGTGGGGAACATTGTGACATCCTAATTTGCCCCCGCATCTAATAAAATATGAGACACTGAAACTTTTTAAACTTTTTTTTTCTTTTTGTGAGTTATTAGGGTAAAACCATGTATGATGTCCCGTACCCCAGTGATGGTCCATTTAATATTTTGACGTCGCTAGAGTCTAAACACATAACATTAAAATTGAACGAAAATAAGTGAGTGACATAATGGCACTTCGCTTGTTATATTATGCCTTTGTTTCGACAAATCATTGCACGTCACGTGACCGAGAGCTCATTCCATCGAAGCTAGTATTTTTCTCCGGTTTCAGAAGTGATTTCTTAACAAAAGTTTTAATAATCAAAGTTGGGTTTCGTGCCTTTTGTGAAAATTGCACGAAAGACGAACAACAACAACAACTACTACTACAAAAAAAAGAAAACAAAAAGTGAGTAGTAATGGCTTCTAAAAAATGTAAGTAACTTGTCAACATAATAGCATTATTAAAATAAGCATTTTAAGCCAGTTATTAAGGTGGACAAGTACTGGTGCTGATTTTTTCAGGATTACAGTAACGATGGCCCGCAGTTATTTGTAACATTTTATGGCTATGTTTTGACATTAATTGAATTAATATTATCGGGTTTCTATTCTTTTCGCACATTTGAACTATTTCATTTGAGTACGGATGTATAACAGCCTTTTCTGTTGTAAATTTTCACATTACGCCGTATTCTATACTTGCGACGTTCTTTTCTAAACAAATGACATATTTGGCTACTTCTGTAGCTTAAAAAACGTGTGCTTGATAGGTTTATGCAATTGGTTATATTGGGAGCTGATTGGCATCAAATCACAATATCGTTTATTTACATTATAAATGCTCAAACAGGCATAGCGATTTTGAGTGAGTTTACCACAGCCACGACGGCATTCCCCTTTTGTTTGCATTCCGACATTTTACACAGTCGACCCTTAAGGTTTAGAAATACAATTTTTATTCATGTCAGAACTTTTTATGTGATTAGAAGCTCACTTTTATGTTTTGCAACTTTCGTACAATATCTAAAGATCGGAGGTCATCAGTGAACGTCACTCACATGTCCATCTCCGTCTCTTTATTTTAATGATAGCCTGATTTATTTTGCTGTCAATCACAAAGAACTTGGAACATACAGGCAGTTGAAATATTTATAGTTTTATCCTCGGCGAATAATATAAAAGACCATCGGCAAGACGCATTTCACTTGTCATACTGCATACGAGGAGGTGCGGTGCTGAAGTCAAGTCAAATTGTTTACGATTTTACATGTATTTGGGCTCATAGATGTAAACACATAGATGTATAGTTATTCGAATGGTCATGTGCACTATTTATCTTCGAAATTGCTCATATATGGTACCAATAATTAAAATATTCAGAAAAAAGAAAAGATTTTCCAGGCGTTAGCACTATGGTCTGGGTAGCGTCAAGTTTTTTCTAGATTAACGATCGGAGGCAGAAACAAATTCTATCAAATTTGAGGTTTTAATAGTTTCTGTTTAAAATTTTAGTTTCTAAATGTTTCGCATTTTAAAAAGAGCCTATTTTTATATGTGCAGAATTCGCGAAGCACTGTAATTTTTAGTTTATCTTCTGTACCGTTCTCGAAAATTCTCTCACCTCCAGCTTTCTGCAAGCACATGTGCTAGGAAAATGATAGTGACATGAGTTTCATCAGATAAACCATAGTGATTTGCCTTTATTTGCGCCAATGCCCTGATATTGCACAGCAATCACCGTGAGTCTTTATTAAGTACAATGTCAGTGGAACCGTCAGCTAAACGGACAAAATCACTGAATTGCTTAAGAAACCAACATTTTTGGAGGTTTACTTGATTCAAACAGAGTTTTCATTGAAGAGTCGAACTATTCAGTCTTTGACCCAAGATATCAACGGTTCTGGCAGTAAAGAACACCAGGAAGGCTATGAAATCGTCAAAGCTGACTCCACGTTCCCCATAACTGTAAAGTTTGCATTTTTGGTTTCTAGAAACTCAGCGGAATGTATTATTATGTAAAAGTTTCAAATATATCGTACAGAAATAATTCACAGAGGTCTGCAATAATGGAGCATTGATAATAACATTGGCATTAGGATGATGGCAAAAATTAAACCAATTGGAAATTTCTTCGCTATTTTTTTGGCGTAAAACGATGTCCAACTTCAGGAAATTGTATTTGTGAACATGCATAAAGCGCATTATATTAGTGCAAGAAGAGAACGGTAAAAACGCGTACACACATTTTTGACCATTTTATACACAAACACTATCCACATTCTTCAAACCTATGAGGATGCTCTTTTTCGACAGCTGAATACCAATTGTTAGAAGGCCCTTTTCGCAAAAAAACAACCACTTGAAGCTTTAAGAAAAGTGTGCATAGATCAATCCTGAAAATCCTTCTAGAAACGATATGACGATGAAAATAAAAAATGGTTTCAAGAAAATAGGAATTTATCCATTCGATTCAAAACGCTACAGAGTACTCAAAATGCAAGGGTGACATCATTAACAATGTTTCAACTGTTACTATTTGCAATATGTCTTTAAATGCCGCTATCTATTTAAATCTATCGATTAAAGTTTTACGCAAAGTCGTCGGCGAGAATGTGGTGAAGATAGTCAGAAATACGTACCAAGTGAAGAATTGAAAGCATTACACCGTTTTTCTTAAGCATCTGGAGATAGAAACAAATATTCAAACCAGGCTTACGAAACGGCAATGGACTCATCGGAAAAAGATAATCCATACACAGTGGACGTCACAACATTCGAAATATGTACGAGCTCCAGTAACGACAACATTAAAAATATTCTTATGAATCTGAAGATTCTTCAGCATTAGCCGCAAACTACCAACGAAGATAGTTTTTAAGGATCCAAAAATTAATAATCTTCCCCCTCCACACACAACGATGGATCTCATTGGTTAAACGGAATCATTGATTACCTGCACAGTCTTGTAAGGAAAGGGATAGGAGGTCCGATAGAATGCCTTTCGTCTTGACATCGCAAAGTTGGCCCGAGCTGCAAAATGTCAACGATCGGATGGAACCAGAAGTCCGTCAAAAAGAAGCAAACCAGAAAGAAAGATTGCTAAAACAAGTAGTAAAATAAACTTAGACGGCTAACCAAGCCTAAGCAAAGCGAAACAAAATAGGTAGAAACACTAATTAATGGTCAAGTGTCAAAGGCAGACAAAAATTATCACAAAAAAGGATTGATTTCGGTGTCTCATCACTAGTGCAATGACGGGCCATTACAGGTTTGAAGTGGGCCATCTTTGGTGTTTTTAGAGTTTTTTGTAAAACAAAATATCCAAATTAATAGATTTATAATTTCTTGATTTTCTTGACTCTAAAATATTATTCGATACTTGCTACTTATATTTTGATCATCGTCATGACAAAATTTTGCTTGGCATATCATTTATACGGTCAAAACCAAAACTATATTCTTAACCTAGCAATCATTTTTAGTTTTACCGTATATTATTGAATTATCATTCTTGATTGCAGTTAGCTTCTGAATGTCTGTTTCATAATATTTGCGGCAACTTAACTAACTTTATAACCAAGATTTGGGATTGGTTCAAAATGGTGTTTATCTAACAAAAAAGTAACATGGATTTCATGCAATTGTATATTTTAATGATTTTTCAATTAAAGCATATAAATGCAAACAAAAGCCATAAAGTTGCACTTAATTGCTCTAGCGTATTCAATTTCTTGTAAACTCTTTTATTATGTTGTATATATACAAAATTTATTGACAAACTTTAATGTCTCTTACTCGATACTTTTTTCAGTTACACGAGTAAACATGATCATAATAGGAGGTTTCCGTTATTCCAGAGCTCTGGATGAGGGAATATCAGATAGAAGTTTCATTGTATCATTTGTAAAAATTTAGATTTTAAAGAAGTGAAAAAAAAAATGAATTGCTCATCTAACAGTGATGTAGATGAATCATTAACTAAAATGAAAACAATAGTAGCAAAGTATTATAAATACTGCCCACAGTTACATTTTTTGATATTGAAAGAACATTTTCTGCAAATTGGATGAATCAAGAGGTCCATGAAAAAGAATCAAACCAAAAAGAACGATTGTCAAACAGGGAGTAAAATAAACTGAGAAGGCCAACAAAGAAGCTAAGAATGCTATTTAATGGCCAAGGGTCAAAGGTGGCCCAAACTGATTACAAAAAATGACTGATTTCGGTGGTCCATCACTGGTGCAGTGTCAGGACACTACTGGTTCGAAGTGGGCCATCATTAATGTTTTTAGACTTTTTCGTAAAACTAATTATGCAAATTTATATGTTTTTATTTTATTCGATTTCTTGTCTTTTGATTCTTACTTCTTATATTTTGATCATCGTTATGACAAAATTTTGCTTGGTATAGTGTTTATATGCTAAAAACCAAAAATATGTCCTTAACATGGCCATCACTTTTGATTTTAGCCTACTAAATATTAAATTTTGTCAAATAATGAGCATGTTTATACATAATAATTTAAGTGTTTTTTTAAATTTTAAATTGGAAAAAAATTGACATATTATGACGTCCTAATTTTTCTACTGAAATGATATTCAGTTATTAACATTTCGTTTTCATATTTCCTGCCGGTTGCAGCCTCTTGATGTACGTATCTTTGGCTCATTAAAACCACACAGCAAAATAGCTTCCAATGACTAGATGGTTTCATATTCTGGGAATAAGTTTCCTGTATATGAAATTCCAGATTTTGAAACACTTACATATAAGGCATCATTTATTATTATCAATATTGCAAGTGGATTTACATATACAGGAATTTGGTCATTTAATCAATCCGTTTTCAGTTCAGAGGGTTTTTCACGTTACAAAAAACACATATGGCAATCCTGACAATCTAGGTGATGATTGTATTCAAAAGTGAAAGCTGATTGTTGTGAAAGCTACCGAAATACAGGTGGTATTTTGTCAATTACCAAACTATCTATCTCTACTCAAACTGTTATTAGCAATAGTTTTGTTACTGCAGCCATACATGAAAGTTATATTTCTCCTCTAGTAACTCCAGAAGACATTCTCCAAAGGCATTCCATAGAAAAATAAAACAATTGGGTAAAAAACCCTGCAATGTCTCGTTTATAACTTCTACCCAAGAGAAAAACAGAATAGATGGAAGAAAAATATTGAAAAGCAACAGAAGAAAAGAAAATTAACTAAAGGTAAAGCGTCAGCTTAAAGGGTTAAAATATCTAAAATAAAAATACCACTTCTCATTGATTCTGATTCTAGTTTTTTAAAGACAGTAACTCTCATCCTGAACTTGACGGTAAAGTCAATTTTGATAAGGAGTTAAAATTGTTAGAACTCGTCGCTGATGAATTAGAGGAAAGTTATTTTGTGTTGTTAAATTTGAGGGAATAGTCACTGCTTGTTCTATGTTTCTCTATTACGTGAGCTGTGTGTAATAAGATGAAAGTGAAGAAATTTAAATATATATATATATTTAAAAGACAATTTCTGTAATTTTACTTACCCGAATAATGAATGTAAAGCTGCTAGCAATAAAGAAAATGTTGTTTCAAAACTTCCTCAGCCCATAACTGTATATAGAACATCATCAAGGGTTTTAAGAACCAAGATATTCTGAGTTAATGCAGAAAATTTTGATCTCCGTTAGTAATACAAAAGCTGCTGGAAGTTACTTTTTCCACTATTAAAAATTATTGTGCTTATTAAATAGGTATTAATTTCTTTCCGTGAGTTCAAAACAATGTTGTGTCCCATTCTGACCCCTCCCCATATTAATTTAACATTTTCCCAATGTATCCCATGCAGGGGCACATCGGGACAGTATGTTCTATTATGCTGCTTAAATAAATAAAAAATAAACATAGAACTTTTCAGTTTGGTTGGAGGCTTTAAAAATTACCAAGACTGTAGGCTACCAAATAGTGATATGAGTTATTTCAATTAAGACATAAGAATTTAAATATATGTAAGCATTTAAAATGTGTCCGAATGTGTCCCCTTCACTCCTGATATTTTTTCGAAAAAAAGTCCTTTTTGGAAATAAATATACATAAGCTTAAGTTATTTTTTAAATTGTGCGTAACATATTTGAATTAATAATAACATGATAGGAATGTCGAAAAGTTATAAATCTATAAGTATATATATATATATATACTAATACGGACTTAATATGACTGTTAAAAATGTGAAAAATCTGTATACAGGTGCAATATGTTTTCTATCGCAGACCTTTAATTTGTCAACCGTTGGTCGTTGACATATAGTTCCAGTTGCAAAAACGTTTAAAATGAGGTAAATATTCATGCTGTGGCATTATTTAAAGTAAAAAAAATGAATTTTATAAAAATTACGAAATCTAACTTTTTATAACATAATGTATTAATGTAATTAATGTATAACATAAAAAGTTTGACATCTGTACTACAAAAATTGACTGAGTTATTAAATTTCAAATTTTGATATTTTTGCACCTTTTCAGATTTTGTCTTTCATTGAGGGATCAGTTGAAAGATGAATTAAAATAATTCGAGATCAAAATCAGGGTGCAATATCCTTTTACGCCGAAACCATCTTTAGCCGGTATCGCCAAATCGGGGTTTCACAAAGAGGCTTATTTCATCTAAAAAGTTTAAATTATTTCTATGGGTCGTATATAAAGCTGAGAATGAAATATTAAAATTAAACAGAAAAATAAATATCAATTTCTTATAATATTATCAGAAAACGGTCTAGTATGAAAAAGGAATACATAAAACGCTGGAATCTACTGTAGATACTGCTCAACGCGTCCACTGGTAGCAATGCATAATTGAATGCGTGACAGTACTGCGTCCTGGCACGTTAGAGCATAGCAGGTGTGAAAACTGTGCGATAATCAAAAGGATGATGTGACCTGGAAACCTCCACATCGCCCGGACATTTCGACAGGTGTGGTGCGGTACATGGGGTACCTGGATTTTTGGACCCATCTTCTAAGATGTGACCTTAATGGGCGATCGTTACCTGCATCTGCTACAAAACACGCTACGCGACCGGTATAAAGAGTTGCTCTCCGACATGCCTGTCGGGAGTGGTTTCAACATGATGGGGCCCTCTCCGCATAAAACATCAAACGTCCGGGCGTATCTGGCCACAGAAAACGGTAAACAAATCCTTGGAGATGGTGATCTGGTAGAGTGGCCCCCGCGTTCACCGGACTTGACTTCCAAGGACTTCTACCTCTGGGATTACACCAAGGCATAAGTCTATGTGACTGAGACTACTTCTATGGTTTATGTGAAGCAGCGCATTATCCTTAATTGTCGCACAGTTTGCTCACCTGCTATGCTCTAACGTATCCAGGACTCAGTACTGTCACGCATTCCATTGTGCATTGTCACCAATGGAGAACACTTTGAGCAATATCTCAAGTATATCAAAGACGTGAATTATCACATTGCTAACAAGGCGTAAACCAACTTAGTGAAAAATGTCCAAGCCGGGAATCGAACCCGGGCCCCTGGAATAGATCTCCAGTGCTCTACCACTAATCCACAAGGGCGATGCCCAGCTTGGCATATCTCACTTATATAAGTCGGTAACGCTGCTACCGCAGCACTAGATGGAAAAGTCTTCATAAGCACACAATCTTAGCGGCGTAACATGAGACACAAATGAACCCAGCATAGGTGAATATACAATTTTAAGTAATTTTTCACAGCTGGGCATCGTCCATGTGGCTTATTGGTAGAGCACTGGAGATCTATTCCAGGGGCCCGGGTTCGATTCCCGGCTTAGACATTTTTCACTAAGTTGGTTTACGCCTTGTTAGCAATGTGATAATTCACGTCTTTGATATTCAATAATTTCAATCGTAATTTCACTGCTGAAATGTAGTTGAAAAATTAATTAAAATATCTCCAGTAGTTTCCGGCGTTTTATGTATTCATCTTTTATAGTAGACCATTTTCGATATTATAATAAATTGAAATTTATTTTTCTATTTAATTTCAATATTACATTCTTCACTTTGTATCCGACCCCTAAAAGTCAGCTCAAATGTTTAGATGAAATATCCCTCTTTTTTGATATACCCCGATTTGACGATACCGGCTAAAGGGTTTTTTGCCGTAAAAAGGACATTGCACCCAGATTTTGATCTCGAATCATTTTAATTAATCTTTTAACTGATCCTTTAATGAAAGACATAATCATGTGCAAAAATCTCAAAATTTGAAATTTAATAACTCTGTCAATTTTTGTAGTACAGATGTCAAAATTTTTATGTTATGTGTGTTATGTGTACACTTTTATTAAATATAACAATAGGAACTGGGGGACCGTATAAAAATTTAGATATCGTAATCTTTATAAATTTGATTTTTTACTTTAAATAATGCCACATCAGGAATATTTACTTCATTTGAAGCGTTTTTGTAATCGGAACTATATGTATACGACAAACGGTTGAGAAATTAAAGATCGGCGATAGATAACATATTGCACCCGGTATATAAATTCACGGAATTAATTATCCAGTTTCTAGGAACATTTCGCAATTTGTAAGGACTGCATAGCTTATTTTGTGAAGAAAATCATTAAAATAATTAATAATTTTGACATAAAACTATCAATATTCTTAAATGACAACGATAAACACATTTGAAATAAACTGTAAAATATTTTTTTTTCGTATGCTTATGTGTTATGCAGTTTTCGGAAAAATGCTTTCTATTTGCACACAATAAATAAAACATGTAATGAAATCTATGTTATTTTTTTTAATAATCTAGTTCAATGACTTTCTGTTTTTTAATTTGTTATTTATTATTCCATTATACTAGTATGGAAAATTTAATTAGTAAAAACTGTCAGCAAAACTCAATCTGAAAAACCACATTTTTGTTGAAATAAAGGACTTTTAGACATTTCATACGGAATATCTGCTGGATCACAATTTGAAAACATAGTAAAACCGTCGATGTGAAATATTTTTAAAGGGATTATTTCATCAACAATTTACATAGGTGCGCTTTTTATCCTATTACATCAGATTATATGAAGAATTTGGAACTTAAAAAAAAAAAATCCTTTTACATATTGGAATACAATAGATTTATTTACTTTTTTTTTAATGAATCTACAGCTTGCCGAAAAGTATATTTTGTTTTTAAATATAAATAATCGTAATTTATTTATTATATTACAAATAAATAATATTTTACAAAAAAGCTACAATTACTGATTTATTAAAAATGTTTAAATGAAAAGAAAATTTTAATGTTATATTACTGTGGCATATTTTTTCTTATACATCTCCACATTAAGGAAAATAGGGTACTTGTTAGTTATCCCGACGACCCATTTCGCCAAATTATATAAATCACCAAACCACTCGCCAAATTATACAAATTGGCATATTTTTTATTTTAAATAACTAAAAAACAAATAAATTAATATAACAGTAATAAAAATACAAATAAAACGTCGAAATAAAAATCATTTGATGACGTAAACACTTATAGTCAAGCAATTGTGACATTTACGATCAACCATTATTGGCATTTAATCTTACAATTTGGCGACAGTAATTTGGTCGACGGTATAACTGACAAGTACCGAAAATAGTTATTGAGATGGAATAAGTTTTTGATTCAGAATTAAGGGAATAAATAGTTGATAAAGCAATGTCAGTCATGTTGCCTGTAAAAGCGTTTTCGTATAGTTCTCCATTCATCGTTGTTAATCTTAAATGTGTATAGTACAGAAAAACCATTTGTGAATCAGAATTATTATAAAGGATGAGCTTACCTTATTTCTAGAAAACAAAATTTACAAATATATTTCAAATGTAGATAAGAGTAGGACTGTCCAATGCGGCGTCAGTTGAAGATTTTCTTGGAGCACTTTTGAATGTTTCCTGTTATCAGAGTTTTTAGCAATAAAATTCGATTATAAAGAATGTTTTCTTTGAAATGAATATTTGCATTAGAGATATTTTTAAAACTTGTGAAAACGCATTAAAAACCAGAAACATACTCTGAAATTTAATCATGCATATTTCAGCTACTGTTAATAAAGTTTAGTTACGATGGTTAAATTTGTTAATAATTGGAAATAGCTCTTATGCATAAGAATTAACAGAAAATTAAAAGTTGTTCCACCTTCCCCCTCTCCTTTGAAGAACATGCGCATGGAAGTTCAGCTGTTTCTTTTTGCTTTTGTCATACTAACCCATTGAATGTTTTATACGAGGGATAAAGGGAATAATGTTTCCTTCTTGTCTTTCAAAATTTCAGGTATTTTTTTTTCATTTGCTTAGAAAAATTAATAAAACAGTACAGAATGATTTCCATCTGTGAAAGTACTTCCAGACTACTTATCTGGAACGCCCACATGGGTTTTTCACTATCATGCCGGTCTTTGTTTTTGTACTTTTTACAAGTTCTCACCTTTAAAATAAGTAAAAGCGTATTTTCATATCCTAAAAGAAGACTAGCAAATTTCCATGTTAATTTCATATATATATATATATATATATATATATATATATTTTTTTTTTTTTTTTTTTTTTTTTTTTTTTTTTTTTTTTTTTTTTTTGTCATTATAGGCGCGATTAAAGTTTTTGGCACTTTACCCTACAAACATTTTTGAGATAGACTACTCATAGAAAAATGTATAATTCGAAATTTAATACATGTAACTCTAGAACCGTAGAGGCCTTTTGTCTACCGCTGTAAGACTCATTTCCATCATGTTAAGAAGTCCGTGCATACTAATACTGTGCGATAAAATATCCACATGTTTTGAATCATGTGAATAATTGTGCCGTTCACTGAGTGCCCAAAACTGAGGTGAGCCCGTGCTTACTGAAAGGTTGGAGAGGCCTGGATTAAGGTATCTGTTAAAATTTTAAGTTAAAATTTTATCTATTAAACACATTTATAAAAATTTACGAAACATATTTACACATTTTTAGCTGGATTACGTTATTTTAAATTGTTTATCCGAATTTGCCACTTACATAAAACTACGGAATAAAATGTTAGGTGTTCTTACAGAATAACGAAGAAATGTAAACTGTGAAATGTTGTTTTAAGTATGCTTTTATGAAATATACTACGAAATATTACATAATTTATTTTCTAAAAACACCTTTAACACTACAACCTCCAACTGGTGTCAATTCGGCGCCTGCCAAATGATAAAATGTTGATTCGGCCCAGAACTGTTTTCGTAAAATTGGTTAAATTGTAAGCAGAGGAAACTTAGTAAGATAGATAAATGAAATAATTTAAAATAAAAATTCTGGTCTTAGAAATGTTTTTATTAAAGTTGGATAAAATTTCCGGACATTCTAGTTTCAAATTAACAGTTATTAAAAAAATTCATGTTTTATTATTTGAATCTGGTAGATTAGTTTAGTATTTTACCTCACTTTCAATATTTAGATATTTAATTTTTTTTTTGTTGTGCAAGCATTAAATTATGACCTTTAAAATTAGAAAAAAATACCTATGTGAATCCTTAAGAAGTATTTTTTAAAGGGAACAATTCTTAGAACTAAAGATATATGGGATTACCTAATTTGAACAATATATGAATGTATTTTTCATTCATAAGGAAGTGTTATAAATGTCAATGGGGTAATAAATTTATATATATTTCTTGGAAATGTATAAAAACAATTCTACAAATTTTAGAAAATGTACTTCCATTTAACAAACAAAATCTCATAGTGTACGAATTTATGATATATTCTTGAAATAAAACGGACAGTAATCTAAGATAATAATTTCGAAATGTAAACTGTAAATTATTGAGTAAAGAGCCTACACTAGTAATGTGAACGCACTCACACACTATTGTTAAACTTATAGCAGCGGTCATTTAAAATTTCCCGCTTGAATTCGTTTATTTTAAAATATTTTTAATGCAGGATATCTAATGTTTATCTCTAATGTTGCACTTTTATACTTTTTTAATTTCAGTTTTAGATTTTTTTTTTAATCTAAGGGCTATTAGGTTGCGAGTTTCGGATTAATTGAAGTATGTGCTTTTAAAATGTCTTAAAACGGAACCAGGAACGTAAAAATGTTACATTATATTTGTATGCATCTTGAATGCAATGCATAAAATAGGTTCTACAACGCGACTCTATAGTCGTAGCGAGCAGCGAACAGCAGAGCAGTTCAATGGGATACCTAGTAGCAGTTGTACTCCACTCCCTGTAGATGAGTAAGTGTATAGCAAATCCTGGAGGAGCCATGAGAAAAAAAAGTTTAAGCGTAGCACATCAGTACTAGTATAAAAAGAGAGAAGTTATAAAATTTAAATACGGAGAGGCTGAAAATTTATGAAAGGGTAGTCCGAATGAATATAGTATTTTGTATACGAAAATATTTCTGGTACTGAAGAAACGGGAATAAATTTCAAATTAAAAATATTAAACTATGATATGTTAAGTATGTGACATAAGATGTCTTATATGAGTTGCAGCAAAATGCAAAACAATAAAAAAATGATTTTTTTTTTCTCTAAGAAACACTTTAGGGAAAATATGCGTTAAAATATGATGTTATATAGATTTAATATCCATCAAAATGTTTAGTTCAATGCAACACGCTCTTAAACACCTAGTGTCTAATAAATCAATAAAAATAATAATAATTTCTTGATTCAAAAATAAGCATTATTTCTGTGGAAGAAAGTAGATTTCGGGTATTAAGAAAAATAAATTTACCATATTGTAACGTGATTTCACTATATTTTTACATATATAAGCGTGTGTTTTGAATGGTAATTTGGTAATATAGTGATATAAATTAACAGGCGGTAGTCACACGTTTCCGGCAAATTAACAATCTTTCAAAGAGCTTAATTTGATATTTCATATGCATAAAATTATATAAAAATAATAATCATCTTTGAATTATTTACTATATTCCTGAAATATTTAAACTTTAAAATATTGCATTAGGTACGTATTCATAAGATGTTCAGGACTACAACTAGCGACAATTTTTATATTCTGTTGGCACCACAAATTTTTTTTTGTACTATATTTCTCATGCAATTGTTGTCAAAGCGTATGTAAAATAATAATAATAATAATAATAATAATAATAATGTTTTGAAAAAGGTCACAGAGTAGAATTTAAAAAATAGTCGCTTGTGGAGCCCTGAGGCTATAAATTCGATACAGAAATTTAATAATATGACGTCTTGATAAAACACTTATTGAAACAGGACGTTATTGATTTTTCAACATCCATCAAATTGGATAGTTATGTATTTTTCCAGTCTTTAAAAATATTTATTTTGGTACTAATTTGTTTTACTTATTTTAGCTAAAAACTATTATTTTGTTGAGGTAAAGTCGTTTTCTTAAATCAAAATATACAAACTTGCTATATTTGAACAGAATGAAAATATATAGGGGTTGTAAAAAAAAATAAATAAAATACGTAAACAATGATAAGATTTTATTTTCTAATATGTTGAAAACGATACACCTTTTGTTTAGCCATCCTGTTACATCTTATTTTCCTGGATATAAGTGCTGTTCTTAAAATACAAAGATTAATATTTTTCTACTCCTCGACCACATTCATTTCTTATTTTTTCTAAAAATATAACAGTAGATTTAAAGGCATGTCTATTGAACTCATCCTGATGCTACTTAATAAAATATAGGTGGTTTGTGTAATATGTTGGTCTTTTTTAAAAAAACAGGTGCTAAAACATATTTCTGATAGTAATCACATATAATTTTTATAGGCAAACTTTCAGTTTAGTTTTTTTCTCATCTTTTTGAAGGGAAAATCGATTTTTTATTGCATTCAAATACATATATATATACCCAAGCCCCATAAATAACAACTGAAAATTTCTTTTTTTTCATCTGACAAATATTTTTCATACAAAAACCTTCACATAGCCTTAAGATAATAAACATTTTTTCAGATTAAGTGGTTGACACCATATTTGTTTGCTACTATAATTAGTTTTAAATCAGTTTTTTTAATTTTCCTTAAAGTTCCTATAGAGATGCTTAAAGATTTTGGGATTGTTTTCTGAGGAGTTAAATTTCCTTTTAAAACATGAAATATGACTTTAGGTACAATACCGTATTAATGTGCCTTTATTCGGTATGTAATATTACTTATTTTTTAACCATGGAGTTTAAACTTTGACGTTTATTTCTTTTTTTTTTTATAAATTATGTCGCGTAACTTGTAGAAATATTAAAAACATGTTCCCACATTTTTTTTAAATAATCGAATAAGAATATTTCTCTTCAGAAAGTGCAGATACACAGCCCTCAATACATTGTTTATTTTCCAGCAACATTTAATAACAAAGAATATATTTTATGATGCACATGATGAATTAAATATCCCAAATTGGTGACATATAGGCATAATGTTTCATTTATTTAAATTTAATTCTTTTTTATTTATTTAAATTTAAATCCAAATGAATGTCATAATATTTACAAAAATGTATGAGTACCCTCAGTATCTTCATTAATATAAAAATGTTTTGAATAATAATGCTAGAATAATGTCATATAAAAAGTCAAGAATCTTATGAAATGTTTTTTATGGCTTTAGAAAAACATGAATACATACATTACATTATTTTTTCTCAATAAAAAAACACATGCATAAAACCCTATTATATATATAGATATATTTTTTTTTACAAACATCGAATAGCGAATTTTCACTTTTTTTAGATTTCGTTTTCATATAATGGGGATTCATTAGGCAAGATTCTGTGATGAAAAAAAAAAAAAAAAAAAAAAAAAACAACAAAAAAAAACATTTTTTCCATTATTTAAAAAAGTCGTTTCTGGAAACAGAGATATACAAACTCTTTCTATGTCAACAAATAAGATATTTTCGCAGAAATAAGGAAGTGTTTTGAATGGTAATGAGGTAATGAATTGATATAAATTTTCAGAATGTTCATAGACGTTTCTAGAAGTTTTACGTTTTTTGAAAGGAATAAATCACACATTTAAAGATTGTAAAACATGCTCGCAATAAATATAAAAATATGCCTATAGAATAAAATCGAAATTTAAAGTGTATTTTGTTTAGAAATTTAAAGTAAATGTTAGGTTTGAACATATTCTGTTAGGGAAAATGTTTAGAATATGCGTTATTGGCGAGATTTGATTTACAAATTACCTCTCTTCTCAAAAGATCTTTACAAGACTTGTGATTTAAATATGAAATTTTATAATAAAAAATATATTTATATTAAAATTTATTTCCTAATTTTCTTAATAATTAGCAGGACAATCTACTGGAAATCGAGAAATATTAGTCAGATCAATAGCAATTAAAATTATGTCATCAATATAACGGTATAGATGTATTTTACTATTAATAAAACTACTTTCATAGTGATATAAGTGTAAGTCTGATAATAAACTGGAAGTAGATCCACCTTATGGTACACCGACTTTCTATACACAAATTATATCTTTCAATATAAAAAATATTATAGATAATGAAATTTGTTAAAGTTTGAAAATTATCTCTATCTATATGCATTGGTGATTTCTATATATGATGATACTTTTTAAATAATGCATGTATTATATTACGTAGATCTAATAAGTCTATATTATTAAAAATACATTTAAAATTATATGTCGTTTTATTGTTTACACATTTAAGATTTTTCATAATATTGAGCATTTGTTAACTATATGTTTATACATTGTGTCTTATCAATGGTTTTTGTAAGTGTATATATTTGATTGATAATTTTTAATAGAACCTTACACAATACATATAAACATAATATATATACACAATATAACGAAATATATAATAAAAATTATTACAATTGGCTACATTATCGTATGTATTTCATCCAATAGTGATAGTTCTAAATTTAGTTGGCTTCTTATAAAATTACGGTATAAGAACTAATTAATGATAATTAAAGTTTGTAGAGGAAATTTTTAAAGATTTGGCGATTTTTTTTTCTGGGGAGTTAGAATCACTTTTAAAATATGAGATGCGACTTTAGCTATAATACCGTGTTAATATACATTTATTCGGAATGCAATACTTATTTTTTTACCCATGGAATTTAAACTTTCACGTTCCTTGCCTTTTTTATCAATTAAGTCACGTATTTTACTTGTAGAAATATGAAAACAATGTTCTCCTACATTTTTTAAAGATAATTGAATACGAATATTACTATTCACTAAGTGCAGATACATAGCCCTC
This sequence comes from Maratus speciosus, assembly GCA_963932465.1. Lineage (NCBI taxonomy): Eukaryota > Metazoa > Arthropoda > Arachnida > Araneae > Salticidae > Maratus > Maratus speciosus. The sequence continues at coordinate 323,574,353 of OZ010790.1, read as the reverse complement.
AATACATTGTTTATTTTTTCCAGTGACATTTAATAGCAAAGAATATTTTTCATGATGCACATGATGAATTAAACATATTCCGAATTGGTGACATATAGGCATAATGTTTCATTTATTTAAATTTAATTCTTTTTTATTTATTTAAATTTAAATCATAACGAAAGTCATAATCTTTACAAAAATGTATGAGTACTCACTGTATCTTCGCTAATATAAAACAGTTTTGAATAATAATGCTAGAATAATGTCATATAAAAAGTCAAGAAACTTATAAAATGTTTTTTATACTTTAGAAAAACATGAATACATACCTCAAATTATTTTTTTCTCAATAAAAAAAACACATGCATAAAACCCTAGTTTGTATTTTTTTTTTTTTTTTTACAAACATGGAAGAGCGAAAATCGTTTATTTTTATTTTATTTTATTACTTTTTTTTTTAAATTTCGTTTTCATATAATGGGGATTCGTTATGCAACAAACTGTGATGAAAAAAACATTTTTTCCATTCTTTAAAAAGTCGTTTCTTGAAATAAAGATGTACGAACCCTTTCTATACCAACAAATAAGATAGTTTCGCAGAATATGGAAGTGTTTTGAATGGTAATGAGGTAATGAATTCATGTAAATTTTCAGAATGTTCATAGACGTTTCTAGAAGTTTTACTTTCTTTGAAAGGAATAAATCACACAGTTTAAGAATGTAAAACATGCTCGCGATAAAAATAACAATATGCCTATAGAATGAAATCGAATTTTAAAGCGTATTTTTTTAGAAATTTAAAGTAAATGTTAGGTTTGCACATATTCTGTTAGGGAAAAGTTTAGAATATACGTTGTAGGCGAGGTTTGATTTCAAAATACGTCTGTTCTCAAAAGATCTTTACAAGACTTTTGATTTAAATATGAAATTTTATAATAAAAAAAAACATATATATGTATCAAAATCCATTTCCTAAATTACTCAGCATAAGCTCTACAAGGAAAAAAATTACTTTTTATATTTATGAGAGAAATGATTTCTTTTAAAATAAAAAACTAACAGTAAAATTATTTCATGCATTTCTACAAATTATTAAAACTACCATATTATTTATTTAATATCTACCATATTGCATATGTATATGTATATATATATATATATATATATAACAAACCCATAACTGACGCCAATATATATATATATATATATATATATATACTTAAAATGACCCACAAAAGTAGTAGACTCGCTATCATACTTCACAGGTCGAAGTCTACTTGGAGAGTCTATTGTTATTGTGCTTCATGTTAAGTCGACCTGTGAAGCAACATGGCGAATCTACTGCTTTTGTGGGTCTTGTTAAGTCGACCTGTGTAGCAAGATGGCGAATCTATTGCTTTTGTGGGTCATGTTAAGTCGATTTGTGAAGTAAGATAGCGAATCTACTGCTCTAGTGGGTCATTTTAAGTCGACCTGTGAAGTAAGATGGCGAGTCTACTGCTTTTGTGGGTCATGTTAAGTCGATATATGAAGTAAGATGGCAAGACTATTGTGGGTCATGTTAAGTATATATTTTGTCATCAGTTATGAGTTGGTTGGATCTGAGTATAGGCAAATCGTAGGGCTTTTGTCAGATTTGCTTGTGCTTATTATTTATGATTTTGGGAGTTTGGGTGCTGACTGATTCAATATATATATATATAAGTAATAATAAAAATTTTCGCCCCCGTAAAACTATTCCAAATTCTTAATATTTTTACTTTTTTATCTATCTTTAATAATATCTTAATATATTATGCCTTTTAATTCATGCATTTAAACCTGTGTATTATTTTATAATTCTAAAAACCTTAATCCATTCATCTAATCTTATAAAACGCATAAAATTACTTTTTTCATTTTATTCTGAAACTAAATTATTTTGTTTCGAATGTTTTTAATAACATTTGTTCGATGATCTTCTTTTTCCCACATTTCCTTGCAAGCTTCCCGCCAGCATTTGATTGCGTTTTAATACTGACGCTGAGTATAAAGAGTTCATTATCGACGCCATGCGTCCGTCACCCTTCCCATCGAATCGTAGCCAGTCTCCTGTCCCGTTCCACCCCCTCTCTCTGCTGGAGTTGGTTCTCCACTATTAATGTATCCGTCGGTGCTCTGTTTCTTTGAGTATTTATACTGTTACATCGATGAGGAGAGAGAAAAATTACGTTTTTCTGGTTGTTTATTAAATGCACGCCACTTGGGGTGAATGACCTTAATGTGTATATGCTAATACTTTTAACATCTTAAGTTTTTATGAAGTGGATCAACGATTATTCCAGAGTTCATGGACAAGCTACTGGAAATGTTACTCTATGAGTTTGCCCAATAAACAGCGTTTAAAGTTACGATGACTCTATTAATTATGACATGGGAAATTCTTTCAAAGTTTATGGAGCCTGTCTTCTACTCGCCACCCTGACTGCATTCCGATATTATCATGATAACGGAGGGTTGGCCTTGATTACTATACTACATTTACTTCGAGATATATGAGTGTCGCCGGAATATCACAAAAGTCGATAGCAAAATGCAGCATATATATATTTATATACTCTTTTTCTACATATATATAATCCTAATAAAACGAATTTATGAAACGACTGATTCAGTTTCACATCTATTTCTCCTAAGATATGGAATATTACGCTATGAAAATAACACAAAAACTCCGTATGGATCAACAAGTTTCAAAAATGGTATCAGAATTTTAAAATTTGAATTAGTTTTCGAAATATATGTATACATATATTATAATTTTAGTTACATTTCTGTAATGCAAATGTGTAATAGCAACAAAATTACCCGATTTTTTTAAAGGGGAGAACATGAAAAAACTATAGGGATTATTAGATTTCTTATTTTTCGTCAATTTCAGATTGATAATTGTATTCATGTATTTTGTTTCAATTGATAGTGAAACAATACTGAGATTAAGAGAAAATGACACCAATAATTAAAAAAAAAACAGAAAGAAAATTTTAAAATAAGAATTTAATAATCACATGCTAAAAGCGAAATAAGGAAATTTACGTCAAAATCTTAGTTAATCGTTAAAAAAGTACGGAAACTTTAAAATAATAAAATTATCACAGCGAAACACATTAAAAGGTGATAATTACGTCATTTGTAAAAGGCTCAAACATTAAATATCGTAGGATTAAAGTGCCTAAAATTATTAAATTGTTACACGTGAAAAACTTCTATTGGTTAATATTAGGTCATATTTAAAAAATCTCCAACAATATTTCCAAATGCTTTTAAGTTAAATAATATATCTACCATCGAATCCTAAAACAGAAAAAAAAAAATAAATTGTTACATGAGACATGCATTTAATAGGGAAAACTACGTCATATATTAAAACGGTATATTTAAAACGATTTTTATTCTGGAGACTTTTAATCTAACGTCACATGGTATAAAATTAGTGCTGCAACCAAATTTGTTTATATATTAAATCACTTGATGCAGTATAAATACAGATGAATGCATGCAAGAAATACTTTCGACTTATTTTGTACGAATAACTATTCAATAAATACATATTAGAAAATCCAGATACCCTTATTAATTAAAACTAATGGTACTACTTGATTATCGCTTGGACCAATTTCGCTAAATTATACAAACTTACACGTATATTTTAAATAAGTATAAATAGAAAAAAAAAAGATTTTTTTTTAAACATGCATTCATTTAAATTCACAAAAATTAGATATATTTTTTTAAATGCACTAAAGAGTAGAATTTAGAATTTCGCTGAATTAACTAGCCAAGTTGGCTTCATATATAGCAATTTATTTTTGTCGCCATTTTAGTGAAATACCTACAAATTTACTGCGAAATGTGCCAAGTGGGTCAAAATTTGGCAATTTAACAATATTCAAAAATCACTAATTGTTGAAGGTGATACTGTTTTCCCCATAGGAAACATACTGTTGCCCCCAATCCGTTATCCCCATAGGGATCGAATAATAATACAAAAAAAGATGTCCAATTCATGTATGCCCTCAGGAATACACATATATTTCAAAGGTCTATATCAGCAAGAAGTGGATGAAAAACTAGTCACAAGATTTGGCTGTCACACACAAATATAATTGTGCGTTAAAAAAAAGCATGTAATAATAAGGAAAGAAGAAATAAAGTAGCAAAACATTAATAAAAATACAAATAAAAAGTCGAATTAAAAAGTCGAATTAAAAATCACTTGAATACAAACACGTGTATCGTGTTTAGCGTCTAGTTAATGTGACATTTATATTCATCCAATTATTGACATATAATCTCATAGTTTGTCGATAGTTTTTTGGTCGACATGATAGTCAAGTAGTAACATACAGACAATCTTAATTTTAAACTTCATTTGAAAATATTCATGATGGCCTATTAAAATTGAGAAATGAATTTATGAATAAGCTATACCTTTTCTTGAAATGTCTAAAACTTGATCAAGACGTAAAATATAATCGCAAAATTTCAAAACACAATACTTTCAATACGTGGATATGAAAACTACTTCAAAACAGAAGGAGTTCTTCAACCTCAGACCTAAAGGAAGAATATTATCCATAGCATCGTTATAAAACTGAGAAATAAAGCGTCAACATTAACCTAATCATTTTATACAAGCGAATTTTCAAATCTGTAATTGATCTTACTTACCTAACTGAAAACAGATATCATTTATTACGACAGCGATGAATGAGGCCATGGTAACCGAAAAATGCCTTTTTCAAACGGAAAAAAACATGGCAACGCGATTGCAGAAGATAGACGCTGTTATACAGATAAAATCATTCCGTAACCTGGTAATATTTTTTTAAGCAGAGAGATTTAGTATATTTTTAGAGGCTGCGAAGGTTGAATGAGGGTTGGCGGGCGTAGCTTGCAGGGGTCTGAGCCTCCTAGTACTATTATTTTATCAAATATTAACAATGTGTTCAAAATAATCCAACAACACTGTCTGCCGAAAAATTACTTCAAGATTATTTTGTATTTCTAACTGTACATCGGTACTGCCAAACCATATTTTTTTAATTTATCTTCTGGAGGGAATGTGTAGTGAATAAGTTATCATCATTTTTTATTGACAGTAATTACAATTCCACTAAGCTAAACGACCATATGTGTTGCCTAGGGCATGAAGAGTTTAAAGTGTGTTACATAAGCAGTTAAAACTCCCTTTTAAGCACAAGAACATTTTAACTAACTGCAAACTATTATTGGTAGTGTTCGTTTAGCATTTTATTTAGTTAAAAAGTTTCTGGTTCTGAAAACGGTGCTTTATCTGTTAATATTGTACAGCCCCAAGTATTTTCTCAAATGTCACAAGGTTAGTTAACTCATTACCTTAATACAGCAATTTTCGGTGATTGTTTGCTTTTATAGGATTTTGCCCTAAAATATAGGATAAGAATTTAGATATTAGAAACAGAAGTCAATTTAAAGTGTAAAATCAAAATAAATTTTTCATTAAGAAGATTAAACATGCTGATTTCTAATATTTTTTTCGTAACTCTACAATAAATAATATTTCTTATTATACGACCATATGAAAAAATCCATTATTATAAGTAAATATGTTTTTTATGAACTTCACATCGAAAAACACTCGAAGTTTTTGAGATTTTTGAAATGTTAGTACCTATCAAAACTAGAAAACTACAAATATACATTTTACATTCTCATTAAAAAATAAAACTATTTAATGGAATTTGTATTTATTTTGTATGTTATATTTGAGTGATCCAGACGTATCGACAATTTTTAAAACTAAATTATTACAAATTGTCGATATAAATTATTATAAAGTAAACCCATTGTAATAGAAATATGTCGTTTTCACAAAAATCCTTAAAAATATGTGATTTTTTTTTGTTTTGCAATATAAGAGTTACATTCTTATCCAGTAGGTGAAACGTTTGAACAATTCCAAAGTTATTCCAGTTGAAATTGTAAATGAGATGAAAGATGCTGTTGACTCACAATCGACATCATCAACATATGGTGAATTCATTTCATGTGCAATTTCTTATGCAAGAGTGTGACGATCATTTGGAATCATTCTTGTGAGATGTAATATGAAATTCAATATATTCGATAACTGAAATCAACTCTTTATGATTTTGCAAATTTGTTTAAAGATACAAAATGATGTTTCAAGCTGACTTTTCAACGCAAATTACTGACACATATGTGGAATAGATAACATAAATACACTTATAGGAAGCCTATTCTTATTTAAAGATAACAGTGGGGTGCATTTTAACAGTTTTGCCTTCGCCATTAGTCCTTTTTTTATCGAGGCGTTAAACGGGTATACATATACAACAGTTTCTGACAGTATAATGGTATACAGAGCATTTAAAGAATAAAATCATCCCTCAAATCCAAGAGAGGCAAGAGATTCCATAACCTTCATGTCAAATAGGGCGTCCCTGGAAATTTCTGCTCCTGTCACGGAAATGTTGAGGGAGAAGTTAGCAGAGTTGTAAGTCCTGAGTCGATCTTTTATGTACGAATATCCTGCAAGGTCTCCAGATAATAAGCCTTGTGACTATGCGTTATAGGGGTACTTAAAGTCATATATTTTTAGAGGTCGGTACATGTCAATGGCCAAGATTAATGATGCGATACGCCACCATATTTCAGAGACACTCTGTAAAATATTCTTGACTGTTGTGCAATGCGTTTTGTTCACCGTCTGACAACTGTACTTTGAAGTTATGGTGCCACATATAAAATTTGTAACTTTTATACACCAGGCGAATTCTTCCGAAAAACTGTGCTATTCAATTGCTATTCTATACGCCATGCTGCAGCGTTACTTGTTTTTGAAAAATCTAACAATTATAATATTTCCTTTTTTCATTAAAAACTAAAGTCCAACATGTTTCTAACACGTACTTCTATTATACATTTATAATTAAGTTTTCAGAAATCTTGGATCTTCTCAGTATCGTAGTATATTATTTACAACTAATTAATTATATTAATTATAGCGCATTAATTGTCACCCCTGACTGTTTTTGAACATTTTTCTTTATTTGTTTGTATGTTTATAATGAACGTCTGTACGGTATTTCTGAAAAACAAATTTTTGACTTCATACAGTTTTGCAGACAGGGTGGGTGTCCTGTAGCTACAAGTATTTTACTGGGTACAAGTATTTTAATGTAATATTTAGGATTTTGCCTTATATAATTGCAGAATTTTCAGTTATTAAATAAGGCAAAAATTACGTAATAAAATCAGTGATATACAGAACATCAGAACACCAACCTTGGCTACGAAACTGATTTCTTTGTAAGTATATTTTTACATAACTTTTATTTCTGAGAGTTGATTTTAAATTTGTTGGAGGGATGAAAAAAATTACCGTTACTGTGGCTAAGTATGCTCTAAAACATTTGCAACTCATATGATTTAACACGATTTTATCTTGCACCATTTAAAAGGCTTTTATTCGAATATTATCCACTGTATTTATTTAGAGAAAAAACATGAATGTTGAAAAAATTAAAATGTATGTTTAAAGATATATGTCGGAAATAAAGATATATGAGTTTACGATATTTGAACTAGAAACACGTATATTTTTGAGTACATAAGGATATATTTTAAACATAAACTTTTCCAAAAATATGTATATTACACTCTCAAAAATCCACCAATTTAAGGTTTTTGTCCATAGATTTCTTTTCGTTCACTGAAATAACTGTTACGATTCGCCCAATGTCTGCCAGATCCGTCTTAAAAAACAGAATCTACAACAGTCTGATCCAAACATTACTTGAATTCTTCGAAATTAAAGCTGCATTTTCATTCTATCGCATATGTTTTCTGCAACTGTGCTGGCTATTATTTTTTCGTATTAGATAAAGAATTTTTGCGTACGTTTATTTCCCTCTAAAGAAGAAAAATTTCGAACCAAAGTTCTAAGTTCCGCGAAATATTCAATTGAAATGCTAGAAATTGGTCCAAATAACATACATATCTCTTCTATTCTTGGGAATGTTTGAGCAATATCATTGCTAGTATTTATTATGTTTATTTATATATTTATTTATTTTTTGAGATGGTACTTTGCATAGAAACGTACTTATTATACGCACGTGAGGAAAAGCACAAGAATGAACGACGTACCATACAAAAGGTTTTTTTTAATATGCTTTTGAAATAGTATACTTAAATTTTAATGAAATATATATTATTTGTTTTTAAAATGCAGTTAATTCAAAAATGTGAAAAAAGAAATCCAAGATGGCAGTGAGAAAGCCACGAACGGCTTCACTAGTTGATATACATTTACCGAATGTGTTCATGAAATCCTTAAAAGTTGTATTTTTTTCAAACTACTAAAATATCTATATTATTAGAGAAACATTGTGAAATTTTAATCGCGTTTAAAAAAGGAAGCTTTCAAAACATTGTGCTAAGAACATGCTTTTAATATATATTTAGCAGGAGGTATAATTTCCATATAACATTGCTTTTAATAAAAAAGACTAAAATTTCAGTAAATATATTTACTTTTAGAATTTTTAATGGATGTCCTTTTCCTAAATTTCTTACTACAAAAATTTGTCCGTTTTTTGGTTTTCGGAAAAAAAAGATTTTTTTCGAATAAGAAAAATCATATAGGGGGATGAATGGGACAAGGGATGGATGGGAAATTCTCGATATTTCAGGTAATAAACGTTCTTTTAGTTGTTTTCTATTTTCATATATGGCACTACCATAGTGTGGCTTTAGAACCAAAAACAAAACGACATGGTTGTTTTCATTTTTTTTGCAAAGTTGTATTCCCTGAAACTTTTCTTAAAATATAACTTTTTTTATAAATTTAAAGTTGTCAAATATCTTACACAATATAAGCAAATAAGATATGTTGTAATTATTTAATTGAAAGTTCAGTATTATTAATTAAAATTAATGAATATTAACCATTGTGACAAAATAATTTCTGAGTCAAAATAGAGGACAATTGAATTTATGCATCATGGTGATGATTGGGACATTTCAAATGGTGATGAATGGGACAGTCTCATTCATCCCTAGAGATGTTGAAACATTTATTTATTAACTAAAAAATATTATATATGTTTATAAATTAATAATTTATGTTAATTATTAGTATTAAAGGTTACTCATACTATGTAGGTTGATTATTGCTAAAAATTATATTGAATCTTAATTACTGTATTAATGTAAATGTTAAGTAACATCAAAAATTTGCTATTGAAACTTTATCAAAATAGTTAATATTGTAAAAATTAGTATATGTTTATTGGTCAAGTAAAGGAAATTATATTGAATTTTGAACTTGCGCTTAAATAAAGTCCCATTCGCACTCTCTCGAACATAATTCCATTTTTGCATGATATCTAAGTTATATTTAATTAATATTAATTAACAAATTACGGATAAAAATATTAGCTATGCCGTACTTCAAAGACATTTTTCACTTTCATTTCATATCTAAAATATCCCGTAAGTGGGAAAAAGAAACAGATAGACAGCCGTTTGCATTAGAAGTATAAATTGCAGTAAGGGAGGTGATTAGCAACGCTGAGATATAACAGCCATATTATAAGATCATATATTATAAATAAAATTACGTATAAGTGTATAATTATAGATTTTAACTATGTAACATTGAATATAGGGAGGAAAATATTCGTTTCCCATCCATCCCTATTAGTGTCCCATTCATCCTTACTATGGGTATAATTGGGACAGAGAGGAAGTTTTTTTATTTTTATAATATTTTACTGTATAATAATAATCTGGACTAAATAGTGGGCATAGATGTAGTCAAATACCTAACGTATGAAATGTGATACATAATATTGATAACAACTTACAAAAAGTACTTAAATATTTTTGTAAAAATATCCCATTCATCCCCAATCTTCCTTACTATTTCCACAAGATAAGAACACTTTTGCAGATAAGTGAAGAAAAGGTTTTAAATGATAATGAAGTAATTAATTCAGATAAATTCACAGAAAGTATTTAAATGTTACTAGCTAATTTACTTCATTTGGTAGGACGAAATTAGATACATGTTGAAAATTAAGGAATCACATGCCTTTGAAGCTGACAAATTGCATGAAAATGAGATCCTGATATCGATTTATATAACTCCACACCTGTTTAACTTTCGGATATGAAATTTTAAACACAAATTAAAAGAGATGTATGCTGGTAGATAATGTTCTGAAAAAAAATCTTAGATGCATATCAAGATTTTTAATTTCATTTGAAATTTACTATTTTTATTACAAAAAACGAATTTACACTTTATGCCTTGCGCGAGTGATTTTTCATAATTGTCTTTTTACTGTAATCTCTAAATTTCTTACTGAGTTGAAGTATAATATGTGTTTAATATGACCTACATAAAAATATATATAATGACTAGTTCTAGGGAAAATAAATGTGAAATCAAAAATCTTAAAATTTTTAATATTTTATTTCTATAAAAATAGTCATAATTTCTAACATTCATACTTGGTGAACTTAATACTAGGTCATTTTATGCATCATCATATATCACATTTATAAGGTTTATAACTTCATTAAAAGTTTCATTAAATTCTATCCGATTATTTTTTAGAAATCATGCGTGCAGTGACCAAAATCACAGTTCTGAGAAAATTGTCTTTAAGGATCGAACTATCCTTTGATCATATAAATACAGATCAAATTGTTTTAGATATAACTTACCTTCAAAAGCAAATTTTTGCTTGGGGTTTCTTTTAAAAGGTTCACTGAAAATAAAATTTTAATATAAGCTATTAAACAAAAAACGTTCGTTTTTTGACACTTTCAAATGTACCTGACACATTAAATCGAAATAAAATATTATCCTTCAGTAACGATTTTATGCATCATACTGTAGATTAGTATATATTATGTTGAAAAAGGTTTCAAATACTGTATTTTTAGATGACATTTCGTATATTATTATTTATATTATATATTGCATATTGTTTATATATATTATATATTGAATATTATTGTATAAATTATAATATATATTACTAATCTAGTTAAACTTCATGTGTAATAAAAGCTTCCGGGTCGCATTAAAAACAGAGTGTTTGATAGTCTGATATGGCTGCAGTTTCAAAAGATGAGAAAAATATACTAGAATGCAAAGTGCGTACAATGATATTAATATTACACCCTGCAACAATATATACAAACACAAAAAAAGAAGCATGCTACAAAATTATTTAATAAAAAAGAAAAATGCCCACCTAAGCTGATGGCATTGAGCTCACAGGCTATTCACACTAATCGTATATCATACTCTTATTTTAAAGAATAATGCCCCTCAAAAAATAAGTGAAGGGGAATTAGCCCCCGTTTCACCCTTTATACTTAACCAGTGAACCTCCAAATCTAATCAGGGAAGCTCCTTATCATAATAAACCGGTATACCAAATTTGGAGCAAATCGAATAATCGTGCAAAAAAACCCATTTATCTAAATTAAGAAGGTGGACTACCCCCCCCCCCCCCTTTATCCTTAACCAATGAATCCCCAAAACGAATCAGGGAAGCTCCTTAACATAATAAACAGTTATACCAAATTTGGAGCAAAGCGAATAATTCTGCATTGAAAAACCGTTTATAAAAATTAGGGGGGGGGACTAGCCACCCTTCCCCCTTTATCCTTAACCAATGAACCCACAAAACTAATCAGGGAAGTTCCTTAACATAATAAACCGGTATACCAACTTCGGAGCAAATCGAATCATTCTACATGAAAAACCCATTTATCTAATTTAAGAGGGGCGGTCTAACCTCCCTTTTCCCCCGTTATCCTTAACCAATGGACCCCCAAAACTAATCAGGGAAGTTCCTTAACCTAATAAACCGGTCTACCAAATTCGGAGCAAATCGAATCATTCGGCATGAAAAACCCTTTTATCTGAATTAAGGGGATGGACTAGCCCCCCTTTTCCCCCTTTATTCTTAACCAATGAACCAAAAAAAAAAAAAAAAAAAAAAAAAAAAATGTAACAATTATAGTAGCATGCTGTCGTTTTTGCTCCGGATGAAAACATAAATTTCTCAGGAATGGGGTAAGCTAGAGCCTCGTGCCATATGTCTTTCTCTTCCTCTTTTAATGCTGATTAAAATTATATACAGTATGTGCAGTTATGTATAGGGGTTTAGGAGAAATATGTAGTTAAACTTTCTTCTTCTTTACTTTCGATTTCTCCTTGAACCAGGTTTTGCCACCTATTCAATTGCGTCTCGTGCCCCCTTAACTATCTCAAAATTTATGAAACTTCATAAATTTAGATTTTATATACTTTTGTGATCATTTTGATATCTATTATGTCTTCTGGTATGTAGTTTTTCATACTAAATTAACCCATTAAAGACCATGCACTTTTTGTTTACTTTGAGCCATTTTTAATTTAAGGTGTTTTAAATATGCTTATAATATACATATAACTAATTGATAACTCAAAACAATGGCTCATTTTGTGTTAATTAAACTCTGTAAATTAATTTGGTACCATTTTCATTAAGTTTTCACCAAGTTTTAAACCTTGAATATCCATTTTAAAAAGTGATGTTTTCATGTTTTTCTCCCATAGAGATAACATAGGGAAAACAATGGGATTCCATTGCAATTTTGACCATGTTAAGTTACCTATAATGTTTTTAATGGCTCATTTGACCTTCACTAACTCCTAAGCTTTCTTTTAAGTCCTATCTTGTATCTCTAAGTCATTTTTATCTATTAATTTTAACATAACTTCTTTAAATTACTTTTTAAATTTTGGAGCCATTTTCAAAAAATGACATTTTTCAGATCCTTCAAAATTAACTAAATCTATCAGAAAACTAATAACTAATGTTTCATTCACCTTAATTAAAGCACGTAGATCATTTTAGTACCATTGTATCAAAGTTATCGTTTAGATTTAACCCTTTATACATTACATCAAAAACTGCAATTTTTGAACATTTTTCCCATAGACTTAACATGGGATAAACAATGGAATTCTATTGTCTTAAAAACTACCTAAAAATGTTTAAAATAAAAATATATTGTATTTTGCTCTTAGATAAGAGTATAAGCTTTAAAATGATACCTGTTATGTTGCAAAATATTAAGATTTACTATGTTAAATGATCTTTTTAAAAAGCGTTCTTTTTTGGGTTTTTTGAGAATTTGCAGTAACCCTCATTCCTATAGAGAAACATGGGATTTTGGAGGCATATTCTTATATTTTAACATAGCTATATTTTCACGTTTTCCAAACTTTTTTGAAAAAATAACACCGGATCTCGATAATTTGAACTTTTAGCTTTTCTCCGCCATCATCCATGTTTCTCTGGGGTGATATAATAATTTTTAATTGATTTTTAAAAAAGTGTCAAATTATTGGAGTTTTTTCCCGATTTCCCATAGGATTGTATTAGGTTGTTTACTTTTGAACTTAAACTTTTAACTATTATTTATGCTTCGATCTTTTAACTATTTACATATTCTGATAGCTGAATCTTTGAGCTATTCAGCGGTACCATTTGTTTTAAAAATTTATTTCTCTAAGTATTTTTAATTTCAATTTTAAAATTGGTATTTTCTAAAATGAAGCGATTGGGTGGACACTGGTTGCTCACACACAATCTGTTCATTAAGGGCAAAATAATAATAATGTCTTAAAATAATTGATAATACGAATGGGCTGCCTTTAAAATTGAGTTACTAATTTTGATGTCATACCAGCTTAATACACGGTGATATGCCGGATTATTGTAAATAAGAGTCAAGTTATCCGACAGCCAATGTTTTTGAAATTTTCATCAAAGTTATACTTGTTAAAACGATACCGGTTTTCTCTATGTGGGTTTTTAATGGATTTGTTAGGGTTTAGCTGGGCTTCTGGGGTCGTGCCGCGTTTCTAGATATATCCACTTAGCCTTTTACGGACCTTTTAATTGCCATTTTTGTCCACGTATTTTCCTTATGGGAAAGGTGATGGTAAAACTTAAACTAATGAAGAGTACACCGGTTTTATCTAAGACTTGTTTTTGAGTGTTGGTTATAGTCTTTAGAGTTTTAAGAGGTACACTCATGGTAAAACTTATAAGGATCTCACAAATGTGGCATGTTAAAGATTATTCTCCATTTTGTTTCTTACTAAAGATCACATTGCTATAAAGCTATTACATAAAAAATTCATAATAAAAAAAAGAAAAGAAATTACTAAATATTATATTCTACAAATTTTTTCGATGGCAACATGTTTAGGGTTGTCATCTTCAACTTTTAGATATAAAATTAAATACTAGGTTTGCCATCTTAACACTTAAAACTGCCATTTTGTTTCTAATGGGTGTTTTCTCCATTAGAATTTTAGCACAAAATGCTAAATAACTCAAAAATACTGGTCGTAGAGGTTTTTCGCTGCGCCAAATTCAACTGCAAACCACCTAAGTGAACTCCCCCCCCCCGTCTTTTCCACTATTTCGTTTAGCTCTAGCTCAATTAGGGGCCTGTAGGGGACGGGTTTTTTGGGGCGCTACTTTTCTATTGCTTTTATCTTAGTCTTTGTCACATTTTCATTTCTTCTTTTATCCTAACTTTCGTCACCATCTTCTGCTCCACTTTTTGTCCCCCTCCCTTAACTATAACATTGGCTACTTTTTTACTATTTGAGCTAGAGACTTGGATTTTTCTATTTTTTAGTCATTTTTGACTTTCTAACCAATCCCATTCCATATTTCACACTATTTCCCAGTTGTTAAGGATTTTCCTTAACAATGGAAACTTTTTCAATTTTTAAGATAATTTTCTGGTTTTTTCTTGAATATGCTGGAGGTTGCCGTCAGTTTTGATCCCACTTAATTTTTTTTACCTTTCTCGTACATTATTATTATTTCGTATTATCGTATATTATTAGGCTCGTAACGCGCCTAACATTGACATCTTTTTTATTTTTTGAGTTATTCTCCTGTTTTTTTTTTTTTTTTTTTTTTTTTTCAATGGGATATCTCGTATTAATTACTTCTTGATCCCACTTAACATTTTTACATTTAGCATACATTATCAACTTTTTCAATTATCAAGATATTTCTTGAATATGCTACAGGTTGCCGACAGTTTTGAGCCCACTTAAATTTTTGACCTTGCTCGTAATTTCTTGCCTAACATTGACAACTTTTTTATTATTTGAGTTATTCACCTGCTTTTTTTCAATGGGATATCTCGTATTACTCTTATTCTTGATCCCACTTAAAATTTTTACATTCAGCACACATTATCCTTAACAATAGCATCTTTTTTCTTTCTTGGGTTAAATTTTTGGTTTCTTCTCGCACTTATTGGTTGGTCCCTGCACTGATTTTTGGCGCATTTACATCATAACTATTCATCTATACTTTTGTGTACCATATTTTTTTTCAGGCAAGTGCGGCGGGACCCTAGTAGCGTCGGGTGAGTACTGTTAACTTTCATACTTTAGTGTAATATTTAACATTCTTTTTATTTTTCTGGTCCACCCAGTCAGCCCATACAATGTCTGTTCCCTATTTTGTCCAAGTGTGGGAAATCGGGATTGGATAGGCAATATACATGCTGCAGCAATGTTGTTGTAATTGTCTACATCAGTTCTACATTGAGAGTGTAAATCTGTAAATTTGTTCTCTATTTCATTTTATTATTTTATTATTCATAACACACTATTATTCCTGTATCATATCAGATGAATTAAACTAGGAGAACATTTTTGATCACAAACACAGTAATAATCTTCACATACTGAAATTTGTTGTTACTTGTAAAAAATTATGATTGTGATTGTCGGAATTACATAGTTGGACAGGGTATGGTGTTATTGGGAGAATTGTACAATTGATTTATATCTCTTTTTGAGTGTATGGTTTTTGTGGTACGGGGGCAAATGCACATACTTTTCCCTTTTCTTTGTTTTGATATAGTAAACTTTTACTATCATTATTTTATTTTATTTTTATTTCATTTATTATTCAAAATTTTCCCCTTATTAGGCTCTTAATTTTTATCTTAGTCATTTTCGGTGGTCACGACCACCGGTTTTTGCTTTTTTCTATCTATATCCCTTTCTTTCAAAGATATGTGGTGCGGGTCTAGTGGACCCCGCCCCCCATTTATGTGTTTATCTTCAACTTTTAATATAACTCAAACGTATTATATCTTTAAATTGCTTGTCTGGCATATGATGATAGAACGTAGTATCTAAAATCATTTTAATAGTATCTTCGATCATTCTTAATAATATCTCTCTTAAAGTATTGCATAATTACTAATTGAAATTAGTTAACTAAAATAATCCCAAGTATTGATAAGCAGTCTTGTTAAAGTGGACTTAAAGTAATGTCAAGATACGTAATGAATCAAAAAGGAATCAATCCAACAGTCAACTTGACAAGATTGGATATGGACACAGTAGTGAAAACAAGTACAATAAATAGAGAGGCATCTAATAATGAATTGGCTGACGTCCAATCATCTGGAGTTATTCCGGCGACAGAACCAGCGCTAATTACGAGTCATGTTGTTCAACAGTTGATAAATAAGGTCGAGGCGCTTTATCCACAACGTTATGAAGAATTTAAGGTCCTATTAACAAATCAATTAGAACATATCAAGGCTGTGGAGAAGGGAGAATTTTCAAAGAGCCCATACTATGGCATATATAACATACAAAGTTATAATGTTGTAAATAATATATATCAACCAGAAAAATATCGTATGAAGACAGCAAAGGGTGATAGAGCTGCCCAATTAAGAAAAAATGCACTATTTTTGGAATTTGAGTTACAACACATCAGAGCAATACATTATAAAGAATACAACAAAATACCATATTATCAAGCAAATAATACTGAACTAATAAACCTGCATCGGGAAATGAAAAGTGAAGAAATAATTAGCATAAGAAACAGAATTATAGAACTAAATCATAAAGAAAACAGAAGACCATATGTGACTAGTTGTCCGTTCTTCAATCATCTGCAGCTTCTGATCCTACTAAAGGAAGAGAATGATCCCATACCACAACCAGAAAAACTAAAATCAAAAACAATCAGTACCAAGAATACCCAACAAAGAAAGCAGTCTAATTTGGAAACTGCAATATCACTAGCAGAAGAAATTAATGAGGCTCGATTAAAAAACAAAGAAAAAATTATACAAAATGCATTAGGTGGATCACCACTTCTATTAAAAATACCACCATCCATAAACCAGCTAGAGTCACTATCCATCCAACAGCTCATTCAGGAGTACAATATACTATTAAATAACAGATCTAATAGTAGCTCAGAAGAAGCTAAAAAATATCTCGAAACAATCTTTTCTAAAGCAAGAAGAGATGAGAAACTTCTTATACAACACTCCAACGAAATAAATAAGGATTCTCCTGAAAAGATGAAAAAATTACGACATAAATTGGATATCCTGCAAACACAGAATGATGAATTGTCATTAAAGCTCAAAGAAAGTACAAAAGTGGAAATTAAACTTGAGAAATATTTGGAAGAACTGAAGCAAGAGAATAAACAATTAAAAATCTCCTTAACTGAGGTAGAACATAGTAAAGAACAAATAAAAGAAAGTTTTAAAGAAGAAATAGATAAAATAAAAAGTCAACAGAGGCAACTTAAGAAAAAAACTATAGACAAATTTTCACAAACAGTAAATAAATTAAAAACAACAACTCAAACAATAATGGAAAAAAGATCGAATGCAGAAGTAAAGATTGAAAATAAATTGGAAGAATTGAAACAAGAAAATAAACAATTAAAAGACTCTTTGGTCAAGGAAGAACAAAATAAAGAACAGATTAATGCAAATATTGTAACCCTTCAAGAAGAAATTAATAAATTAAAACGACAACAGAAGCAATTAAAATCACAAACTAGAGAAAAAATCATACAAACAGAAGTTAAGTTAAAAACAATAGCAACTCAAACAATAATGGAAAATAACGAAAATGAGAGAATAGAAGAAAATGGTGAAGGAGGGTTCATTCAATTATCCAACAGACTACAGAAAATTGAGGAGTTGGTGACGCGAAACCTGGAGTACTCTAGTGGGGGCTGTCAAGGAGTGAAATGCGGTGATGACACAAAAACGGGCGTTCCCCCTGCTTTGCCGAACTCTAATTCTGCAATATTAATTAGAACAACCGCTAAACACATAAGGATTCCAAAACTCAAAGCATTACTTAACGAACACTTTAATAAAGTGAAGGAAGTTCCAATAATATACTGCAGAAATGCCAGAAATCCAGATACAATAATTATACAATCTAATACAGATGACAATACAGAACATTTGTTAAAAATGATAGAAAACACTCCTGACATTACAAAGTTAACAGAAATCACATATAAGTTGACTAATTACAAAAGAGTAATAATCACCGGTATTCCATCCTCAGTACCTACAAATGAAATAATATCATATCTTGAAGAAAATGTATCTGATAAAAACATCACCTTATTGAAAATTCTAAAGAGAGATAATTCTACACTACATCACATCATATTGCAATTAGAAACAAAAGCATCACAAGAACTATTAGAAAAAAAAAATTATACAGGTGGGTCTCAACAAGTGCTATATTCGTTCTTTTCGCCCAATAATTAGATGCGGCAATTGCCAGCTGTATGGACATCAGACATCTTACTGCAGGAGACAGCCAATTTGCACCAAATGTTCGAGAGGTCACTGCACTTCGGAGTGCCCTTTTGCGGGAGTTCCCTCGCAATATAGATGCACAAATTGTTTCCACTTACCTAATTATAGGAAACATTCAGCAGATTCCACTGCGTGTCCGGTTTATCAATCACACTTGGCAAAAGAAGATGTGTTCAGTAGGACCATATGGCCATATTGTCAAATATTAAATAACTCAAAAGAATTTGTAATAGTGCATAATATTAATTATTGTTCGCATATTGTACCTTAATACTAAATTTTCAGTGTAGATTTAAAAATAATTTTTGCATCATGTATCTTACATAATATCTCAAACACAGTATCACTGTACTGTAAATTTGTAGGTAATTATTATCTACAATTACTTATACTTTCATAATAGTGCATAATATTAATTATTGTTCGCATCTTATACCTTAATACTTATTTTTAGTATAGAGTTAAAAATAATTTTGCATCATATATCTTGAAAATAGCTTTAAGTGTTGCAAATATCACATCTGTACATGGTTTAAATTGATGTTATGATTTAAATTATGTGTGAATCCTGAAAATAATATAAAAGTGTTGCAAATATGTAGGTAATTGTGTTAAAAAGAAAAAAAGTTTAATATCAAATTCTAAAAACTGTGCATATTTATATGTTATAATAATGAATATTTCTCTCAAATGTAATTATAGGGGTCACCTGTAAATATTTATTGCAAACACTGTCAATAATTGTCATATATCTAACATTGTTATTTCTCCTAAACTATATAAAAAAAAAATAAAAAATAAATAAAAAATAAAAAAAAAATTCAAGGAGTTTCGCAGGTAGTAAAACTTTCCCCTGCCCTGGGCTTGGGGGTTACACCTAACCATAAGCCAAAAGCGGTTCCCAGGGTGGGTGCTTACTTACTTACTATGTAGGGGTCGACAAAAATTAGACAAATGCTTCCATTTGGGTCTACTATCTCGCCTCCTTGAATACATCTTTCTTTCTCTATTTGAAATACCACTTGCAGAAATGTGTTACTGTGCACGGTGACTATATAGAAAAGGACTAATACAATAAAGCAATTTTATAAATGTCACTCAATTACTTTCATGTGAGGTCGAAAACTTATGGATACACCCTCGTGTACATTTCTTTTACTTTATCGTTTTTACAGAGACAAAGCGTTAATTCTTTTGCTCCAAATTTTTAGTACCGATATTTGAAATCTATTTTTAAACGACAGACAAAAAAAAAAAAAAAAAAAAAAAAAAAAAAAAAAAAAACATACTATTTTTTTTAAGTAGCTGACGATTGTAGCAATCACCAACCGGAGATATAAAGTATATTTCAGCTGTATCATAAGCTTTTTTCTTTATCTCCTATAGTTAATCTTGAAATATCGCGTAAAATTTATTTTTTCCATCGTCGAAAGTGAAAAAAATATACGTCAAAATGATGTTTCTTTTAAAGTTATAGCTCCATTTTTGAGTGTTTAAATATTTTTGCAGCGTGATGTGTTTTTAAATCTATCTCAAGTATGCGCATGTCTGCGTGTAATAGTTTAAAGATACTACAATAGTACAATAGTAATACTCAATAGTTTAAAGATACTACAATTATTGTTACCCAAAATATCGTAGGAATGTACAAAACAGATTAAATAAATAAAGAACATTAAGTATAATGTCATACTTCAATGTTCATTTTTGATTTATTCATTTGCTTCTTTTTAAACTCTCAAAATAAATTATATGACAAAAAAACATAAAAGGGAAACTTACTTAGTTATGATGATTTGAATTCTAAAATTTGTCGACATTTTTTAGAATCAAATTAAATTTTTTGATTGTCGTTTTTTAAATTATTAAATCTTTTAATTAGGAAAAAATGTCCGATAATTCCCAATGTCCAATAATTTAGATGCAATAAAGTCACATTTATGTTAAAACAATTTCGTAAGCAAACTCTGAAAATAACATATACAAGCTATCTTTTGTTATTATTGAACTAGGAAGTTTTTCCATTAAAAATAATCTAGCTAAAAAACTAATAATTATAAATGCAAATAGTTTCTCACGGTTGTTTTACAATAAGAAATTTTAAGAAAAGTTACCCATTAAACAAAATGTGAAAAAAATATTTTTTAATTTGCATCTAACAAAATTAACAGTTTAAAGTTGACAATTATGTCTCAAATTGACGAAAGAGAAGTTTTATATTACATTTTTAATCCTTTTGAGGAAAGCCAAAGAAATATTTCTTAAAAGATTGTAATAAAATTATGCTCGAATAAAATAATTAAATGTTACAACAATTGAAATAGTAAAAATTTTTTTAGTCTTTTAAAATAAACAGTAATATTTCCCTTTCTTTTAATATAGCCGAAAGCTTTTAAGCACTCAAGAAAACAAAGATACATATGTTTCAAAATAAATAAATGTGCATCTTTAAAAATTACCAAAAACATAAAACATGAAAGTTTTATGATGTAATCTGTCAATGATTTTCAGCGTCGACAGCTTAATGAGGATGTAAATTGGAGTCTGGCATCATTAACTAGTTGACTAATACATGCGATCTTGATGTAATACGGTAATTACAGGAAATGCATAGAGTAGTTAGCTTTGTTAGGTGTGAATGAGAAATGAGGCCGGTGGCAAGACAACAAATGTCAGAAGCAATTACGATTTCTCTGTAATTACTTGGATAAATAATTTAATAAGCTTCAAATGTAAGGTCATTAAGCTTTTAAAAAATGAGTGCCATTACTTTTACTTTAATTATAGCAAATGTGTATTGCATTATTTTGCTTATGTAACAGATTTTTTAAATTGCTATTTATTAGCAATTAATCGTAGAATAATTTTCGATAAAAACATAAAGTATAATTAAAAGAAGAAGACGAAAAGCTATTTCTAAGTACATTTTTAATGTACTTCAAAATGAGCCTTTTTAGTTCAATTTTAAATATTTAGTAAACTTTTAAAAGAAATATATGCGTATGTATATGCTTATTTCGTTTTGAGACAATTATAATGACTATTATTTATGTATTACTAAAAGTGTATAGTAAGAAGAAAATCATTTTTTAGATTACTATTATAATATGATTTATACCATAGAGTTACTTGTTCAAATTATCTCTTTGACGACTTTTTATATATTCCTTTATGTTAAGAAGGCTATGAGCGAAATTCGGCATTATGAAAATATATACTCAAATTTATCAAATGAAAAAAAAATCTAACCATTGTTTCATGAGGTACAAAATTCTATATTTTAAAACAGGCTATTTACTAAACAATATAGAGATTGCTATACAACGAATGCTTTATTTATAAATTTAAAGATGATGGAAAACTAAAAACATATGAGTCAAAGTTTCGGTTTAATCTTCAAAACCATCTTCGGGAGTATTGTTTTTTTTTTTTTTTTTTTTTTTTTTTTTTTTTTTTTTTATCACAAATCGGCAGGAAACAACCTACATGCTATTTCGTAAAAAATTATATTCAACCAAGTTTTATTACATATACAAACATCACAATCTATGTATTAAAACATATGCTTATACTTAAAAGGCCATTTTCTCGAAATTATAAATTTAGTATATATATATATATTTTTTTTTTTTTTGAAGCATTGTATGCACATTCATAATAATCGAATTCTTTTCAAATTTATACTGCATATCCTGTATACAATAGTAAATGAATGTTAGAAAAGAAATTTGCATTTTAGAAATATTTTAGTGTTAATATTTATGTGCATATGAAAATTAATATCTAATTTTGAAAAGGGTAAATTATAAAAATATTTTTCTACTTATACATTCAGTAAACTTTTACAGTTCATGAAAACTTCCACTGTATCTCATAAATGAATATAGTCATATTTTAAGCAGAGGATGCGCTCATTGACAATATTGAAATATGTCATGTATCTGTCCTGTCACCATATTATTGATGTAATAACAAAAAATCTTTTTTGTAGTTTCAACTTTTCTGCATAAGTATTTTAGCCTGTTTCTAAAAATTCTTTCAATTTTTTAATTGATTCCATTAACAATGTATCATTTTTTTTCGATTGCGCCTTAATTTAAAAGTTTAAAAATTTAGGAAATTCTAAGATTATTTAACCAACGGTTCATTGCACTAACATCATCCGATAAATTATAATCACGTGTTTATTTATAAATAAATAAAAACAAAATTTGGGAAGATAGAGCATTGTTCGTTACTGATTGCTTGTGAAAGTCATGTTTTGTAGAAATAAGGTTATTTTTTTTTATTTCTGAAACACTGTTAGATAAATCTTTAACACGTGTAATTTTTATCTTGTTACTTCCTTAATCGAAATGTTATAAGTGGGGTGATTTCATTCCTTAAGGCATCGAAACAGCGAGTTTTTGGTTGTATAAAGGGCGTATCTGAATAAGGGAGGGGGGGGGGGCAAAACTTTACGGGGTGATAAAATGCAGTTATACGAGCATATCCCGTCATAGAATGTATGGTCCGAACCCAAGCGGTAAGAAGTTCAAAGGTAATTTTTCACTGCCGCAATTAAGGGTACAGTGGACTTTGAAAACTAACTTTTTTAATTATCAATATTTTTTTTTGAAATTTTCAGAATTAAGTTATAATAATTAAAAAATACCATATCCAAAATTTGGTAAAAAAATTGTAAAAATTTTTTGAGATTTTTAAATTTTAAAATTTTAAAATTGCCAGATTTCAAACCGCTCCATGCGCAATCCAAATTTAACCACATTCACAATAATCTCAGAAAATATTCTTTAAATACCCAAATACAAAAGTTACTAGGAAATTTTAGCAAGTTATATTAAAAAAGTTTAAAAAATTGATTTAAATTGTTGTTTTTCCATTTTTTTATTAAAATTTAATTAATTTTTTTAAATTACTCTTAAATTTTCAATTTTATATGCGTGTAACAAAGTTTATTTTCAGTAACAAATATTTACAAATATGTAAAGAACATTTCTGACAAGTTTCAATAAAACTGAAAGCAAAGTGTTGCGCATGGAACATTTTAAAGTCACGAAAACGGTGAAAATATTGATTCTGAGAAAAACATGTTTTAATGATTCAAATGTTTGTAAATTGTTTAAAAGTTTATATTTAAAAAATTTTGGATATAAGTGAAGGATATAATATTATTAATAACCTATATAGCAGTTTTTTATGTCTCTAAGAGAAATCTAGATGCATATTTACCCCGTTACAGAAACGGGGCGAGACCGCGACATTGTCGCAGAAAGTAAACGATGTGTTTCAAAATGACCTTTTGCAGAAAGATATTAAATATATATATATGTATTTTAACTTTCTATATATATTTCTAATGAGAATAAGGACTAATGTACAAAATTTGGTTATAACAGATCCAATAGAACTCGAGATATTGAAAATTTAAAAATTAAAAAAACGATGAAAATTACCATATCTATAATGCAAAATGCTCCATGCGCAACCAGATTTCAGACACATTTACAATAATTTGATATAATCATCTTTGAATGCACAAAAACAAAACTTACTATGAAAGTTTAGCAACTTATATTATAAAAGCCTAAAAAATTTCATGTTTTTAAATTTTTTCATTAAAATTTACCTATTTTTTTTATATTACTCTTAAATTTTCAATTTTAAGTATGTGTAACAAAGTTTGTTTCAAGTAACAAATATTTATACAGATATAAATAACATATTTGAGAAGCTTCAATAAAATTGAAAACAATGTGTTGCGCGTGGAACATTTGAAAGTCACGAAAACAATAAAAGTGCCGATTCCAAGAAAAACAGATTTTATAGCATATACAGTACTTGTAATTTTTTTAGAATTTTATACTGAAGCAAATTCATATATAAGTGAAATGTGTAATATTATTTATAACTTATATTGCAGTTTTCTAGGTGTCTATGAGAAAAAAAGATGTATACTCACCTTGTTGCGGAAACAGGGCGACACTGCGACAATGTCGCAGAAACTAAACGATCTATTTCAAAATGCCCTTTTCCAGAAAGATATATCAAATACATATATTTCTAATGTGAATAAGAACAAGAACTAATCTACAAAATTTGGTTTATAATAGCTCCAATAGAACTCGAGATATTCAAAATTTAAAAACTATGAAAATTACCATATCCATAAAATCAAAATGCTCCATGCGCATTCAGATTTCAGACACATTTACAATAATTTCATATAATCATCTTTGGCTGCACAAAAACAAAACTTACTATGAAAATTTAGCAAATTATATTATAAAAGCCTAAAAAATTTGACGTTTTTCAATTTTTTCATTAAAATTTACTTATATTTTTTATATTACTCTTAAATTTTCTATTTTAAATATGTGTAACTAAGTTTGTTTCAAGTAACAAATATTTACACAGGTATAATGAACATTCTTGAGAAGATTCAATAATATTGAAAAGAATGTGTTGCGCATGGAACATTTTCAAGTCGCGAAAACAGTAAAAGTACCGATTCCAAGAAAAACACATTTTATGGCATAAAGTGCTTGTAATTTTTTTTTTTATATTAAAGCAAATTCATACACAAGTGAAAGGTATAATATTACTTATATTACTTATAACTTATATTGTAGTTTTATATGTGTCCGTGGGAAATAAAGATGCATATTCTCCGTGTTGCGGAAACGGGGCAACATCCCGACATTGTCGCAGAAATTAAACGATCTATTTCAAAACACCTTTTTGCAGAAAGATATCAAATATGTAATTGTATTTTAACATTATATACATATTTCTAATGTGAATAAGAACTAATCTACAAAATTTGGTTATAATATCTCCAACAGATCTTGAGATATTCAAAATTGAAAAATTAAAAAACAATGAAAATTACCATATTCATAAAATCAAAACGCTCCATGCGCAATCAGATTTTACACACATTTACAAGAATTTCATATAATCACCTTTGAATGCACAAAAACAAAACTTTCTATGAACATTTAGCAAATTATATTATAAAAAGCCTAAAAAATTTGACGTTTTTCAATTTTTTCATTAAAATTTACTTATATTTTTTATATTACTCTTAAATTTTCTCTTTTAAATATGTGTAACTAAGTTTGTTTCAAGTAACAAATATTTACACAGGTATAATGAACATTTTTGAGAAGATTCAATAATATTGAAAAGAATGTGTTGCGCATGGAACATTTTCAAGTCGCGAAAACAATAAAAGTACCGATTCCAAGAAAAACTTATTTTATGGCATAAAGTGCTTGTAATTTTTTTTTAAATTTTATATTAAAGCAAATTCATACACAAGTGAAAGGTATAATATTATTTATAACTTATATTGTAGTTTTATATGTGTCCATGGGAAATAAAGATGCATACTCACCGTGTTGCGGAAACGGGGCAACATCCCGACATTGTCGCAGAAATTAAACAATCTATTTCAAAACACCCTTTTGCGGAAAGATATCAAATATGTAATTGTATTTTAACATTATATACATATTTCTAATGTGAGTAAGAACTAATTTACAAAATTTGGTTATAATATCTCCAACAGAACTTGAGATATTCAAAATTGAACAGTGGAATATTTAAAATTTTCCTGCGCCATAAGTATCACCTTCTGTTTTTTTATTACGTTTCACTAAAGCAGTTTTTTTACACTTTTTTGCATTTCTGTCTTTTCTAAACTGTTCTGTAGATTTTCGCTTCTTTTGCGCTAATCTACGATTGTCAAATCTTTGGGCAATTGTAAAAGAATAGTCCCCTATACTGTTATCTGTATTACTCAATTTTAAACTTTCAACATGTCCTAAGTTGTATTCCCTCACAGCTGTCGTTACGGCAAGTTCAAGTTCTTTTTTTTTGGACACAAACACATCTTTTGAACATTTTCTCCAAATACAGCTGTGAAGAGCTTCATTGGCATTTTGCGTTTTTCCTGAAACACAACGCTGAAGTATTTCGTTTGATGCAAGGCGTTGATAAACTGGCATTATTTATGCCACCACTCCCTCTGATAGCTGTGTTTTCATACATTTATGTGTTTTTGGTGTTTCGTTACATGCTTTTGCTCGATTATAAAAACACCATGAAAATTCACCCTCGGGACACTTGGTATGCATTGGTTTAGAGTCTGTCGACATACAATGGAATAAAGTTGCAAAAATCGATGATTTCATTTTCATGATATCCGGAGCATTATCCACAATTGCTTTCCTGTAAAAGTTCTGCAATTTAACTATTGTGGCTTCTGTCAAACTGCCTTGTTTCCTTCCGCCTAGAGTAACACCTTTTGTTCGCCATTCTTTCACCTTGTTCCTCAATGCAGTTCCCAAACGTTTTGCTATGTGGTTTATGCATTCTTCTTTTTTAATATCAATATCCTTGCCATATACCTTCTTTTCATTGAGATACTGGTAAGTTTTCGCATCTCCATCACACAGAACTGACGTGTAACGCATTGCACAATCTGTTATCGATCTCTTCCATAGTACATATGCTGCATGCATCTCCATACTACCGGAAGATCCGTCAAAATTTTTTTGACAAGTTTCTGCATGTGACGATTTCCAAATTTGAAACTCTGCACTACTTTCACCTAAATCTCTTGCAGTTATGTTGCATTCAGGACAATATTTCGACAACACATGGAAGTCGACAACAAGATTGGTTACAACATCAATCACTATACCGATTCCATACAGTGATGTGTGTCCTCTCTTATGCCATGTGCCATCATAAGATACAGCAATATTCATTATGCTGTCATGCAATTTTGACTGATTTGCATCCAAATTTGCTTTTCGAACAAGTTCTCTTGAAACACGTAGCATCTCAACCCTTGTAACTTCATTTTTCTGACATAGATCTTCTAAGTTTTTAGCAAACGTTTTTCGATCCATGCATGGTGCACCTAAAATTTTCGAAAAATTTTCTAGTGCGGCATGTCCTTTTCCAAACGATAAAAATGCAGCTGTAAGTTTGCTGTTTATGTCAAACTTTTTTGTTGATGCTTCACGTTCACTAGAAAAAACATATCCATAAGATTTTCCACAAGTTTCACACACGAGTTCTAATTTTGACGAAAATCCAAAAGAATTATGCTTCAAAACATTTAATTTATATTGGCGACATTCAGTACAAGGTACCTTTTGAAGTAAATCTGCCCAAATGGAGTTGCTTATCAAGCTATATTCACTAGACATGGCAGATAAATTATCACAGTGATTGGGTGTATCCAATGAAGTTCCAGGAACAGTTTCAAGATTAATATTCTGGATGAAATCACCATCACTTGACTGTATTTTAGACGATTTCCGCTTCAAAATATTTGCAGGACCAGCCTTACTTCGCTTAGTTGGTCGGCCTTTAGGCTTCCGATATTTTGAGCTTATGCAATGCATGTTTACAACTGCATTCAGAAACAAAACAAAATAATTTAAAATGATAATTTAGTAAATAATCCTAACAAATGCTTTAAAAGTATTCTAAAAAACAATATTGTTAACAATAGGCAGTTTTAGTTCTGAAAAGAACTTTTTTTTAAAACTAAAATTACAACAAAAAAGAACTGCAACGAAATCCAAAATACGAAAACAACAAGGTAAACAAACGCGGAAACAGCCGGTTTAGGTTACAGTTAAAATACTCTGTTGCCAAATAAAAGAGAAATATATATACTTTATGAAAATACATGGAATAAGCTCAAGAAAATCATGTTAGCATGATTTCACAGCTTTTAAATTATGTTTGTCTTCGACGACAAACAAGAAACAAAATGGCGGAAAGGTAAACAAAGGGGCGTGGCGCATCAGCTGTTAAAATTAAAATGGTTATAACTCAACATATTTGAAAAAAAATTTTGCATCTGGTAGATATGATTATATATTCCATTTTTGCATTAAAAATGAAAAATCGATTTTTTGATGCATTTTCACGAATTTCAAAGTCCACTGTACCCTTAAAGAATTAACACAAGAATGGCCCCACATGAAAATGTCCAAACACGAGAGATCCGGCGATCTTGGTGGCCAAGCACATTGACCTATCCATCGCCCTGGGACACTGGAAAACTACCTTTTAACTTCTGGTCGCTTGCTTTTCGACCATACATTCTTTGACGAAATTTGCTCGTACATTAGATAGTTCTATCACCCTGTAAAATTTTGCCCACTTTTTCAGATACTATTATATACAGTACATGTATACGACCGGTTTGAGAATTGTAACAAAAACAGCCATAAATGTACTACAATAATGGTAAATGTATTAACTGTTTTAGATAGCTATTTGTACTGTATTTCACATAATAGAAGTCAAAATATATATTTTACAATCATGCTATTCAAATATAATGAAATACATAAAAAATATAGCCCTACACATTTATTTTTCAGAAGAATATTCTGTCTCTGTATCAGCCTTCACTGATTTTTGTCTAAATCATTACAAAAAATGAGTAGAGTAATAATATTTCATCTGCCACATCAAATTTCTAAACTTTCTTTATCTGGATAGATGATTCCTCGTAGTACGTTCTTTACATAAGAAAACATCAGAAATATTATGCACCTAAGACAACTAATAGTTCTACGTCGAAACACCAAACAATGTGTTAACAGTATTGCTATGTGGAGCACTTATGCCCCCTTTAAAATTCGCTGACATTGAAGTATACACATTTTAATCTTCAAATATTTTGCACAAAGTATTTTTAATTACACATCCACATTTTTAAAACTTTATTTCTTTAAATATATTACATTCTAAATTGCGAAATATAATATTAAATTTATATTGTTTAAAAGGTTTATTTTCATGTACTTATGATTATTTATGTTTTAAAATATCGTGCACACGTTTATGATACAGTCAAAAATTAAAAAAGGTAATTGTTTGATTCCATTATTGATTAAACTAAGTATTTTGTAAAATTGATGAAAGGAAAAACATAATTTCAAATCTAAATTTTCCGTTTTCTTCTGCTATAGCATGACAACACATTTTCATGGATTATTATTAGATTTTTGTTACATTACGTTATACATTTTTATATTTTTTCATATTTATTTATTTTAAGTCATTGTTCTGTGAATAATAGGAATAAAAAGTGTTATGTTCGAATTCAAGTGGGAAACTTTTCATTAAATTGAAATATATTCTTTATATTTTCTGTATATAATATATATGTGATATATATATATACAGTACAGACCCGATTATCCGCGGAATTGGGTGGCAAGGGCAACGCGAATAACAAAAATCGCGGATAACCCGGAAAAGACTAAAAATTGTGTGCAAGCACGAAAAAAAGAATATTCAACAAAAAAAAACAATGTTTTAGTGTACGAAAAACATAATAAAACGTTTAAAATACATACATATGCATAGTACTGAAAAAAACCTTTGCTTTACGTCTAAATCACTAAAATAAAGACCAGTAAACAAGAAATAATGCAGTACGTACTGTACAAAAAAAAAGTTAGTTACACCTTTTAAAAAAAATCAGTCACTTGTTTTTGCTTGCTGTAGAAAAACATTTCCTATCTAAAAAATTAAGCTTTTCTTGATATGCTCCCCTTGAATTTATCATAACAATCTTATTTAATTGTTAAATATTTTAATTGCTGTGTTTACTTTTTGTTAATAAAATCAAGAAAACACATCAAGACATTATATCGGATATTTTAAGCATGACAACCGAATCTAGAAATATTCTTCTATTACTTTCGAATACATATTTTTTTCTGTTTAATTTTTTTAGTAGGGCTTATTCTATTTTTCTTGCTGTTGGCTTGAATTTAAATAGAAAAATTTCGCTTCGCGGGTAAACCGCACCGCGGATCATCCTCTCGCGGATAATCGGGACTTTACTGTAATAGTATAGAATATATATATATAATAGCATATAATAAATATATATATGTCTATATATAAAATATATTTGATATACTATATCACATATATATTATAATACATCATTTATAATCATCAACGAGAAAACAGAATTCATTAAATGAGATTAATCTGATCTAGAATATGGCTATATTTGCACATGCGTGTTCGAAATCTATGCTTCATTGAAGATCAATAACCATGAAAATTCCGATTAATAGACTGATGATGATGACATAATAAAGCATGCACTATATCTTGTTATTTAATTTATTACTGTGTTTTATTTTTTATTGAATTAAATAACAACAAATTAAAATAAAAATTATTGGAATTAAATTTAAAAAAAAATAATTGAAATTTTGTTTTTTAAGTTAGTTATTGGAAATTAATGGGTTTTTTGGAATAAAAAAGCGTTTCCCGCCTATTCAGAAAACTAATCATAGTTGCAATTAAACTAGATTGTATAACAATTTATTGTTTCTTTTTGACATTTTCATTAATTGTGTTACGTCCAAAATTACGAGCCAAGAATATTTTCGTAAAATTAAGCAAACTTCGGATTTTACTACTTGCAGGTTGTCGAACACAGATTAAGCTCACTACTCAGTTTTTATTCTAGAACAGTAATGACTCATCATTTTATTATTTGACTCACATAACAAATCAAAAAACTTGCGAAAACAAATTGCCATTTCACAAAAAAACGCAACTCTTCGAACATTACACTTTTGACTCAGTACAACTTTTTAGAAGATGGCGCTTGCCATTAGGTACGGAACTTTCCGCTCCACGTTGCAATGGTTACATTCAACTATTAAATTATACAGTCATTTCAATGTAAATACAAAATAAGCAGAATATTGATAATGTTAAATCACACATAAGATATATATATATATATATATATATATATATATACCATATTACAAATTAAGAGGCAAAATACAAATTTTAGTAATGGGTCGTTTGTAAAATCCAGATTGAGTTTTTATTTCAACCCCTCTGACCCGTTTATCTTCACCAAAATAAATATCTATTATTCTACCCAATGCCCATTTTTGAGGCGGTAGATTTTCATGTTTAAGAAGCACTAACGCATTGATTTTTACATTATGTTTTTCTACAATCCACTTGGACGTCTGTTGCAAATTATTAAAATACGGAATGTGCCATTTTTTCCAAATAATTTGAATTATTTTTGTCATTTTTTTCAGTTACAGAACCGACAGTCTTTAACATCAATTAAATTTGGATCAATTATAGCATTTAATGGTCTGCCAGTTAAGAAATGGGCAGGGGTTAACACTTCATACACATCAGTATCTGACGACAGAGGTCTTGAATTAAAAATATCTTCTATTTGGGCAACGACCGTTAAGAATTCTTCATATGTCAACCTGGAATTGCCTAAAACTCTTTAAAATGATATTTGAATGCGTTCACGCCACTTTACCAGAAGCCACCAAATTTAGGTGCTCTTGGTGGAAGGAAGTTGCAGTCAATTTCCTCAGCTAACATATAATTTGCAAGCCTCTCATCTGGTTTTAAAACTTATTCATGTAACTTAGAAAGCTCTTTATTTGCTCCTATAAAATTTGTAGCGTTGAGCGAATACCATTTCGAACACAAACCTCTGAGAGCCATAAATCTCTTTAAAAATGTCACAAAACTCTTCGAAGTCAAATCAGTCACAATTTCGAGGGGATTGGCTTTGGTGACTAAGCATACAAAAATGCACACATATAGTTTGTGGAAAATTCCCTTCCTTTGATTTCTATTCTTTGTAAGGAATGGACCACAAAATACCAGCTCCTGAACAATTAAATGGGAAGTCAGTAGTTACCATTCCTTTTGGTAAATCCCCCATTAATTGCTCGACCCCTATGAGTTTAACTCTAAAACACTTAATGTGATCGTGCACGAGTTTCCCACACATTGGCTTACCCTGAACACGCAAAAACTTTTGTTTAACATAATGTGATAAGGCAGTAGGGCCTAGATGAAAATATTTCTCATGATATGCCACTAAAATTAACTTAATTAACTTATGTCCCTTATGCAGAAAAATTGGAAATTTATTGTTGAACCTTAAATTAGAATTTTTTTTATTGTACCGTAAATCCTCACTATTCCATTTCTGTATACAAAAGTGTTTAAAAATTTTATTTTACTTTTATCAGCAACATTCTTTTCACGAATTTAGCACTTTATTTACTCTGTTTCCAAAGAACCTAACATCCTTTCAGTTTGATTCTTCAATTTATGAATAAATCTGAAAAGATAACTCACAACAGGCAATATTTTAGTATTACCTGTATTTAGTAATATCAAATATCTCTTCAATGAAAGGATTAGCAGTTACAATAAAAACAGGTAAGTCATTTTCTTGTAAATATTTAATTCTTCTCTAATGACAGACGTAGGAATTTTGCGATTCGGATATTCTCGCTCAGTCAGAAATGTACGACCTTCGAGCCACAGTTTATTTTTAACCAGTTTCTTAGGATCCATTCCTCTTGATATAAGATCTGCGGAATTTTTCTCAGAAGATGCGTGATCCCACTGTTAAACTTTTGTCAAGTCCTGTAATATCGCTACACGGTTTACCACAAACGTTTCTAGAAGGTACGGCTCGTTTCGTATCCAGGAAAGTACGATCATTGAATCACTTCATAAATAAATGTCTATCGTCTGAAATTGAAAGACACTTTTCACTTTTGCCATCAGCTTTGCTTAAGGGACGGCTGCAGAAAGCCCTAAAAAAGGCATTGTAACACCTTAAAGGGTGATATTCGGGATTTGATACAAACTAAGTGATCTTCGAAGGCTTCATTATCAGATGTTGCTTTAACACGGGATTGGTCGCGCATATCCAGGATATGAACGATTAACACTTTGCTACCAATAAATTCAAACAAAAATCGTCATTTCATTTAATCGTTGCATTGCTCACAAAAATAATTTGAAGATTACTTTCGAAAATTAGTGGTGAGAAATGTAATAACCGTGCCCAGCCTGGGTATGACATTCCTGATAATCCCGGGTTAAATGGCGCATCCATAGGCAGACTCGGAAGCATCTGCAATTCCGTGAAGCTCAATATGCAAAGATTTGTCGATTTGCATACACCTTTGTACACTCACACTGTTTATTGCTGGCAGGGACTGGATGAAACTTTGCCATTGTTGGACTCTTATTTCAGGAAGTGGATCGCTCCATCCTAAAATCGCACCACAGTTTTTGCATAACGATTTTAGCTTCTGTTATCACAGGACCCAATATTCCAAGGGGATCAAATATACGTGCGATTGTTGAAAGCACTGTTCTTTTCGTCGGCGGAAGCACGCTTTCCATCTGGATTTGAAAAGTAAAGCTGTCAATGGCGGATTTCCATGTAACTGCTAGAGCTTTTGACTCTTCTTGAAAATTATAATCAATCTAAGGCCCTGTTTTTAATTCTATGTTATTGCTATGCCACTTGTGCAAAGACATTCCTGCACTCTTGAAAGCATGCACTAACTTTGATTGCAGCTCTTTCGATTAGTTTAGAGTGGCTGCGCCTCTTAACACATCGTCCATATAATAATATCTTTCTAAAATTGGGGGCGCTAAAGGGTAGTTCTCATGCTCATATCTTGATAATTGTAGCAAGTCTCTTGTTGCTAGATAAGGTGCACTTACTCTACCATAGGCTGCAGTATTGAGCTAATAAGTCTTAACTGGTTCATTCACCCCCTCCTTCCAAAGAATTCTTAGAAGTTTAGTTTGACTCGGATCAATTAAAATCCTCCTATACATTTGTCTATTGTCAGCTATGAACGCATAAATATTCTTACGAAATCTCGTCATTATATATAAAGGTCTTCCTGAATAGCTCCACTGTTATATTGTCATTAGTTAAGAAAGTTCCCTAAGGTTGTTTCTGAAGATGCATTAAAATCTACGCGAAGTTTTGTTTCTACTTCTTCCTCATTTTCCGAAATCTCTGCCATGTGACCCAATTTTTCGTATTCACGTAAAAATTCTCTATATAATGCTAAATACTCAAGCTCTTTTAAAAAGCGATTCCACAGCAATTTAAAATTTTAAAGGCAATATATATGGATTTCCCTAAACACATCGGAAGCTCTTTTAATGGCATTTTAACAATATGTCTCCCTGTACTATCCCTTTTCACGTTTTTCTCAATGTGCTTTTCGCAAATTATTGCTTCTTTATTTTTGGTACCTCGATCTGAACATCTTCTATTTCCCAAAATTTCTCCATAGTTTCGTTTAAAAGAGTATTATCCTAAGTAAAACCACAATGAGACCTTCCCGGACTTGAAACGGAAGCACTTCCACTTGCTACATATCCATAAACCGTATTTTGAAAAATCAAATTACGGTATACAGATCTTCCGCAGCAGTAGAAGGATTAAATAACAGATTTTCTTAATTCTTTCCAAGTGCCTTATTGGAACAAATTCCTTCTTTATGCAGAAAAAAAAGGAAGCAACGAAAAACATCATTTCGCAAACATCCTTTTTACAAATTTCAATTTTTTTCATAAAATATGGAACTTTGTGAAAAAGACGGCATCGCTATATGCAAGAGCCTGCAGCTACCATATATGTACACTTTCTCATTTTTCAGTGTTTTTTAACACACTTTTACTAATGTTCCTTAGTACAAGCGTCAGTACAAGCGCAATAGAATCTTAGGTATTTTGAGAGCTTCTTCAAAATAACTTACCTTACCTGTCTTTGAAATTAGATGCAAGATATCTTTTGTTCAAATCTATACATCTATGCTACAAAACTAGTACGTTCAGAACGGAAATATCATGTATTAGCAAGTTATTATAAATGTCCTCAAACTTTTGACGGGTTAAATAATTTATCGTGTGTAATAGCAGAGGATATCCTGTTTTTCAACTCAACTAATCCATACGGTTTTAGTATTCAGATAACTATTTCAGACACTGTATAATATGGTAGATCTTTAATATCGATCACTTTGACTCTACACTTTTAGATGCATTGGTCTATAATTCTTAACCTTTTCATCTAGAAAAATGTTGTTGTCTCGTAAATAACCGTCAATGTTTCATAAAATCATCAATCTTTCGCTTTTCAAGGCAATAATAAGGCTTTCACTAGTTAACATCTATTCTATAATGCTTTTTTCTAAGTCTTTATTTTTCATTAAGGCAGTAGAAGGGGTAAATTTTAGCTTTTGAGTTACCCAAAACAGTATCATTATTTATGAGATTTCTTTGTAGATCGATTCATTTGAGTGATATCATCAAGAAAAACTTCATTAGATAATTTTGAACATATTATTTTGAGATATAGTCAATTTTTTCTCAGCAATGTTATGAGTATTTTATACAAAAAGTTGTTTAAAGTCTGAGTTGTTCTCTAAAATACTTACGTCTTTAAGGAGGGCATTTCATGATTTCTTAAATTTTAGAAAAGTAAACCAGGTAGATCAACATAAAAAGAAAACCAAGTAGAATATAACAAGCAATTATTATTACTAAAATCCCTTAAAATAAAATACGTATATTTAAACCTATTTCTTACCCCTGCTTTATTGTCAGTTGATCGTATCTATCTATACTTCGCTTAAATCCCTTTAATGTACCTATCATAGAATTTCTCAGCTAAATAATATTTTAGTTTTCCATGAACTGGCTGGAAGTTAAAAAACTGCTCTCATTGATACCGAGCTTTACTAACGTTGATTATATTCATCAGTATATACCTTGCACTTGGCTGGCTCCACCAGACAACATGTCAAAAAACACCATGTTTTGTGACGGAAAAAAGAATAAAGATTCGAAAGCAATTCTTTTCAAATAAGAAATTAAGTCACTTCAACTTTATCACACATGATCCGAAAGCACATGTAATATCTCCAAAAACAGTCACTGCTAAACAGTGTAAGCAACATGATAAGTTTCCCCGTTGCCAACAACTTCACACCCAGTCGAAAGCTAGAGAGTCTTGCTAATGTGTAAGTCCGTAGGAAAAGATTTAGTCTGCGCAAAAAAATTCTGCGTTTGAAAGGAAAAGTCAAACAGAGAGTATTAAATTTCAATTTGCCAAGTCCATATAGGCGCCTAACTTTCAGATTTACTGCAGACTGCAGAGTAAGAGGAGAATGGGAAAGATAATGTGTTTGATTTAACAAAAAAGGAAAGACAATGAGTACTAAAACTTGTTTGGTAAAATAAAGTCTAGAGGAAATGTGTCCCAATATACCACTGGAGTGAAAAAAAGGCACTTTTAGGGACCACATATATATTTCATTACATTTAAACATTGTTTTCTTTTCAAATATCTAAAATAAAAATTTTTTATAGAATAAGATATATTAAGAATAAGATTTTATACTTTTATGAGTAAACTGTACAGGTTTTCCCTAACTTCAGAAAAAGAATTGCTTCACAATTTACCTATCTTTTTTTAAACGATTACCGAAATCGCTGAGATTTCATTGAAAATTCTTTAATCTCATAGAGATGTTGAATATGGAGGGGTCATTTTTCTTTTTATTATAGAAAGAATGGTCTTAGTTTTTGAATTTAGGCGCGTTTTTGTTAAGTAACAGCTTAGACAAAATAATTTTTAAATTGGGTATTAGTATGAAATTCATCGCAAACTTTATAAATGGAGGGAGGGGGAGATCGCAGTTTACACATATTGGGGGAGGCTTTGGCAGTTCAATAGGAGTTTTTGAGGTAAAATGTTTTAAAAAGTGACCTTCATGGAATAGTACATAGGAGGGTGGATAATATTGTAGTTAACGTTTACATGATAGAATTTCTGACGGCAATATTATTTCAAAGCTTTTTTATCAGTTCTGAAGTTTTCTATTTCAATACTGATTTTAAAGGATCTTCTAACATTAAATATTTCAAAAGAGGTTTCATTTCTGAGAACATACGCGAGGAATAGTGCAAGTAATCTCCCATCTCTTCGGCATTTCATTTGTGAAAATTTAATAAAACTGAATTCTCAACACTTAAGTGTTTCCTTTACATAATAGGTATTTGTGGATCTAGGAAGTTCACGTATAGTAATTTAAAATAGGATTTTGCTCTCTGGTACGACGTAGTACTGCACTTTTTCATAGATTTAAAGGGACATTTTTTTCACGGAGGCTAGCAAGGATGATTTTAATATAATTAACGATAATTTTCTCATAAAATTGAACGTATGACCCTGTAATAGTTCGATAGTAAAATCAACAATATTTTCAACAGTAAGGACCATAATTGGCTCGGAATATTCTTCTGAAAGTTTTTAGGCAATTTCACTTCATTTTCTGTTTCCATATCAGATTATTCAGGTACTTTTGGAATTTAATCAGATTTAGCTTTTTTTAAGAAAACAGTAAAAATAATTAAGGACACGGTAAGTAACAGTGTGACTTTGACATTTTGCCTAATTATAAGTTATCCGCAACAGTAATTAAGTAGGAAACAAAATTTAGTATGCTTTATCACTCTCTAAACTAACTGCATATTTAAAGGCATCCAAAAATCCAGGAATATCACTCTAATAATTTTTTTATATTAAGGGAACTGGGTGCGCCCTAATTCCGCCATGTTAAATTCACCAATTTTACGTACCTTTTTTCTCAGAAATGGTGAAAGATAGAGCTCTAGATTTTTCAGAGTAGTTAGAATAACATGATTTATGTATTTTAACAGACCATTTTCTTTCTAAGTGAAATTAAAAAAAAAAATATATTAATTATTTATTGATAATCATTTTAAAATTAGAATTTTTGGTAAGATTTCATTGTCAAAAATAAATAATTCTTAACAAATCATTAAATCCCTGTGTTAAACTATACAATGTAACATAATATAAGTATTAAAAAAATCTGAGTTCTTAAGTTTAAATAATATTGAAAAAAGGGACATAAATATGAAAAATCCAAGTTTCGAGAAAAAAAGTGAATTAAAGATTTAAATGGCCATTAATTAAGCTGTGAAGTACTCTTAGAAAATAATAAATAATTTCAACACTTATTTTTTATGTCACACATGTTTATGTATAAACATGTGTGACACAGGGTTGGAAAGATAAACGATTAAGTTATTTAATGATATAAAATATAAAAATCGATTTTTTGGTTGAATTCTGCTTTTCCAGTCCCCTTAAATATTTCATATTTAACATTATCAATCAGAATTTCATTTGGGTCTTATTTGTGATATTTATCTATTAATTGGCCGGAGAGTTCTAAATTTAAAGAAGAAAATTACAGGGGAAAGGAAAGTAACAGAAGTGGTTCGGCTTATGTAATTACTAGAAACACTAGGTACACTCGTTCAAATCTTCGCCATCACAGAGCAGCGAACATCCATCTGGACGTACTGACACACAATCCAGAAGTAACCGAAATCGAAGTTTCTATAAATCCATTTCGGACATCATCTTATTTCTTGCATTAAATTAAAATTATTATTAAAATCATCTGTGTAAACATATATTAAAAGAACTAATATGTTATTTTGATATACAGGGTGTCCGATCTCAACGGTGTACAATGACTAATACCTAAACGGTTAGTCATAGACATATAGTTCCAATTACAAAAATGTTAAAATCAGGTAAGGAAATATTTTAAAAGCGATTTGGGTCAATAAAATATGTCTTAAAAAATTACGAAATTTAAATTTTTATACGGTCTTCCGGTCCTATAAGTTATCTATTATATATATATAATACAAACGGAAATTTCGATCCGAACGCCGAGATTTCGAGTTCTACCGCATGGATTTTGACGGAACTTATACCGTTAGATAGGTATCGTTTCAGGGAAGGTTTTAAGCTATAACACATCATTCTACCTAGATTAGTTATAGAATTATTACGGAAAATTCTTTTATATTGAACTTTGTAACTTCATATTTCCTTAAATATCTGGGCTCCTATTGGTCGTAGAGCTTAGATCTCGCGCCAAAAGTAGCTCCAAAGCACCCAAGCAAACTTTTCCCCGCGATTATTTTGCCGTCCCTTTAACATATTTTTCGTAGTAATTTCAGCAATTATCTTACATTATTCGTTAAGACCGCCACCCTCCCGATTCATGTATCTACGGAAAGGTTGCACGAAGGAGTTTCGTTCGGATACGCTTTCGTTAAGAATAGAGTGCGCTCCCTGGTGGTGGAATGTGGAACTAACATAACGCGATATTGTTAAAATTGGGAAATCTAACAATGCGATCTGTTTTAAACTTTGAGATAGTTCATAACACATAATCTATTATCTATTCTATTATATATATATATAAAATCTATTATCTATTCTATTATCTATTATATATATAAAATCCAAACGGAAATTTCGTTCCGAACGCCTAGATTTCGAGTTCTACTGCATGGATTTTTACGGAACTTATACCGTTAGATAGGTATTGTTTCAGGGAAGGTTTTAAGCTATAACACATTATTCTACCTATATTAGTTTTAGAATTATGACGGAAAATTCTGTTATTTTGGGCGATAAGGTTACCATTTTATTTCTTGGCGAAATTCATCGTTGATAAAAAAAAGTTCAAACGGCTATTAAACCTCGAAAAATAAAAGAAAAACTGTTACTAATTTTATTTAAATGAAAAAAAAAAGAAAAAAAGAAAAAGAAAATCCGTTTCAATGAGTGATAATATTAAAAAACGGAAACATTTAATCAAAACCTGAAAGAAATATTTGTAATGCTTAAAAATTAATTTAATAAGAAATATTACACTTGATACGCAATATTTGGCTCTTTATCGCTTGCGTTAGATATGGAAACGAATCAGAAAATTTGATTAGATGAAATTTTAACATTTTCTTTCTGTTCTGCTCTTTTCTTTTTTTTTTTTATATCTAATTGTCCCATCACGTGACTTAAAGAAGAAACAAGCAGATGTAATTATGAGTCACATGTGTAATTACTATTTGTTTCTTTACAATTTTTTATTTTTCTTTTGTCGCCAAACGATGTGATTTTAAGCCAAAAATGCATAAGCGTGACATTAGCTTGAGGATGTTCTCACAAATGGTGTTTTTTTAGGTGAAAGAGATCATTTTTTGGGTACATTTTCATATTCAATTGTAACTTATATAGATATCAGTTAATATTTTAAAAATGGAATCGAATGCTTAAATTTCAGTGTGAATCTCTGCCACACATACATATTGTAAAATAATTTCATACTTTTTAAAATGTTTTTCGCCGTAATTCCGAAAGCATGTGATATTTATAAACTCGAACTCAGATCAACGAATATTACCCATTTTATATAAGCAAATATTATCTATTGTTTATTTCATTTTTTCTCAAGTCATATCGCCAATTTCATTTATAGGAAAATTCACAGATTCGAAATCTAGGAAATAAAGATAATTTTTAAGGAAATTTATGTTTTAATACGTTATTACTATCGAAAAATTCAACATTTTGAAAAAAAAAATACAAGTCTTTTGTAATTCGTCATTTCTTCTTCGTCTTTCTTCGTACTTTCTCCTCTGTTATGTAATATTTCAAATGATATTGGACTAATTTTCGATCATCGATTCACCGCAAAATGGAATATCTAATATAGTATATAAAATAAAGTCTGGATTAGGTGACTAATTAACGCACAGCGCAAACTACTGAACCTAAAATCTTGAAAATCGTGGTAAAAATACTTCTTATGACATAGACTTCTGCTAAGAAAGGACTTTCTAAAGTGTCACCCCTAATGGTTTTTGCACGTGGAGGGGAAAAAAATCGAATATAAAAATTATGCGTCAAATGATAGCATATTTTAATGTAGTTTTGTATGCTGAATCGAATGCTACCAAATAAATTTTTATAAGCCAACAGTTCATGGCACATTTCATATTTTTCTAATTTGGCGGTGTCTTTGGCATCTAAACCTCAAAATATCTATCATTACATCCGTTACTCTAGCAACGGAAAAAATTCAAATCAACCCTTTTGGCTAAAAAATAAAAACGGCTCTATGAGTTTGAAATAAAAATGCAAGCATCTTAATTTTTTTAAAAAAAATAGTGATTTTATGTAAAATAAAAGGAAAAAAATTACTGAGAATTTAGCGTTATAAAACAAAAATGGAAAATGCACTACTTAGATATTCCGTCGACCAAAAATTTATCGTCAAACTATAAGATTAAATGCCAATAATGGTTGATCGTAAATATCAAATTCACTTGAATTTAAACAAGCTACACGTGTTTACGTCATCAAGTGATTTTAATTTCGACGTTTTATTTGTATTTTTATTAATGTTATACTAATTTATTTGTTATTTCGTTATTTAAAATAAAGATTATGTCAATTTATATAATTTGGCGAATGGTTTGGCGATTTATATAATTTGGCGAAATTGGTCGACGGGATAACAAGTAGTACCAATGAAAATATTTAAGTATGAAAGCAATGTTTGTAACGACTTAAAAATTATTTTCATATATATAAACTCGGTTTATGGCGTCAGATGCCGTCATCCGAAGAATCTACAAAAGTCTTTTTCCATTTTTTCCGGTCATAGGTTCCTCAATGAAAGAAATTGGAATTGGAATAATATTGTGCGATTTATAAATTGCTCCTCGATAAAAAGAAAAAATGGGTACATTTATAACAACCGTGCG
Source organism: Maratus speciosus (assembly GCA_963932465.1). Lineage (NCBI taxonomy): Eukaryota > Metazoa > Arthropoda > Arachnida > Araneae > Salticidae > Maratus > Maratus speciosus. Next base: position 323,532,044 of record OZ010790.1, on the reverse strand, counting down.
CACATTTCGCTGATAGCATTTTTAAAATTCCCAGTAGCAGTAGTTACATTTTGCGTATGTAAATTAAAAATATTTTTTTGTTTTTAATTATGGCATTATTTCCTGTTATTGTTTATCTTTTCAGTTTTTTAAATGAAATTAGTATAAGGCATGCATTTTAAATGAAATGAGTGAAAGGTTTGTGTTTTAAATGAAAATAATAAAATAAGAATATGCTATGAAAAGAATCTTTATTGATTTATTATCTGCGCCCGGCTGACATAAAAATATCACAAAAGCCACATATTCACTTTTCTTCGAGTAGTTGCTCATGAGAATTTAAGTTAACCTTCCGTATTCGGATACTTAACATATTGGTGTATTAGCTTTAATGTTGAAAGCATCGTTTATGTTTGAAGCGAAAACTTTACTATTACACAAAATCGCATCATCATCTACTATATATTTACAACGGAAATTTGTATTTCATTCCGATTGTTTATAATACTATCGTAGGATATACCACAATTAGTTAGGTAATAATTTTGGAAAGGTTTTAGTGTATACATATTGTTCAAGGGTACTTAGTTATAGAGCAACAGTAAAAGTTCAAAAATTAAGTGAACCTGATTATGAAAGTTTAGCCTTTTTAAAAAAATCTACAGACCATATTTTGTTACAAGTGGCCCTGTTGCATGACTTTTAGGAATGGTGTTAGTATATACGATTTCATTATATGTTGATTAGTTACAGAGGTATTAATTCCTGTTGTCATAACGGTCTCATTACCCGACCATAAGTGCGCTGTTTATAATCAACTAAAACAATTACTTCTTAATTGCTAAATTTTGTCCAACGCTTAAGATAACATTATATCGCAATGGCGTTCGCATCGTTTTCAGTGATGAGCAAGGTCAAGCTGAAGATCCATATTGTTTAAAATACAAGTTCAAATTCACCATTTAGTTTAATCCAAAGTCCATTTGGAAATATTGACCAGCGCAGCGGGCATAGCCTGCTAGTATTTAGTAAAATTTCCCTTTTACACTGAAGAGTAATACACAGAATGTCCCGTTATTCTATAATTAAAATTGACCGAGTAACAGCTGTTTAAAGTTGGAGCATATTTTTTGCTGCAAATGGGGGGTCATTCACAAATTTAGTCGAAATATAATTTCGTCAGATATATTAAAAAATGTTTAAGAGTAAAATTAACATTGCAATATAAATTTGAAATCTTTAATCATTCTGACATATTAATGTAAAATATACAATATGTAATTAACACTTAAGAAGAAAGAAAAAACAGAATTTTTGTTAAATAAAATGATGCTAAATTAGCAGCCTCAATTCTTTACAAAATGATACGTATTGTAAAATATTATTAGATTACACTAGTCTGCAAAAGTTGGGTTATGTCATGTTTTTTAGCTTTTAATAATTGATTTTTATGTATTCTGTACCGCTGAATCTGAAATTGACCTTCATTTTTAACCATCACATCAGGATTTTTCGTAAATTTCAAAGTTAAAAAGTTCAAAGTTAAAATTGAATCTCCTCCCTCATCTCATCGGACCACTCAGATATTTAGCTCTAAGAATTCCAGGATAAGCAAAAATATCGAATATTATTGAATAAAATAAAATAAAATAAAATAAAATAATTAAAAAAAAGCAATTTATCAAATTACAACGACTATTTGGAAAATGATTTTTTCGAAGACTACAATTTAAGACATAAAAAATCGCACCGAGTTGATCATACATTACGTACGCAATTATTATCCATCTGAAACTTATATATTATCCAAGCATTTCATTGGCTGATCGGGAAAAGGCTTTTCCATCGTCAGATTTCCAAGAAATCTGACGAGCCCTTTTAAATGAAATTTCATTCTTAAACTTCTAAACATCCACAATATTACTTTTTACACCTTCGTATAGAGAAAAAAATGTACTTTTAAATGCAATTTGTTTGAAAGCTGTATCTCAATTTGTTTCTGAGTTATTATTTTTTTGTAGTTTTTATTATTTTTTTGTCATAGTGGCAACACTATGTTGCCCACCTCTGTTGAAAGTAAAGGAAATACAGATTACTGTATAGACCAATCAGAAAGCGAAAAAAATGCGGATTAAACCAATAAAAACTTCAGATATCCTTTTCATTTCCCATCCTGACGAGAACAATAATCATTTTTCGAAATGATTAATAAAATGAAACAAAACAAGTTTTACATATGTTTTATAGTATGAAATTTTCGCTATATTTTAACTTACACATTTACGATTTACAAAAAAATTCTAACGTGATGGTTGGAAATGAAGGTCATTTTCAAACTCAGTGCTAAAAAGTACGTAAAAATCAATTATCAAAAGTTAAAAAAGCACAACCATCTCCTGTACTTTATAGTATCCGATTTTTGTTATTCTTTAAATTTGACAATTTATGATTTGCGAAATATCCTGACATGATGGTTAAAAATTACTGTAATTTTCGGATTCGAAGTACATAGAAGTACGGATTCGGATTACATAGAAGTTTAAAAAAAAACCAACAGACGCAGTCTTGTATTATCTAATCTAAAAAATTTTCTTAAACTCCTTGGCGGTAATCTATCCGAATTTTTTTGTGTTATCCTATAAAATAAGTATGAATGGTAACCACCGAAAATCATAATAATATTAGATTGTTATTGAATTTGCACCAGTATGTAAAATGTTAAGTACACATTTTAAACTGGAAAAAATACATACGATTGTTGAAGTAACATACAAATTTATGAAAATAACATATTTTTTGTTAAGAGAAATCATAAAAGAAACAGTCTCAAATTCTGACAAAATAAAACATATGTTATTTTAGTGAATCTAAAACTTAATAAATGTTAACTTAATCGTAATACTTGTACGATTTTTTTCAAAGCGCAGATACACATGAAATAAGATTTTCGAATACTTTAAGCACTTGGTATGTGACCCCTCAAAGCTAAACCGAACTCATTTGTTTTCAGAGCAGAAAATTGGCATAAGTCATGCATTTTTAAAGTTTCATATTTCACTCAATTTTAGCGTTATATGAATCGGACTTTTTTTGTCTTACTTCTCAGTGTAATAGGAAAATTTTACTAAATATAACTTATAGGATCGGGGGACCGTATAAAAATTTAAATTTCGTAATTTTTTAAGAAATGTTTTTATTGACACAAATCGCTTTTAAAATATTTCTTTACCTGATTTAAAACATTTTTGTAATTGGAATTATATGTCTATGACTAACGGTTTAGGAATTAGCCATTGGACACCGTTAAGACCGGACACCCTGTATAATCGTAAAAGTTAAAAAATAAAATTGATTTTTATAACAATGAGATGGTGAAAAAATACATTTCGATATAATGGTACACAAATCTATAAGTTTCGCAAGCTCTGGTGTATAATAAATTAAAAAGCTTTCATTATTGGGTTCAATATAACTTGAAAAATATGGTGCATAAACAGTCTGAAATTTTATGCTTGTTCAATATAAGATTTTATGTATAGAATGTTTAATAAAAAATACAAATTCCTTTTTTCTAAAATAAGATAATATTAAATATATATACATATATATTAATTTACTTCATTTAACGTGACAAATATGAAGATAACTTTTGCTATTATATTTCAATTTTTTCTATATTATTTGTATTAGAAACTTTAAATTTACCATCATGAATAATGCATATATTTTATATTTGTCCCAGATTGAACGTATCCAACACTTTACATGTCTTTTTAATTCCACTGCTTCTCTAACACTATAACGTTACAATTGTGTTGTCAAAGAACTTGTGACAGAGAAGAGTAATGAGATATTTACATGTGACAATGGGAAAATCCAATGAACATAACATGATCAGACAATCTTTAACTTTTATTAGCATTACGTGTTTGCTGACATATCATATAATTCAAATATCTAGCAATAACGACACACGAGCTGGAAGTTAGAATTAATAATCGTGATGAATAGCGACTGTGTAGTGGCCTTGATATGAGTAGGATTTATGTTTTGATAGAATGTAAATGGATATTGCGAGGAATTTATGTGATTATATTCAATTAATAATAATTTTAAAAAAAGATCAATGACAGACACTTGATATATTCAAGTACAACCTCTCAATTAATTTTATTGAGTTTATAGGTGACAATTGCATTGTATAATTCAGTTGATTTATTTTATCTGTAGTCCATATTGAATAAAAGGATTACTGAATCGGATGAACAATTACATGGTAATTCATATCACTAATTAAAATAATTAAACTAACCATGTGTATGGAAAATTAAGCTTTAGAAATAACTATTAAAATGGTTCACGTTGAAATTATAAACAAATAATATGAATAGCAAGCTGAAATTTTTACTTCATATACTATATCTTTGAATGTTAGATATCTTCATTATTTTCTTTATATATCTATTAATTTATAATAGTAATTGGAAAATGCATAACGGAATTTCCTAAGTATTTCCACAGCTTTGTGTTTTTATGGCATATTGTAATAAATTAGTTTCTATCCCCTATAACTTGTTCTGACTAATGCTTTGAAAGGGGTATGAATTAATTCGTAACTTATAAGTGAAAAAAATATGTTATACGAAAATAATAAAAATAAAAAAAAATTCTTAATTTTTTATATATTTTCAACTTTGGCTTGCGACACTCTAATATTTTTTGGGATATTTTAGCATTAATAAAATATTCTGTGCGCAATAACATTTTCTGTTTTGGGTTTTGACCTTTCTCCAAAATACCTTAACTTCAAATTGCTGATATACTTTCCTCGATATAGTTTAAATATACTCGTTATATGAATAAACAGCACATTTAAGTTAGCCGATTGCTATCTACTTTTTTCCCCTACATTGTAAAAAAAAATCCGGCCAGTTATCCTGTAGGAATCGGAAAAATAGTTGCCCTTAATGTACCGGAAAATTTTTGGACCCAGCTCAGAATAAAATCCGTAAAAAAAAAAAAAGGAAATAGTCAATAAAATGGTATTTTACGGATTTTATTGATTTTATTCCGAACCGAGTCGTAAATTTTTCCGGTACGGTATGCATTTTATATAAAACACGGTGGCAGCATACAGAATTCACTGTAAAAAAGAAACAAAATCCGACCACTTTTCATTAGGTTGTAACGAAAGTTTCCCGCCACATCGAATATCATCTGGACAAACAATTCGCATTGACGTGTTTGTTCATATTTTGTCAAACGATTTTTGCATTTGAAAGAAAGAGATTTTTTTTATAACACTGTGTTTTGAAGGTTGTAAAAAATATCGTTATTATTAAGTACAAAGTGTCTGAATTGGGACTGTCACGCTACCAGATTAGAGCCATCATTTACTTCCAGTTCTGTTGCAAAACGTCAGCTACAGAATGTAACCAAATCATGTGTACCAATTTAGGTAGTACTCTTGTATCATATGACACTGAGACGTTTTGGTACCGAAAGTTCAAAAACAAGGACAAAGAAGCAGAGAGTTCTGCAAGCCTACTGATGTTGGTGAGGCCCCGCCTGCGAGAACTTGTGGCAGAAGAACAGTATTCATCCACTCGACAGCTAGCTAAGGAGTTAGACGGTAGTGCCACCTATGGGTTCGAATGTCATATTTTTGTCACACCCACCATATAACACAGACATTGCTCCTTCGGACGTCTACCTTTTTGCATAACTGCAGCTATATCTTGCATGTCCTATCTTTAACTCTGCACAAAGCGTCTGAATGAGGTTCAATCTATTTTTGGACTCGCGGCGTCCAAGTTTCTTAGCCGAATGCTTTGAAAAACTACCAATATGGTGGCAGTAAATGATAGATTTGGGTGGTGATTACTACCCGCCCTAAAGGTACTGCTTTCAGTATTTTTTCTAACTTTATTAAAAATATCTTTTGCCGAAAAACTTTCGTTATAACTTGATAGTTTCGAAAATATGTATTTGCTCCTTTTTCTCAATAAACAAGTGGTTTGGTCATTGCGTCTAAAAGTCACAAACTATAAACGCGACAGTTTTCTTTTACTTAGCATAATAATTTAAGAATCGTAATGATACTGTTAAATGCTACCTAATGAAACATATGAACTTCAGGAACACACCAGAAAAAGTATGTTTTATTTTTGCAAGCGGAAGTTCTGTCAAAAAGATATTTCCGAAACAAAAATCATAACAAAATCTCTATAAAAAAATCAAAATATAATTTTGACACCCGGACCGCTTTAATGTAAAATAATTGTGGGTATGAAAGCACTTTTGTCAAATATACATGTTGGCGCTTTCAATTATAGATTCAGTATGTTGTTCATAACATTTTCAATAACAGCTCTTTTTTAAGCGATTTCGAAACTGTTTTACATTTCTTTATATGACATTTAACCATAACACAAGAACAACTAGTGGACACAATTAACATATAAACAGCACAGCACTTTACGCGGTATGTTTCCAAAGATAAATGACATTACATAAAATCTCTCTTACCGAAATCGTCATTGGAAAAAAACATCTAAACAAGTAGCTGCTTGTTTGCAATTATTTGTTTTATGGTAACATATATGTGCTTAAAAATATAATGAGAGTTGATGGGGGGGGGGGGGAGCACAGTAATATAATACAAATTCACTTACAGGAAGAACTGTTAACATTTTTGCTGGGCAGGATATATTGGTATATTATTTATACCACAACCGCGCAGGGGGCAGTGCTGTAAGATTAATTTTAAATTGAAACTGCGAAATGACACTCAGGACTTTTTAATGTTTGTTTTTTACATAATTTTCACGAGACTTATTTTTTCAAATCAATTTGTTGATAAATTCTGGAAAACATTCAATCATTTCACCATTTTAGAAACATATGTATTTTGTCCATGGAATGTTAAGAAAGATTTCATATTGAAATATTCACAGTCCTGTAATATAATACTGCATTACTCTTTTCACGGACTATAAAAAAAAATATGTCTAATAAACGTTTACCATATTTTATAGGTTTTACCATACACATTCTTATTTCATTTTTTATGTTTATATTTTTACTTAAGATTAATATAGTTTAAAATAACAGCCAAAGAAGTTTAATCTAAAAGAAAAATGACATACATACGCAAATTGCTTTTCCTTTATCTCTTAGTTGCACAATATACATTTTCTTGCAGATTATTACAATAAATGTTTGACGGTGAATCCCCGGAGACCAGCAAACATTGCCATTTTCCATCAGAGCTTCTTTCTTCATGGCAGCTTTCTTAATAAGCCGTTATTTGAAAACGGATTTAAACGCAGGAGATATTGTCAAAATATAGAGAAAAATAACTTACACCTTTAAATGTCTAAATCACTGATACTGCATACTTTTTGCACCGAAAAAGATTTTAAAAAATCGTTCATAAATGGTTATCGGTTTTACAGTATAAATTCTCATTTCATTTTTGTCTGTTTATATTTTTTTCTGGAGATCAATATATTAAAACTTAACAATAAAAGAAGTTTAATATAAAAGCAAAATGACATATATGTGCAGATCGCTTTTCCTTTATCTCCTGGTTGAACAATTTTTATTTTCTTGCAGATTATTATGATAAATACCTGACGGTAAATCCCCAAAGACCAGAAAATTATGATTTTTTTCCGTCAGAGAATATTCATCACAGCCGCTTTCTTAGTATGACGTTCCTTACGAAGTATTTTAAACGCAGGAGATGTGTATGAAATAATCAGGCAAATACTTAAGCATTTAAACGACTAAAGTATAATCAAATTTAAAAATAAAAGGAAATGCAGCATGCTGTTTGGTGAAAGAATCTTTAAAACTACTCTATTTTTACAGAAAATACGTTTGTGAAACAAATTCTCAGGTTTATTAAATATATTTACATTTTTATATTTGCTTATATTTTTTGTATTATATAGTATCGGAAATGTTTTATGGAAAACACTGAATACATTATCTGTGCGAAGATTCATTGCATTTCAATTAATAATAATTTCGTGCAGGGTGTCACGCTGCCGCGTCTAAAACCTTCGAGGTGTGGTACAGCTTACTAACACAAACATTTTTTTCTATAGAAATGCTGGGTCGGAATCCAGTTATTCATTCTTAAATACAGGGTGTCTCATAGTCAAGCTTAAATTATCCTTTACAGCTCTAACAATAACGAAAATATTGTATTTATATTTACAACAGACAGCTTTATTTTCTACTAAGTGTGATAACCCCCTTAGAATTTCTCGAAATCGGTACTATCTGCGTTTGAACATCACTGACCTAGTTTTAGTCTACACAACACTGGAACTAGATATATATCTAAATAAATTGTGCTAACATCATAAGAATTTCTGGGAATGGGCGCTATTTGCATCTAAACAACATTATCCTAGTAACTACGTAATTTTAATGTAGTTCAAGGCACATGTGGATGATTGACCTAATTACAGTAAGTTCTTGTAATACCTATCACATTTAGCATAAAATAAGATGAGTCTGTTTAATATATCGGTGAACTATCATCACTTCCGTTAAAGTTGTGAAGAGAAACTGCGGGTTTGACTTGTAGTGAGACACCCTGTATTTATAACTAAGTAAGCGGATTGCGACCGATCATACCTATTAAAAAACGCTTCTTTTAGTGAGCTGTATCCCTGTTCAAAGTTTGTATACGCGTCAAAGAATCACCCTGCATATGCTTATCTTCGAATAGTTACATTTGGGAGTACAAATATTATCTTATATTGGTCATTTTTGATTTTTACAAGATCTATAGTGTTTTAATTTTCTCTCTTGAGTAAATTATTGATATATCGAATAAATTGCTAATTCAGCTACGGTAAAGAACAGAGGCACCTGAGAAATGGCTAGAATGTGTTTCATAACGACGTCTACTGTCTCATGACACAGATAAGAGGAAATATTTTTAGATATCTCACGCTCTGAAAACACTGGCGAGTATTTTCAGGCATTCACCTACATAAAAATATATTTATAGGATAACAGCGGGTAAAAAGCGATAAAAAGAATTTTCGTTTTACTTCCTGAGAAATAATCCTTCAGTATCTGCTTCGTAACTTGTTTCTTTTCCTTCTGAAGAATGAAGAACCGTTATAGTTTTTTGTTCTTTGAATATGTGTATGTGTAAATTTCAATACAAAAACGATAAAATAATGCAATTGTTTGTACATTATTGATAAGATATTGAAGTAATAAACCTTTATTGAGTGAAAAAACTTTTATATGACAAAAAGAAAATGTGTTAAAAAATGCAGAAAATTATTAGCGATTATATTCAGAGTGATTATAAAAAAAAAAAATCTACTCAGATGTACAGGGTGCAAAGGGAAGTTTCTTTAATCTGAAAATACTTCTGAACGGAGACAGCTATGCAAGTGATGTAATGGTATAGTAAAGCGACTATGCCCGACCTAATGCAAACGACAGCAGCAACCCTACTTGCGAAATTTGGAAGATAGCTATGCAAATCGAAAACTAAAAGAGATAGGGCAAAATTTCCAATTAGAAAGTTTTAGAGCATCAATTAATAAGTACGAAACGACATCTGGTTCACACGAATAAAAGAAATCATCACCTGTATACCCAAAAATGTCCTAAATCGGCGAGTGACGATTTTACTTTGCATATTCACATTTCGGAAATGTAGCAATGCGCAATGGCAAATTCTGACGATGTAGTGTACTGCAATGTCGGTAAAAATTTAATTTACAATGCATTTTAAATTTTAGTATAATTTCTTCAGGGGAGAAGAATTCTGTTCGTAAAATTATGAAATAATTGACTCAAACCAGAATAGTCAAACGAATTTCTTAGAAAATAAAAACCCTCTAATTTGACTAGCCCTTCAATGACAAACTCCCTCCCTATGAGACAGGGTCATTCCATTTTTTTAGCAGGTGGGGAAAGGTAGGGAGTGATCGCGGCGCGTAATACGAAGGGAATGAATGTAGTAGGAACCGATAGGATCCGTATTTGCCTCGTTTTGATATTTTGATTAAGCCTCTTGATTAATGCTGAAGGTTGTGGAGAGCATAGGTTTTTTTTCTTTTGAATTTTTTATAAAGGAGTACTTCAACATGATTATTACTTAGGATATATCTCCTTACAAAATAAAACCAAAGCAATTCGAAAGCTCGTAAATAAAGTTGTCCGATTATTAATTTATCTACTTTTTTTTAGGGGGAAGGGAAGGCACAAATGACGCAATTTTAAGATTTTTTAAAGTTAAAGAATTGTGAAATCTAATACAAAAAAAAAAAAAAAAATTCAGTAATATGGCTTTAGATACGTTACTTACTTTTATTTTTTACCAATTTTAAGATAGTTTAAAGTTAAAGAATTATGAAATCGAATACGAAAAAATTTTAGTAATCTGCTTTAGATACTTTACTTATTTTTATTTTTCGCCAAAAAAGCAAAATTTAGCTAAATCTTGCTCCAATTGCATATCTGTAGTTACATAATTTTAGCAAGGAGACGCTATCACTGCAGCTAAACTAGATAACAATAGTGAGATTTGAATTTTAAAAATCCGATTTCAATAATAAAAAAAATGATTTCCTCTTATTTTATTTAATAACCAAATAATAAATAAAACAAAACAAAAATGATATCTTCAATGTTCCGCTATTGTATTTTAATTTGAAATTGATAGATGGAGCCACCATTTCAATTGACTGCTCTACCTTTCCCCACCTGCCAAAGAAATGGAATGATCCTATCTCATAGGGAGGGAGTTTGTCATTGAAGGGCTAGTTCTAATTTGTACTTTCATTCATTACAAGCAAAATTTTATTAAAATATTCTTGGTGTCATTTGTCAGTTTTGGAATGAAAATTAGGTGACTAGACCGTCTAGCCACCGCCCTTGAAAGTGATAAATCTATGTCACCGTATTGAAGAGGCTGGCAATAGACGTTCCATGCTGAGAAATGTGCATGCAAATTTACTCTCACGAATAAAAATGGTCATCGTCAGCAATGGCGAACTTTTCGAACATAGTGTATATTAACTTTTATCACTGTCAGACAGTATGTCTTTTTTGTTTTTTTGTGTGATGTTATCAAGATTTATTGAAATAAGTACGTTTTATACAATAAATTGTGCGTATTTCGTCATACTTCTGGCCATTCCATTCAAACGTTTACACAAAATAGAATGCATCGATTTCGGATATTTTTGGGGTTTACAGGCGAAAATTCATCTTATCCATGTAAACCAAATGTCATTTTGTACTAGTTAATTGATGCTCTAAAACTTTCTAATTGGAAATTTTGCCCTATCTCTTTTCGTTTTCTAATTGCAATGTCTATCTTCAAATTTCGCCACTAGGGGGCGCTGCTGTCGTTTGCATTAAATCGGGCGTAGTCATTTTACTATACCGTTACCTCACTTGCACAGCTGTAACTATCTCCGTTGGCAAGTATTTTCAGGTTAAAGAGATTTTCCTTTGCACCCTGCACGAGCCCGTATCTGTCATATCATTCGCAGAAACTCAATGGGATTTTCGCTTTAAGTATGCATGTACAGTCGTGGGAAAAAAAGTAAACACCCCCTACTAACTCTTCAACAAATTATCGAGAAGAAAGTTACTGGTACCGAACGATTGAAAATAAAGTCTACTTTTAAATGATGTATTTAAAATTTGCTTAGGGGGCTATCTACATATTAAAACGAGCCATAACTTTGTTTTTTTCAATAGCAGTGCACAATTCTGACAGCATAAATGAACTCTAAACACTTCAATTAGCCTAAACACGAATTTGTATGCAATTCGTACCATAAGTTTACGAGAAATGAATTATTTTTAAAACGAGCGTATTTTAAGGGCTGTATCCAAATTGCAGTTCCGTAATCGATTGTTAGCCGAGAGAGACCCTTTCTTGATCAAGGCACATTAAGCGCCACTCAAGGAGTCAGTGAAGCCTGTTAGATTACAGTACAGCAGAATAAATTTCAAAATGTCTACTCACTTGCATCATAGGCGGCCCCTTAAACCATCATTTTGATGTTTTTTAAGCATAATTTGAAAACTACTTGGAAGAAAAATATGAAATTTTGGTTTTCCATAAAGCATGACTTAATAAATCTAAATCCATCAAAAATATTGTAGATTGCAATTCATAATTTTTTCGAATATTAATTTCATAATTCATAATTCATATCATAAAATTATAAAAAATGCAAAATCAGTTTATTTATGTTTGGGTATATTAGTATTATTGCTAGGAAAAAAATTAGCTCATTAGGAGCATAATTTCAGGAGATATAAATAAAAATATGAAAATGTAATTAAACATTAGAAGCATTAAATTTTGAATGTTTATAATTCAAAAACTTATCATTCAAATGACTTGAAATTTGTTGTCTAGGCATAGTTTGAACAGAAGATTTGAAATATCTCGTTAAAATTGGGTATTGCCATTGAAAAAAAAATGAAGTTTGGATTCGTTTCAATATGTAGATGGCCCCCTAAGAAAATTTTATATTCATCATTTAAAAGTAGACTTTATTTCCAATCGTTCGGTACCTGTAACTTTCGTCTACGATGATTTGTTGAGGAGTTAGTAGGGGGTGTTTACTTTTTTTCTACGACTGTACCATGCGTAATTCTGTGTTTCTGGAATATTTTAATGTAAGATTATTCAATATTTTAATCTGCAATACAGCAAGTTTTGAAATTTATAGATAAACACTTGACACATTTTCTGGGTATATTTGAATATAAATAACAATAATCTGTTAGGTCTTGATCCAAGGAATAATAATATAATGTCAAAACTATGTGCTAATTTTTGAAAAATCTAAATTTGTACGATTTATGAGTACATTTCCAACACTGCATTGCTAGCTATAGATGTACCCCACTCCTCCTACAAGTTTGTTCCTATAATTTTGAATCACACTGTATGTACGCAAATTGGACTCGTATTAATCCACTGATTAATATAAATTGATTGAAGGGGCGTCAATGCTCCATTAGTACTTTTATTTTCCGTATTTCTTCTTTTTTCTTTTTTTATGTAAGGACTGAAAACAGATCTTTTACATGTTTAAAGAATATAAGTATCTATATTCTTAGCGAAATTTCGGAAAGTTAATCGTGATTTAATAAAGTATAATTTACATATAAAAATACTTTTCATAATAATTATTAAAATATCATAGCAAAATATGCACTGTAACAAATATATTACATTTAAAAATTATTCCGCTAGGTGGCAGCACTAAACCACAATGCCTAATTCTCTGTGATTAACGGTTGTCAAATAGTTTTTTTCCCGTCATTCCCTGAGACTAGAGGCCCCCGTGGCCGAGTGGGTAAGACTGCTAATCGCGCTGCTAATCGCTTGAGAGCACAGGAGGCTTGCGCTGGCTCCATTGCACACTCCTTGTGGAGCTCCCGGATGTAAAAATTCTCTGTGTTGTAACATTGTGCTATCTTCTCCCTGTATATCGAAGATGACTTATAAGCGGGCCTTGGTGTCAAGCAGACAAGTCTGATGTATGTGTTCATAAAAACCAAATCCCTGCGATTCGTTTTCTCGCGGAGTGTGAAATGCACGCGTTTTTTTCTGGTGGAGTTGTCTGTAAGATGAGTGTGAAAGTGGCGAAGTGTATACATGTCAAGGATTTCCCTGAGAAGATTTCTTCTGTCACTTCTAAATTTGCAAATATATATTATAATTGTACATAGACGTATTCAGTGAGTTAACCTTGTATCTTTATCATGATTTATTAAAAGTTTTCTACTAAATCTTAGAGTGACGCTTCTAATTCAAGCAATGTGTCAATTATTTAAAATTGTGGCGCCTACTATGGGAAGTACACCTGCCATAGTATTTTAATAAAATTTTCATGGCAATCCTTTTCCTAAAGTACCTTACACAAAAATGAGTCCTTTTTTGCATCAGATTTTTTTTTAATTAAAGATCGATTTTAAAAACTATTTCAACAGGATAAGAATGCATTTTCTCATATACGCAAAGATAATGTTTTGAATGATAATGACGTAATAAATTGAGATTCTTCACATACCGTAGTTAAATGTTACTAGCGACTTTACTTTATTTGTAAGGACGAAATAAGGTATATATGTGGGTATTAAACCAAATTAAAATAGTTCCGTCCAGAAATGAATTTCTGGATCATATTGTTGGTTAGTCTACATTATTTTGAAAAATATTTCAAAAATTATATTTGTTAGAGGACACATTGATTTAAATATCTTCTATTTGCATCTCCGGTAGTTAAAAGTTAAAATAAAAATTCTTTGCAAAAAACTGTTAAATATAGTAATTTTAAAATTGTTTTCTACCAGAAATTGCGATTATTTAATACAGCTTTATGTATAAGTAAAGCTTACCAGTCACATTAAAAAAAAAAATTTGATTGTCAAATACTGAGTCTTTTCACAACGATGAGAAAGGATTACTACACTCATGTCCAAAATTAAAGTCACAAACATAAAATCTGTGAAAACTGGTGAACTATTAACTGTGTTGCTACGAAATTTGGCACAGAGGTATGTTACAATGGGAGAAATAATACAGCAACATAACAATATGGAAAAGATTTTAATTGTGAACTAAGATACAGGGTATAGGAAAAATGGTTAAACCATGAATCAGAGATAAAGCCTTTACCTCGCTAAACGTCTGTCTAATATGGAGTGTGACTACCGTGCACTGCTATACAAGCCTCACAACGAGCCCTCATACTGTTTATGAGGATGTCAATTAGTCTTTGTGCCAACAAAGCACATTCATCCAAAAGCGCGGCTTTTAACTCCTGGCGGGTCCTGGGAAGGGTATTACGCTGTGCAATGGTTCTTCTTAGACCATCCCAAACATGTACAATAGGATTGAGGTCCGCAGACCTCGAGGGCCAATTCATACGGCGAATATCCTCTTCGTCAAGAAAATCCTCAACAATGTGAGCTCTGTGTGGCTTCGCATTATCGTCCATAAACATGAAAGGCGGGACTACGTCAACCCGGTAAAACCTCACATAGGCTTCGGGGACCTAATCCCTACAGAGATGTGCGTTGATAGTACCCTCATCGAAGACGTGCAGCGGTGTACGACTGTCCAACATAATGCCGCCCCAGACTAGGATTCCTTTGCCACCAAATCTGTCGATTTCTTTTACGTAGGAGGGATGATAGCGATCTCCACGTTCTCTTGAGATGAAGATTCGGCGAGAATCACTCTGCATGGTGAATCTCGACTCATCACTGTAATGAACATAGCCCCATTCTTGTTGTGTCCAAGACTGTTGTATTCGGCTTCACAACATCCGGGTTCTTCTGTTGGATGCTGTTAAAGGAATACACACGACTGGGCACCGGGCGTTAGAGATGAGGTCCTTGAAGCCTATGTGAGGTGTTCCGGGTGATGTAAGCCCGGACTTCATGTTTATGGACGATAATGCGAAGCCACACAGAGCTCACATTGTTCATGATCTTCTTGAAGAAGAGGGTATTTGCCATATGAATTGGCCCTCGAGGTCTCCGGAACTCAGTCCTATTGAACATGTTTGGGATGGTGTAGGAAGAGCCATTTCACAGCGTAACACCCCTCCCAGGACCCACCAGGAGTTAAAAGCCGCTCTTTTGGAAGAATGGGCTTTGTTGCGATAAAGATTTATTGACACTCTCGTAAACAGTATGATAGCTCGATGTGAGGCTTGTATAGCAGTGTACTGTGGTCACACTTTCTATTAGACAGATTTTCCCGAGATAAATGCTTTATCTCTGATTCATGATTTAACACTTTTCCCTATACCCTGTATCTTAATTCACAATTAAAATCTTTTCCATATTGTTATGTTGCTATATTCTTTCTCCCATTGTAATATACCTCTGAGCCAAATTTCGTGGTCAAACAGTGAATAGTTCGTCAGTTTTTACAGATTTTATGTTTGTGACCTTAATTTTGGACATGAGTGTAGACGCCCAAGCGTTTAGACTACTATTAATATGAATACAAATACCAATATCTACAGAAGTGAAAAATAAAGCATGCTGTATAGTTATAAAAACTCACTAATATTATCTACATATTTTTTTTTTCAAAAATTAATTGAATTTATTTAATTTTATCCGCTACAAATTTATTTACTCCTTTTTTTAGTCCTGATAGTTGAAGTTCATTTTTGGATAAATGACAAAAATAAAGTTTCTTGAAAAAAAAATCTAATGATTTGAACATAATATTTTTTTTTTCTTTTTTCACCACTATGCAATAAAATTCGGCTTACATCGCACTTAAATCATTTTAAAAATTGAGCATTTAAATAATTTTTACAGTATGATTAGTTTTCAAGTATATCACAACGATGCTCATGTCTTTGGACAGTAATATAATGCCACTACTAGTAACGTTAGCCAAAATGTGAATTATCTCTCCAGAGCAAACTAAATAAATAAAAAAATATTAATCATAATATCAAATTATCCCTATCACAGTTTAGCGCTAAATTTAAACCAGTTATCGAAAAGTATCTGCTATTGAGTATAAAATTTATAACAAATTAAGTTAAACTTGTTAAAATACACGTTACATTAGTGATCATGGTATGCCCAGATTTATATTTAAAAGTTTTATTATTATATTCATTTGCTTCTTTTTAAACTCTCAAAAGAAATTTCGTAGAAAAACGGAAGGAATACAGTCATCAAGTTAGAAGTAAATTCCTATTATTGGTAAAGTTTTTTTTTTCTGTCATTTCAAGAAGTTTCCGTATTTTAAATGGGGAACACAGGAAATTTTCGGTTTCGGTTGTTATGTCGTGAGAGAAAAAGAATGTTCGTAAAAAATTCGTTTTTTAAAGTACACGCATAAGTTTCTAATACGAATAGTACAAGTATCGCAGTTGCTGGAACATGCCAGTAATTTCTTGGAAATGCAGTGTTAGAATCCAGGATTTGGGGTAAATTCTGAGTTAGATTGGGGAAATTTTGGTTGATGTGGGATTGGCTAAAGAAATCCGTAATTCTGGTTTTAGAACTAAAACAAACTTCTTAAAACAATTCTAATTTGTTTAGGGTTGTTACTGTTACAACAAACAAAAAGTTCAAAGTTTAAATATTATTTAAAAAATAAATGCTTCCAGCCAGGCATCTGTTTCTAACAAATGACGAAAAACATACATTCATAGCTTCATTAATCTCATCTTCGGAGTCAATGCAAACAATGTGGGGTTTTTTACCGGACTTTCACGCGTATCTGGGTATGTGGCTTTCTTTATACCCTTGAAACATCCCAACAGCGAGATGGATTTTAATGAATGAGGTCTCTATCGATTTGTCTTAAGCGTCCGATGGTTATAGGCAAGGTTTTGTGTTTATAAATTTAAAATGGCCGCCGTAAAATACAAAATAGCGGTAGAGATGAAAGATTTTTTACGCACCCTATTGAGTGTCATATCATTGAATAGATCTTTCAAAATGAAGACGATGTTTCTTTGACTTTTTTACAATCATAAGCTCCGTTTAAATATTACACAACCTGGAAGTTGTGTAGGTAGGATCTCTAGCTTTACTGCAACGCTAACCCTCATAGATATCTATAGGCCACATCAAAACAGTGTTTATAGATAGGAACCAACAATTAAACACAACTTAAAAGACATCAATACAAGTAAATAAAAAAAATAGGTAAGTAATATAAAAAAATAGTTTCTCATTGATGAGAAATAATTAATTTATTCACGCTGTCGGGTTTTTTTATTTTTTAAATTTAATTTGTACTTGTTATATTAAGAAATGCATAAATGCCACATAAAGCAAAGGCTTTTTAGTGTATACATTTTCATTAAAATTTATCAAAGTTGTTGTATTTGAATCCATATATCACAGATTGTGATTTTTCAACATATCAGTATAATTTAAATTCTGATGCTTCAGAACATACTATTCATTTGAATAGTAATTTTTTATAAGATCCTTGAAGTGAATTTGATAAAATAAAGAAATAATATACAAATTTTTTTTTAAATAATAATATTGTAAATGGTCATTTTTACTCTATTGCCTTATATTATGACATTTATTTATATTAGACTAATTTACTTTTCAAAAATCTAAAATCTAGTTTTATGGAACAGGTTAGAAAAACATAAAAAAAAGAGTTTTTTAAAAGATTATAGTAGGAGAAGTTGTAGGAGAAGTAGAGTTTCATTTTTTTTTTATTCTGCTGCAACAATTGCAGTTTTTCACGATTAAAAAAATTTACATAAATTCATTTAATAATTTGTCCATAAAGAAAAACGCATTACGAAATATTTACTAAACAATGAAATAATCAATTCAAAAATTAGCGAGTCCTTTAAATTTTATGGAATTTAAGTTATTCCCAGCTTTGTAAATTTAACCATAAAATTACATTATTTTACAACCAAATATTTCTCATTTATAATAGTTGGAATTCTTTTAAATTTCAATGTTTCTGGGATAAATTCTAGATTTTAGTTGTCGTTTTGTTTATTAAATCTGTTAATAGAAAACAATGACCAATATTTTCCAATGTGAAATATATGCAAAATCTACACAATAAAGTCAGATATATGTTAACATAATTTCTAGGGAATTGCTGAAAAACAATCTACCTTTTCTTATTATTGAACATGGATATTTTCGTATTAAGCATAAAAAATCTAAAAAATGAATAAATCTAAATCAATAGTTTCTCATGGTTTGTTTATATAAATGATTTACAAAAAAAAAAAAAAAAAAAAAAAAAAAAAAAAAAAAAAGCAGAAAGAAAGAAAAAAAGAAAGAAACAACACAAACAAAACAAGATTTTTTTTCATGTAGGGGAGACTAGGGAGGGTTGACCATACGGGAGGGTTGACCATACGGGAGGCTTAACCCACATATCAGTTTTCACATTTATAAGAATTTCTGAATTTTATCAGTGGGCGTCAACCAAAGCTACTGGAATGCTCAAACGAGAGTCTTTGTTTCATACAGAAAATCGAAATAGGTCTGTAAAAAATCAATTTTGAGGTGTTTCAACCTAAAATTTCTGTTTTTTAGAAATATTTTGTAAGGTTTTATCAGTAAAATATATCATAGAAGTTAAAGTGAGTAGCTTTTAAGTAATTCAGAAATATAGAGCTTTCATTCCAGCCATAAAGATTGTATTGCAAGTTAGGTCTATCAGAAGAATGTGCTATTCTTTAGAAAAGGACTATGTGCGGAGGGTTGACCCAGTCAATGTGACGGAGGGTTGACCAGATGCTTAACACTCACTTAATGACGTTGTTTTAAAAATCTTTTTAGTAGACACTGTGCATAATGAAAAATTAATGATTATATATTTTAAAAATGTACATTTATTCTGTAAAGCTACAGTAAAATGAGGTGATGGGAAAGAAAATGTTAAAAACTGATTAAAGAAAGATGTGAAAAATTGCTATAATATCCATTGCAAGGAAAAAATATTTATGAAATATAAAATGGAAAGTTGATATATATTTTTTTTCATCTAAATATTACTTACAATAGGTAGTACTATGTTACTAATATTACTTAAAGAAGGACATGAAAGCAGCCTTCTTGACACTTTCAAGGTCAGTGGTATGTTTAAGAAAACACTTAATTTTAATTCACAAAAGCCAC
This sequence comes from Maratus speciosus, assembly GCA_963932465.1. NCBI lineage: Eukaryota > Metazoa > Arthropoda > Arachnida > Araneae > Salticidae > Maratus > Maratus speciosus. The sequence continues at coordinate 323,512,388 of OZ010790.1, read as the reverse complement.
AATGGCACAAGGAATTTTGCTAAAATCTTTTTCCCTTTAATATGTATGCGAAATATAGTCAATGTGTTTAAATATACTTTTTCTTAGTTACAAATAAAATTTTTCGTAATTTCCAGTGCCAGTCATTTATTTCAACACTTTAGTACTGAAAGTACTAATTAACCCCTGAAAAGGTTAAAAGATGTTAAAGATAATTAAAGTGTTCATGCGGCTGCAAATAGCATTGATTGAAAAACTTTAGGAAGGTATGTAGACAATTTCACCAAGATGAATACAGTGAGATGAAGCCAAACTATGTGACAAGGAGATTTATCAGGTCGAATGTCACAAAAATTAGGACAAGGAGACAAAAAAAAAGCGAGAAAGTGGCTCCTGAATCCGGGCATAATAATACATGAAATCCTATGAAAACGGAACCTCTCTCTAACGGAATACTGTCTTAAATGTTAAAATTTCATTTTGCATTCTCTACATTATACCTGATCAGACAAAATTCTATTTAAAACGGAAAATTACTCCTCTGACTTGCGATTGCGTCTAAACAGGTTTGTTTGAGCATCGTTATTTCAAAAATGCTTTTTTATAATAATTAAAGCATGTAGCATAAAGTTATTTTGCTTTTTTTAAACTGATTTTATTTCTCTTCAGAAATATTTCAATATAAAACAAAGTGGGCCAAGCCTCCCATATAGTGGGTCAACCGTCCCATAGGTGGGAGCCTCGGCCCATTACTTTCAAATGATTAAAATCAATCATTTTTCAAATTTCTTATATATTACACTCATGTAACAATTTTATTTTGATAACTGATTGTATAACGAATAAAATGATATATAAATCTTTATTCTACGTTCAATATTTAAAAACTAAAACATCTTTTTGTAAAAAGTGGGTCAATCCTCCGTAGTCTCCCCTACATAAAGGAACGAGTTCAGCTGACTTATGTACGTCAAATTGGCAATAAAATATGTTATATTACATTATAAATAAATTTGCTGGTCATGCGGAGAAACATTTTTAATTTGGAAGATAGTAATGAAATTATGCTTTACTAAAAGAATTAAAAGTTACAATAATTTAAAGAATAACAGTTTTTGCTCGTCTTTTAAACTAAACGTTAATATTTCGCTTCGTTTTAACATACCGTAAAATATTAAAATCTCAAAAAAGCTAAGCTATTTACGTTGCGAAATGAGTAAATATGAATCTTTAAAAAATAACGAACAACGTAAAACATGAGAGATTTGTGATGTAATTTGTCAATTATTTTCCGCGTCGACAGCTTAATGAGTATGTAAATTGGCGTCTGGCATCATTAACTAGTTGAATAATACATGACATCTTTATGTAATACGGTAATTACTGGAAATGCAGAGAGCAGTTAGCTTTGTAAGGTGTGAAAGAGAAATGATGCCGATGGCAAGACAACAAATGTCAGAAGCAATTACGATTGCTCTGTAATTACTTTGATATATAATTTAATAAGCTTCATATGTATGGACATTTGGCTTTAAAAAAAAAGTTCCATTTCTTTTTCTTTAATTATAGCAAGTGTGTATTGCATTATATTGCTTACATAACAGATCTTTAATTTGCTATTACTTTCTGTACGTTGTATAATATTCTTTAAATAAGATTATTAAGTATAATTTAACTAAGAAGACGAAATATTACTTATAAATACATTTTTGAAGTACTTCAAATTCAGACTCTTTATTTCCCTATTATATTATTTAGTGAACTCCAAAAAGAAGTATATAAATATATATTCCTATTCCGTTTTGAGACAATTACAATGATTTTTTTGTTTTTTGTTTTTTTTGTTTTTTTACTTAGTGCTAAAAGTGTGTGGTAAGAAGAAATTCAGTTTTTTAGAATACAATGAATTTTAATATAAGCCATATCATAAGGGTTCTGACAATAAATACTTGAAAATAGTTTTCAAATCGAGGAGGTCATGGATGGATTGTGGAAGTTATCTTCCATATCTTCTGTTGTTCGTTTGTGAATCTTTAATAAGATTGAATGCTCTGCAGTGAAGTGTTTAGTTTTATATAATAAGTACCATTGGAGGTAGGAAGTCAGCGTATGGTAATTTCAAGTAGGATTTTGCTCTCCGGTACAACGTAATATTTTTTATAATTTGGAAGGGACATTTTTTTTCACGGAGGCTAGCGGGGATGATATTTTTATAATTAACGGAATTTGTGCATCGAAGTCAATCTTATCACTTTGTTATTTTTCGATAGTAAAATGAACAATATTTTCAACACCAGCGACCATATTTTTTTCGGAATTTTTTTTTTCGATGTTTTCCAGGGATTTATGTTAGTAGGAGAGCTGTTGAACATTTTTGAGTAGGTATTTGAGGCACCCTGAAAATTTGTGCAACACTTTTTTGTAATGCCTTATTACAAAATCGAATGTCTGGCTGAAGGATCGTGGCCCAAAAACTGTGCCAGACACGTGTCAAGTGCATTTTTTTCACTACCCAAAAAAGGTATTTGAGGCACGCTGAGATTGAGACAGAATAATATTTATGCTTAGAAAAAATATTTTGAAAATGACAGACACTTTATTCGGCCCAAAACCTGTGCCAGACAAGTGTCAAGTGCCATTCTTTGACTACCCAAAAAAGGTATTTGAGGCACGCTGAGATTGAGACAGAATAGTATTTATGCTTAGAAAAAAAACATTTTGAAAATGACAGACACTTTAGTCGGCCCAAAACCTGTGCCAGACAAGTGTCAAGTGCCATTTTTGATACCCAAAAAAGGTATTTGAGACACGCTGAGATTGAGACAGAATAGTATTTATGCTTAGAAAAAAATATTTTGAAAATGACAGACACTTTAGTCGGACCAAAACCTGTGCCAGACATGTGTCAAGTGCCATTTTTTCACTACCCAAAAAAGGTATTTGAGGCACGCTGAGATTGAGACAGAATAATATTTATGCTTAGAAAAAAATATTTTGAAAATGACAGACACTTTAGTCGGCCCAAAACCTGTGCCAGACAAGTGTCAAGTGCCATTCTTTGACTACCCCAAAAAGGTATTTGAGGCAAGCTGTGATAGAGACAGAATAGCATTTATGCTTAGAAAAAAAAAACATTTTGAAAATGACAGACACTTTAGTCGGCCCAAAACCTGTGCCAGACAAGTGTCAAGTGCCATTTTTGATACCCAAAAAAGGTATTTGAGGCGCGCTGAGATTGAGACAGAATAGTATTTATGCTTAGAAAAAAATATTTTGAAAATGACAGACACTTTAGTCGGACCAAAACCTGTGCCAGACATGTGTCAAGTGCCATTTTTTGTCTACCCCAAAAAAGTATTTGAGGCACGCTGAGATTGAGACAGAATAGGATTTATGCTTAGAAAAAAAATATTTTGAAAATGACAGACACTTTATTCGGCCCAAAAACTGTGCCAGACGCGTGTCAAGTGCCATTTTTTGACTACCCAAAAAAGGTATTTGAGGCACGGTGAGATTGAGACAGAAAAATATTTATGCTTAGAAAAAAATATTTTGAAAATGACAAACACTTTTGTTGGCACTTTTTACTTGCCAGACAACATAGAATGTTAAGCGCGAGTGCCAGTAAATCTGGACTTCCGGTGTCTTTTTAAAAGTATATTTAAAAGTATATTTAAAAGTATATTTTAAAAGCATATTTAAAAGTATATTTATATAAAAGTATATAAATATACTTTTATAACTATGATTTTGTCATATACATTTATATGTAATGAAATTTAACGATCGCTTAACGACGGTTATTACAAAATTTAAACTGAATAAAATTGCTTTAAACTCAAAGTTAAGGTCCCGATTCTGAGCACTGTCGATATGTGTTCGATAGTGTTAGTGTCGGAGACAACATGAGAAAAGTATTGTTGCCATAGAAACAACGACTTATTTAATTTCGAAATATATAATGAAATAGTTCTTAATCGGACATTTACATTTAAAATGCACTTAAATTTATCCAGCCGGTGAAACCGTCCGAAAATTAAATAACTTCAGCAACGCGCAACTTGTATATATTACATAAGCTTATAGGAAAAATAACAAAATATTTCATTGTTTAAATTTAAATTCCTTAAGTACCGCGCATTCGAATAATCATTTAACAATCAATTTTCAGATGCATTAAAATGCTCGCATTTGGAGAGGGAAGGTTTTACCCGCCAAATCACGTGCACATTCGTCTTTTAGCGCCAAATAATCGAAAATATTTTATTTTTAGCTCACAGGCTATTAAAGCCTGAGAGCTTAATGTGCCTGCAGGTTCTGTATGTACGTAACGCGATAACTCTTGATAGAAATATCCCATTTGCTTCAATTTTTTTTCTTGTTTCATTCTCATATGCCGCTTCTCTGATTAGTTTTGGGGACTCATTGGTTAAGGATAAAGGGGGAAAAGAGGAGTTAGTCTACCCCCCCCCCCCTTAATTCAGATAAATGGGTTTTTCATGAAGAATTATTCGATTTGCTCCGAATTTGGTACACCGGTTTATTATATTAAGGAACTTTCCTGATTAGTTTGGGTGTTCATTGGTTAAGGATAAAGGGGTAAAAGGGGTGCAACACGATTTACGCTTTGTTTGTATCGTAAGTCAGTAAATGGATCTTCAGCGGGGCACCGCAAGTCCCGCTTTACTGGCACTCGCGTTTAACATTCTATGTTGTCTGGCAAGTAGAAAGCGCCAACAAAAGTGTCTGTCATTTTCAAAATATTTTTTTCTAAGCATAAATATTATTCTGTCTGAATCTCAGCGTGCCTGAAATACCTTTTTTGGGTAGTCAAAAAATGGCACTTGACACGTGTCTGGCGCAGTTTTTGGGCCGGCTAACGTGTGTGTCATTTTCAAAATATTTTTCTCTAAGCATAAATATTATTCTGTCTCAATATCAGTGTGCCTCAAACACTTTTTTTGTGTAGTCCAAAAATGGCTCTTTGACACGTGTCTGGCACAGCGTTTGGGCCGCAAAAGTGTCTGTCATTTTCAAAATATTTTTTTCTGAGCATAAATATTATTCTGTCTCAATCTCACCGTGCCTCAAATACCCTTTTTGGAAAGTCAAAAAATCGCACTTGGCACGTGTATGGCACTGTTTTTGGGCCGACTAAAGTGTGTGTCATTTTCAAAATATTTTTCTCTAAGCATAAACATTATTCTGTCTCAATATCAGTGTGCCTCAAATACCTTTTTTGTGTAGTCAAAAAATGGCTCTTTGACACGTGTCTGGCACAGCGTTTGGGCCGACTAAAGTGTCTGTCATTTTCAAAATATGTTTTTCTATGCATAAATATTATTCTGTCTCAATCTCAGTGTGCCTCAAATACTTTTTTGGGGTAGTCAAAAAATGTCACATTGACACGTGTCTGGCACAGTTTTGGGAACGACTAAAGTGTCTTTCATTTTCAAAATATTTTTTTAGAAGCATAAATATTATTCAGTCTCAATCTCAGCGTGCCTCAAATACGTTTTTTGGGTAGTCACAAAAAGGGTACTTGAAACGTGTCTGGCACAGTTTTTGGGCCGCCTAAAGTGTCTGTCATTTCGAAAATATTTTTTTCTAAGCATAAATACTGTTCTGTTTCAATCTCAGCGTGCCTCAAATATCTTTTTGTGTAGTCAAAAAATGGCACTTGACACGTATCTGGCACAGGTTTTGGGCCGACTAAAGTGTCTGTCATTTTCAAAATATTTTTTTCTAAGCATAAATACTATTCTTTCTCAATCTCAGCGTGCCTCAAATACCTTTTTTGGGTAGTCGAAAAATGGCACTTAACAGGTGTCTGGCACAGGTTTTGGGCCGACTAACGTGTCTGTCATTTTCAAAATACTTTTTTCTAAGCATAAATACTATTCTGCCTCAATATCAACGTGCCTCAAATACCTTTTTTGGGTAGTCCAAAAATGGCATTTGACACGTGTCCGGCACAGGTTTTGGGCCGACTAAAGTGTCTGTCATTTTCAAAATATTTTTTTCTAAGCATAAATACTATTCTGTCTCAATCTCAGTGTGCCTCAAATACCTTTTTTGGTAGTCAAAAAATGGCACTTTGACACGTGTCTGGCACAGTTTTGGTGCCGACTAAAGTGTCTGTCATTTTCAAAATATTTTTTTCGAAGCATAAATATTATTCTGTCTCAATCTCAGCGTGCCTCAAATACGTTTTTTGGGTAGTCACAAAATGGCACTTGAAACGTGTCTGGCACAGTTTTTGGGCCGCCTAAAGTGTCTGTCATTTTCAAAATATTTTTTTCTAAGCATAAATACTATTCTTTCTCAATCTCAGCGTGCCTCAAATACCTTTTTTGGGTAGTCGAAAAATGGCACTTAACAGGTGTCTGGCACAGGTTTTGGGCCGACTAACGTGTCTGTCATTTTCAAAATACTTTTTTCTAAGCATAAATACTATTCTGCCTCAATCTCAACGTGCCACAAATACCTTTTTTGGGTAGTCAAAAATGGCATTTGACACGTGTCTGGCACAGGTTTTGGGCCGACTAAAGTGTCTGTCATTTTCAAAATATTTTTTTCTAAGCATAAATAATATTCTGTCTCAATCTCAGTGTGCCTCAAATACCTTTTTTGGTAGTCAAAAAATGGCACTTTGACACGTGTCTGGCACAGTTTTGGTGCCGACTAAAGTGTCTGTCATTTTCAAAATATTTTTTTCGAAGCATAAATATTATTCTGTCTCAATCTCAGTGTGCCCCAAATACTTTTTTTAGGTAGTCAAAAAATGGCACTTGACACGTGTCTGGCACAGGTTTTGGGCCGACTAAAGTGTCTGTCAATTTCAAAATTTTTTTTTCTAAGCATAAATACTGTTCTGTCTCAATCTCAGCGTGCCTCAAATATCTTTTTGTGTAGTCAAAAAATGGCACTTGACACGTATCTGGCACAGGTTTTGGGCCGTCTAAAGTGTCTGTCATTTTCAAAATATTTTTTTCTAAGCATAAATACTATTCTTTCTCAATCTCAGCGTGCCTCAAATACATTTTTTGGGTAGTCGAAAAATGGCACTTAACAGGTGTCTGGCACAGGTTTTGGGCCGACTAACGTGTCTGTCATTTTCAAAATACTTTTTTCTAAGCATAAATACTATTCTGCCTCAATCTCAACGTGCCACAAATACCTTTTTTGGGTAGTCAAAAATGGCATTTGACACGTGTCTGGCACAGGTTTTGGGCCGACTAAAGTGTCTGTCATTTTCAAAATATTTTTTTCTAAGCATAAATAATATTCTGTCTCAATCTCAGTGTGCCTCAAATACCTTTTTTGGTAGTCAAAAAATGGCACTTTGACACGTGTCTGGCACAGTTTTGGTGCCGACTAAAGTGTCTGTCATTTTCAAAATATTTTTTTCGAAGCATAAATATTATTCTGTCTCAATCTCAGTGTGCCCCAAATACTTTTTTTAGGTAGTCAAAAAATGGCACTTGACACGTGTCTGGCACAGGTTTTGGGCCGACTAAAGTGTCTGTCAATTTCAAAATTTTTTTTTCTAAGCATAAATACTATTCCGTCTAAATCTCAGCGTGCCTCAAATACCTTTTTTGGGTAGTCAAAAAATGCACTTGACGCGTGTCTGGCACAGTTTTGGGCCGCCTAAAGTGTCTGTCATTTTGAAAATATTTTTTTCTAAGCATAAATACTGTTCTGTCTCAATCTCAGCGTGCCTCAAATACCTTTTTTGTGTAATCAAAAAATGGCACTTGACACGTGTCTGGCACAGGTTTGGGGCTGACTAAAGTGTCTGTCATTTTCAAAATATTTTTTTCCAAGCATAATTACTATTCTGTCTCAATCTCAGCGTGCCTCAAGTACATTTTATGGGTAGTCAAAAAATGGCACTTGACACGTGTCTGGCACAGGTTTTGGGCCGACTAATGTGTGTATCATTTTCAAAATATTTTTTTCTAAGCATAAATGTTATTCTGTCTCAATCTCAACGTGCCTCAAATACCTTTTTTGTGTAGTCAAAAAATTTAATTTGACACGTGTCTGGCACAGGTTTTGGGCCGACTAAAGTGTCTGTCATTTCCAAAATATTTTTTTCTAAGCATAAATACTATTCTGTCATGATCTCACCGTGCCTCAAATACCTTTTTTGGGTAGTCAAAAAATGGCACTTGACACGTGTCTGGCACAGTTTTTGGGCCACGATCCTTCAGCCAGACATTCGATTTTGTATTCAGGCATTACAGAAGAAGTGTTGCACAAATATTCAGGATGCCTCAAATACCATACCTAAAATGTTTAACAGCTCTTGGACTATGTATTTCATCAAGCTTAGCAGCTCTGTTTGAAATAACTGTGTTTTTGACATTTAGCTTTTCATTTGTGACTAATCAGAAGTCATCCTTAACAGTGACTAAGTAAGAAACACTTTTTACTGTGTTTTTATCACACTCCGATCTAATTACACAGTTAATGACATCCAATATCCAGGAATCTAACTGTAATAATTTTCTGATATTAGATATTTGATGTTTAACATTATCATTTAGAATTGCATTACTGTCTTACTTTGTGATATTGATGTATTAATTCAACTAGGAGTTCTAACTTAACAGAAAACTAACAGAGGAAATATAAGTAACAGAAGAGGTACGTCTTTTATAATTGTTATAGGCACTAGGCACACTTTTTAACATCTTACCTATTACAGAGAAGCGAGCATTCATCTGTAGGTGTTGACACACACACTAGACGTAGCGTAATTCAATTTGCAGATCATTTCAGTAGCGATCTTAAGCATTTTCCGGTAAAAAATTGGATTTTTTATTCGGTATTATTCCTTGCCTTAAATTACAATTATGATTAAAATCATCTTTATAAACATTTATTAAATGAAACTAATGTATTATTTTGATATATAATCGTAGAAATTTAAAAATTAATATTGAATTTTATAACAATCGAACGGTGAACAAATGAATTTTGATATAATTGTACACAAATCTATAAACGTTGGAAGCTCTGTTCTAAAATAAATTAAAATTCTTTCATTATTGGGTTCAATATAACATGAAAAAGGTGGTGAATAAATAGTATGAAATTTAATATTTGTTCAACATAACATTTCATTTATAGAATATTTAATAAAAATGTAAATTCCTTATTTTAAATATCAAATATTGTTTAAAAAAATATAGGATAATCTGACCAGTAAATGAACACTTAAGTACATTTAAAAAGAAAACGATTCATTATATTTTAATAAACAGTACCTATTGGTGTTTGACAGTGCAAATACATTTTATAGTTTACAAATAATTAAAAAATAACGAAAAGAATTTTATATGTTACTTGTTTGGTATGCTAGGGGTGTCTTAATAGAAATAGACACCAAAACTAAGTAAATGAACAGTTGTTCTCAGTGAATGAACGCAAAATTTTCCAGTGAATGAACAGGCTGAAATTTAAAAATACTTAAATTTGACAGTTTTTTTTTTTTTATTATTTTTCTACTTTTACAAATAACTTATAACATGTTTTTACGGAATTACGGTTTTTTTTAAAAACCCAGAACAATAATTAATTTGCTTGAAAAATCACTTTTAAATTTTGAAATTAATCGTAAATTACAGATTAAAAGAACAAACACTAAATCTATTTCCTTAAGCCATTGGCCCTGTACTTCTCCATTTCAGTAATAACTCCAGATGAGCCGGAGAATGTTTCATAAATAAGTTCAAGTGTTTTTATTATGCATTTCATATGATCCTTAAAATACCCAATCTTATACTTTACTGCAGGCTACTTCCAATTCCGCCACATATGGATCTGAGGTCCAGATATTGTCATGGTGCTTACTTCATATTTCCAAACTTGGATTCTATTTTTTTTTTTTTTTTTTAAGAGTCATCCACTTCTCACCTGGATGTTTGTCTATAAATGGTTTTTTCTTTCCTGTCTGTTTCTTGACATTGTAAACATCAACTTTTACTTCATCTTCATGCATTGTAAATCCAATTTTCCCTTTCCAACTATCCAATGTCCAAGGAGTTTTTCTTCTTCAAAGGGTAACACAGGCAATGTCCCATACGTTTACTGTCAATTGGTTTCCATCGCAGTTTCATAGACATCGTTCACTTTGTAATATTAAAATAAAGAGATGCTTTCTAACTGAGCTGACCTGAACCTTATAGCTTGTACAGCGTTTTCAAGGTCCTCTGTAGAGTACTTGAACTTCCCTTATTTCCTTTTAAAGGAATCTTCTTGGTCATCAGTAAGAATATTTCTATCAATCATCCAAAAACAAAGAAAAAGTAAGATTTGAAAGACATCAATAATTATTACCTTTGACAATGTGTGTGTACATGTTCTTTTGTTAAGATTTTATATCTGTTAACTTTTCATTTGTTACTATTGCTGAAAAATCACTTATTTCAAAATATATGTATAAAAAAGCCACAAAAATATAAAGCCCAAAACGGTTCATTCACTGGAAATGTAGTCTAATGAATTCCTTCCACTGAATGAACAGCTATTCATTCATTGGATTTTTAACATCTGTCTAACCAGTTATTAAACATCCCTATTCTGAAATTGTACATATTCTACAATGGTTAAAACGATTAGAAATATGGCTATAATATATATACTTAATGTATGTACAATAAAATTAGAGCATATTGCAAATAAAAACAGTAAATTCTTATGAAACATATGACAGGGTTCGTACGGGTACCGTTATTTTCAAGGCCCAATATCAGAATGTTTTTATAGAAAAATAAATCTAATTTAAATGAGCGAAATTTCGCCTTATTTCAGGAGAGATTTTCCATAAGAAAATACTGGTACCGAAGAATTTCTTAGTCTGGAAATTCAAGCACCCGTATGAACCTTGATATGAAATGACATAGCACTTAGCTAATTATTTCAGCATAGAAACAATGTGTTTCTCAGACATGAAAAATACAACATGTTCTAAAAGTAAAGTAATGTGACTTCAGTAACCAAATATGAATGCGATAGCTTCCTATTGAATAGAATTAAGTCAATGTTGTAAACCCATCTAGTGAGGAGATTTTCAAACCTTATTCTATTAAATATATACCAATAGTTCATTCACTGGGGGCTGTTCACTTACTGGTCGGACTACCGTATATCATTTTACTTCATCTAACTTGACAAAAATGAAGAGATCTTTTGATATTGTAATTTAATTTTCTCTATATTATTTGTACTATATTTATCATTATGATTTATGCATTTCTTTTTATATTTGTCCCAGATTGAAAGATAATCCAACACTTTACATGTCTTTTTAATTGCACCGCTTCTCTAACTGTACGACATTACAATTATGTCGTCAAAGCGCTTGTAAATAGAGAAGAGTAACGAGATATTTACATGTAACAATGGGAAAATCCAGTGAATATAACAGGATTAGTCAAGCTTTAATTTTTATTAGCATAACGTGTTTGCTGACAGAATCATGTAATTCAAATCGCTTGAAATAATGACACGCGAGATGGAAGTTAGAATTAATCATTGTGATGACTGGAAATTGTGTAGTAGCCTGAGATGAGAAAGATTTATGTTTTGATGTAATGTAAACGGATATTGTGGTGGATTTAAGTGATTATATTCAAATAGTAATAATAAAAAAAAGATCGTTGGCACATACTTCATATATTCAGGTACAATCTCCTAATTAACATTCAAGAGTACATAGGTGTGAATTGTATTATATAAATTAGTTGATTTATTTAATCTGGATTCCATATTGAATAAACGGATTACTGGATCAGATAAAGAAGTAAATGGTTATCATTAATTAAAAGTATTAACATATCCTACGTGTAAGGGAAATTAATTTTTAGAAATAACTATTAAAATGTTTTAATTTGAAATTATAAATGAATATTATAAATAGTAAGTTATTACTTCATTAAACATTATCATCTTTGGAAGTAGAATATCTTAATTATTATCTTCATATTCATTTTATTTTTAATAGTAATTGGAAAATGTATAACGGAGTTACCTAAATATATTAACGTCGATGTGTTTTTAGAGCAGATAAAATAAATTTGTTTCTAACATTATTAATTCGTTCTGAATAATGCTTTTAAAGAATTATAATTTAATGAGGCACTGATAAGTGAAAAAAAAAAATAAGCTGGCTGTAAATAATAAAAAGAAAAATAAATCTTATTTTTTTCTATATTTTGTTATCTGCTACCGAAGATCTTATACTTGTTTTATTATATTTTAGCATTAATAAAATATTCTATGGGTAATAACATTTCCTGTTTTCATTTTGACACACCCTCCGCCCCCCAAAGAAAATAAACTCCAAATGGCTGATATAATTTCCTAGATATAGTTTTAAAATACTCGTTATATGAATAAACGGTACTTTTAAGTTACCCGAAGGTAAGTCTCGTTTTCTTCTTCTCGTGAGTAGCAGATTTTATACTTTGCTTTTGTTTATTCGAAACAATGGTTTGATTTTCAAATAATAAGTCTTATTTGGGATATAGCCCAGTGGTTAGGGGGTTGAATTCGGAATTAATTAGGGGAAAGATGGAAATTATTTTAATCCCTTCAGTTTAGGTCTAGAATGAATATGCTATGCTTTCCCCCTCGTACTAGGTGAGCGTTAGGAAATATGTATAGATTTATAGTCAAAAAACAAGTTCTTTTACATACCATAACAGTATCTCCAAACAACTAACTCTGTCAAAAACATTGTCGATACAAATGTTGTAGAGCTTAAAATTCTGAGTAAAATGAGTACCTACACTTTATATTTTTGTTGAATATTAAGGTCAGAATTTCAGTTAACAGAGACTGATAAATTTGATAAATATACTAAATTAACGTGAGAAAAAAAAACCCGACATTTCCAAAAGCGAAGAAGACGAAATATATTTAAATTTTCAGATTCTGCAGATTTCGAGTAAAAAGAATTGGATTAGGATCACTGTGTTTGTTTTGCAAAACAATACAATATCACATCCAGGATATCTGGATACAACGCGTAAGGTACCTGAAGTGGTTCCTACAAACGTGTACAAATTACAAGACCTTTGCCAAACATGTGGTAAGATTTTACGAAAATTGAAGTATAGAAATTATACTTCAAATTTTGTTTACTCTAGTTTTATTCGCTCATTTTCCATCATATAACTGCATCTTTACAAATTGCTATATGTTTTTCATGATTAACTACATAAAATGTGTTATTTATTTGCTATTTAACTTCCCTTTTTATTTCTTGTATTGGATGGCCATCACTCCTCGGCTTTAAGGAGAGATGGCCATCTGCCATTTTAATATCAATGTTGTTTAATACTTTTTGTTTTATATATTTAATTATTTTTTGCATAAAATATTATGAGTATATGTATAGGAATTTTATATATGTGTGGGATGAGACTCTATTTATAAATCATAACTCATTTCTAAGACGAACACTGACATTTATTAATACGAAGACAAAAACAACAAACTTTGGGTTCATTTACTTAGCATCGTCGAATTTTTCTAAGATTTTCCTACGTCATATAAATCTTCTATTTTGTATCGTCGAAAATATTCTGTTTCTTTTAACAAGACCGCCGTCGTCGAATTCTTTCTCGTTCTATTTATTTTTTTATTTTTTTTTTGCATTTCCACTTCACGCAGCTTCGTTACCTTTTTAATATCTAAGCGGAGGGCAGCGTCAGGAAGAAGTCTGAATGTAGGTGTTATATGCGAAGTTTCCCTCATATGCATAAATATTTCTTGTATTTGCATTCTAAGAATTTTTATTTCAATCTTTAAAATATATGACCTAAGATTGGGATCAGGTCAATCTTATTCAGGTCAATCTTATGATTCTTATGATTCTTATGATGATTATGATTGTTTGATTGATGATTGATTGATTGATGATTGATGATTGATGATTGATGATTGATGATTGATGATTGATTTGATTGATGATTATGATGATTATGATATGATCTTATGATTCTTATGATTCTTATATCTTATGATCAGGTCAATCTTATGATTCCAGAGTTAACATAATATCTGTATTCTAATGAGATATATATCATTGTCATATATATCATATTTACCGATGTCAGTCAGTTCACCTTAATTTACCAAAAGCCGTTTAAAAAGTTAGAAAGTTAACCGTATAAACACAATTAATAATGCATTACTACGAAATAAGGGATTGTTAAACATTCATACATTTAGACACATTTAACTTTGATAAATCCTAAAAAAATCGCAAATGAAAATCCATAAATGATTAATTTAACAAAAATGAAGTGTATTACTGTATGACCTGCACAAATATGTCTTATAATAATATTTTTCAAAATTAAGAATTCTTGGAATCCTGTCGTTGGTTCTAGAATTTGAATATTTGTGGTAATGGGATAGGTTCCAACATTCCAGTTTTTCAAGTGAAATAAAAATAATTTGAACAATAAAAGCAACTTATTGAGACATTTATTATTTCTACATTGTTGTTTATTGATTTCTTTTATTTTATATAATTTCGACTTTAGGATTATTAAAAAAAAAAAAAAAACATGAAAATTTGGAGACATGTATTTGATTTCATTCAGTTTCTTAAATGTTAAAACTGTTCTCTCCATTTCAAATTTTGTGAAAAATTATTAAAATTAAGCTTACTTCGATATCTTTATCTATCTGAATATTAACAAGAATAACTAGAAAATTTCCATTCTCAACAGATAAATAGCTCTTTAATAAAATTTATACTATTTTAAGACCCTTCAATTAGTATTTTGTGAGATGAGTTAGAGTGACTGCCCGTAAATTCCATGATTTTACTTGACCATATATTGAGAATACCCCAATTCCCAAAGCACACCGATGATGTCAGTCCACTACTTTTCACGTCGTCGACAGTTTGTACAATTTCTGGGAATTTTTAGAGCTTCTTTAACTAGATATTACAGCTGGAAAGAAAAATAGTAATGCAATTTTATCAAATAATTCATGTATATCTAATGATAAAAAATATTTAAAAAATAAATTAAATTTAACCAAAGAAATTATAAACTTCCACCAGATTCGTCCGGGATAGTTCATATGGTAGAGCACTGGCGGTTTCAGCCAGGAGATCCCTGATTCGAATCCTAGTCCGGACATTTTTCGCCCATTTGGAAATTTACATCTAATATGATTTATTTACCAGTTAGAATAATTGTGTTAAAATTAATCTAGTGTAATTAAGCCTCTAGCGATTTCCGGAGTTCCATTACCTGTGATTTATTCTATTGAGCTGAACCAGGTTTCAGACCAGCTGCTATAATCATTAAGGTTATCGAGGTGAAAACGTTCCTCCAGATTCGTCCGTGAAAGCTCAGATGGTAGAGCACTGGCGGCTTCATCCAGGAGATCCCTGGTTCGAATCCTGGTACGGACACTTTTCGCCCAGTTAGAAATTTACATTTAATTCAAAGAAATTATATTTTTCAGATAGTTTACTAACAGAAAAATCCGGTTTTTGTAATGCCCGTATTATGATTATATGTTAATTGTTATACCATGCTATCAGACTTTATTATTACTGTTGAAGGCAACTTATGTACATACCCAATAATATTTTTAAAGAAAAATAGTGTGACTTCTTGATATCCCAAAATAACATATAACGAACTGTCTGTACTGATGTTGTTCTACACAATAAAAGTAATGCCTGATTGCCTGGTATATTAATTTGCATATAATATTTGACAAATAAATTATTTCCGTCCATTTAACTTGAAAGCTACGTTTCTAAAAGAAAATAATAAAGGTCGTTATTCCATTACCTCTAGGCTTCAGAAATCGATCTATAATCATGTTTCGTTATTCTTTGCCTAAGTATACATTACAATTGTCGAATTTTGATTATATTTTTTAGAAACGCATGAACTTGAAGGTTTCGATCATATGAAATGCGCAATTCAGCTTTCAGCCAAAGTAAAACACTATTTTATCACAACTGACAATTTTTCCAAATTACATTTATTCAACAACTTAAGGTAACATAAAGACAAAGTTTGGTATATACTTTGAAGTCAGTCATTATCAATTTATTCTTTTATGCATCATTTTAGTTAAACACGCGACCATGCATTTCAAACATACGTTATTACATATTTACTCATTATGTTTTGGTAAAAATGTCCTCACATTGATATTTGCAAAAAATATAATTTGCCTTATTTAATTACAGAAATTCTGCGATTAAATGAGGTGAATATATTTTTAAAGTGTTAAACCTAAGCGCCACGTACTGAGCACCACTACATTAGTACATTTGAAAAAAGTATCGACGCAGTTGAAAGATTTAATTTGTTTCTAATACTTCTGTGAAAATAAAAAAACAGACTCAAAATGAGAAAAACAACCTTAGTTCAGATGATAAGAATCAATAGACAAAATAGATCTTCTCTGCTGCGAGGTCGATGTGCTTTTTTAAGATTCTTTGATTTAAAAAAATGCGATAGTTATCTAGATTTCGGCATCATTCTACAGATTTAGGAACTTTTATAAGCGATTGATATTTAAAGATGTCTGTTGCAATAGAAAATTGACAAAATAGAAGTGATTTAAATCAGTAGTGTTGGTCAGGCTCACAAAAAAAACGAACTAATTCAAAGTCAAACTCAATTTCTCAAACATGAGTCAGTTTACACTGAAATTCATTTTTTTTTTCAAACGAATTTGCTCAACTGAAATACCTCTATGAAAATGAGCGAAATTCACTAAAAGCTTGTATATATATATATATTTTAATTTTTGGGATTTTTTGGTTATTTGATGTAAGGGTCTACAATGCCCCTGCCAAATTTTCCATCGCGACATTCGGTCCGAGTTTGGTTTGGGGATAACTTTTTGCAAGAGAATTGGACCGAGATGAGCGGTTATTGGACTTATTTTCTTGAACTAGTTGAGTCTGGACTGCATTCTATTTGAGTTGTGAACACGCAGAAATTTCCAGTCCCATACTCAGTTCGTATGAAAATCGTTGGACCAGCGCGGCTCAGGACTGTTCAGTAAAAATATCAATAAAATTTTGGCCGAACCAATTTTTTTTTTCAAAAGCACGAATTTTTAAATCGCTGTTATTGCACAATCAAAATTTATATATTTGTTATTATTATTTTTAAGATTGATAGATGAATTTCAAAGCAATAAAATTAAAATACGTTAAAAGCTGAGAAAATAACCTGCCTATGACGGAATCCCGTGTTTAACAAATGAAAAAAGATACTGACTTACGTAAAATCAGGATAACAGTACTTGTGAAAAGAATGTAATCCATTTACAACCGACTACGAACTTGCTGATAAGGGAACTAGCCCATTACGAATTTTTCTTCTTTCCTATGCAATTCCGTTTTGGAACATTTTATTGTATAGAATTTTTTAAAACTTTTAATTTTCCAAGCCATAGAATGTGGAATAACGATATTAATTGTATCAATGATTTTTATACAAACAGGGTTCTGACAGAGCCAATTGTGGTCGTTGCAGACTTCTGGGAAGAATAAAGCACAGGCAAAGAAATAAGCCCGGTTCAGCACAGCCCGAGTCTCCAGAGAAAGCGAGACCAGGGCACGACCCAGAAAAATAGATGGTCAGACTCGACTCATCCCGAGTCCGTTTAGGCCTCTAAATGACATTTGAATGAGAAAAAAAGTGTTCTTAATGGCTGCAAAACTTTTAAATAAATTATGAAAAAAATTGAGTTCGAGATGTAAATTTCGCTCATACTCACATATTTTTTGAGCTTTTGTTTATCTAATGTTCATTTATCATAAAGTGAGCCAAGTTCAACTCAACGTTCACAGAAAGTGGGCTAAACTCGTGAGTATCCGTTCAATGAGCGCGCTCATGCCAGCACTGCTTTAAATGCTAATGTGTCGTATTTTTTTCCCTTAAAATGCAGATGATTTGTTTATGTCACAATTATAAGCTATACTTTTGCCAGAATATTAGGTGCAAGAAATTGTCACATTTATGTGTTATTATATTTATGTACAGTCGTGGTAAAAAAAAGTCCCTACTAACTCTTCAACAATTATCGTAGACAGAAGTTACTGGTACCGAACGATTTGAAATAAAGTCTACTTTTAAATGACGTATATAAAATTTGCTTAGGGGGTCATCTACATATTAAAACGAACCCAAACCTCATTTTTTTCAATAGCAATACCCAATTTTAACGAGATATTTCAAATCTTCGGTTCCAAATATGCCTAGACACCAAATTTCAAGTCATTTGAATGATAAGTTTTTGAATTATAAACATTAAAAATTTAGTGCTTCTAATGTTAAATTACATTTTCATATTTTTATTTATATCTTCTGAAATTATGCTCTTAATGTGCTAATTTTTTGTTTAGAAATAAAACTAATGTGCCCAAACATAAATACGCTGAATTTGCATTTTTTATGATTTTATGATATGAATAATGAATTATGAAATTAATATTCGAAAAAAATTATGAATTGCAACCTACAATTTTTTTGATGGATTTAGATTTATTACGTCCTGCTTTATGAAAATCCCAAATTTCACATTTTTCTTCCAAGTAGTTTTCAAATTATGCTTAAAAAACGGCAAAATGATGGTTTAAGGGGCCGTCTATGATTGAAGTGTGTAGATATTTTGAAATTTCTTCTACTGCCTTGTTATCTAACAGACTTCATTGACTGCTTAAGGTGCCTTGATCAAGAAGGCGGCTCGCTCGATTAGCAATCGAAAACCCAACTTTAATTTGGATACAGCCCTTAAAATACGCTCGTTTTAAAATAATTAATTTCTCGGAAACTTGTGGTACGAATTGCATAAAAATTTGTTTTTAGGCTATTTGAAGGGTGTAGAGTTCATTTATGCTGTCAGAATTGGGTATTGACATTGGAAAAAAAAGAAGTTATAGTTCGTTTTAATATGTAGATGGCCCCCTAAGCAAATTTTATATACATCATTTAAAAATAGACTTTATTTAAAATCGTTCGGTACCAGTAACTTACTTCTACGATAATTTGTTGTGGAGTTAGTAGGGGGTGTTTACTTTTTTTTTTTTCCACGACTGTACATTCACTTTATATTTCAGAAGTACCAATAAACAGAAGTAGAAATGCTTTCTTTTATAATAACGAAAGAATAAGTAACTCAAACTTTGACTGCCATCATTAAAATCTTGTATTGTAAACTGGTAAATAAGACTTTGACAAAATTAATTTTGAAAAAAAAGTAGATAATTCTCTTATAATTATACGGGTGTATATTTCAACCTCTATCAGCTATAAATGGTATCTTCCAGTGAATGAATATGGCTTCCAAAAGCTTCAAGCTAATTAAATTATGGATATTAGATAAAATTATTTTTTTTACTTTAAATTTTAAATTAAATTAATTCCGTCCTGTGAATTCCCACAGACCAGGAAATTATGCCTTTTTTCGTCAGAGGATATTTCATGAAGGCAGCTTTCTTAGTATGCCTTTAATTACGAACTGGTTTAAAGGTAAGGAGATATTTATGAGATTTAGAGACTAACATTTTTAAACGACAAATCACGGATAATCAAATTTAAAAATGACAGAAAATAATGCATGCTGTTTGGAAAAAAATATCTTTACAAAAGCTGCATTTAATTAGTCTGATTTTATTTTTGAAACTTCATTTTTTTAATATACATTCACTTTTCTATGTTTCTATGTATGTTCTGTATAATATATTGTCAGAAACTGTTTGTGTAAGACATTGAATACGTTATATCAAGAAGATGCTTTGCATTTTTATTAATGAAATATATACAAAGGATGATTCTCTACCACGTGTATTAACTTTGAGTGATGACATAGTTAACAAAAACATATATTTTTCATTTAAGAATGTTGGGTTGCTATTCACTTACTCGGTCATAAATATTGAGTGTCCTATACAATTTGGTTCCGATCTTTTCTTCATAGATTTAAGAATTTTTTACCGATATTTCAAAAATAAATACTTTATTTTCTGTGAAATGTGATATCATCCTAAAAATTGATGGAAAATTTGATCTGCCTCCAAGCAACACTATAATATACACTGCATTGTTTTGAATGTAGTTCACTGTAGATATATTTTAAGAAATTTATTAATACCTAATTACAGTAGACATTTTATTACATTTCAAACAAAAGAAATTAAGTCTGTTGAATTTATCGGTGAAATATTTCCATTACCGTTAATGTTCAGAACAAAACGTGGGATTTAACTTGCAACAAGACACCTTACATTTATGACTGAGTAAGCGGAATGCTATCCAGCATTCCTATACAAAAAAACTTCCTTTTGGTGAGATGTACCACTTCTCAAATTTTGTACAAGCGATTGCGAATCACCCTGTATGCATCCATTTTTCTATAGTTTCATATGGGTGTACTAATGTCTGCTTATATTAACATATTTTGTTTTAATTTTTTAAGATCTATAATGTCTTAATATTCCGATATATATTAAATTATTGATGTATCGTATAAATCGATAATTCAGCTACAATAAAGAGCATAGACGCCTGAGAAATGACTGGAGTGTATTTCATAACGACATTTTTTCTCGCATGAAACATACAAGAGGATATATTTTTATTTATCACAGGCTCTGAAAACAGTGGTGAGTATTTATGTACAATAACCTATATAAAAATATATTTATGTGACAATATCGGGTAAAAGTGGTAAAACAAAAGTTCATTGACATACAAAGAAATATTAGGTAGCTTTCATTACAAAAAGCTACCTATTGCAGCCGTTCGGAGGAAAGCGATTTCAAAAAATTTTGGTATATTTTCATCGATCATGACCCCCAGACCCCGTAACCACCCTCCGTTCAAAAGTTGATATATATATATATATATATATATATATATATATATATATATATATATATATATATATATATATATATATATATATATCCATATATATATATATATATCTGAACTTTGTCACACTGTAATTCTCGTATTTATGAACCGATTTCGATGTAATTCGGTGTGTACATAGTACATACCAATGTCTCAACCGAGTTCGTTGGCCAGCTTCATCCGCCATCTTGTTTAAAAATGGCGGCGATTTAAATTTTTAAGAAAAATTTAAATTTGAAATGTGGTGCCAAAAAATTGAAAATTTAAAAAATATTTTTTTCTTATATGTTTGAGCTTGATAAAAAGATTCGGGAGCAGTTTTTGTTTCGTCTATATCTTAAAAAATGGCTGAGTTATAGCATTTTGAATTTCTAGCTTGACTGACATTTTGAAACGTCCTGATATTTGTCACGTGATAACAGGCGTATTTATGAACGAATTTGGATGTACCTTGGTGTGTACATAGTACATACAAATATCTCGACCGAGTTCATTGGCCAGCTTGATCCGCCTTTTTGTTTCAAAATGGCGGCCATTTAAAAGATTTTTAAAAAAATTAGATTTAAAATGAGATACCAAAAAATTGGAAAATAAAAAAGATTTTTTTTGTATGTGTTTGACCTTAATACAAAGATTCCGGAACAGTTTTTGTTTCGTCCATATCTAAAAAAATGGCTGAGTTATAGCATTTTGAATTTCTATTGTGGCTGACATTTTAAAACGACCTGATTTTTGTCACGCGATAACAGGCGTATTTATGAACCGATTTGGATGTAACTTGGTCTGTACATAGTACATACCAATGTCTCGCCCGAGTTCGTTTGCCAGCTTCATTCGCCATCTTGTTTCAAAAGGGTTGCCATTCAAAAAAAAAATACTTTAAAATTTAAAATGAGGTATTAAAAAATTGGAAAATGAAAAAGATTTTTTTTATGTGTTTGGCCTTGAACAAAGATTCCGGAGCAGTTTTTGTTTCTGAAAATTTGTTCTTTTGTTTATATCTTAAAAAATGGTTGAATTATAGCACTTTGAATTTCTAGCATGGCTAACATTTTGAAACGATCTTGTATTTGTCACGCGATAACACACGTATTCGCCTATTTCGATGTAAGAAGGCATGTGGATAGTATAGATCAATATCTCGGCCAAGTTCGCTGGCCAGCTTCATCAGCCATCTTGTTTCAAAATGGCGGCCATTAAATTAAAAAAATATATATTTAAAGTAAGGTGCAAAAAAAATAGAAATTGAAAATGGTTTCTTTCTTAAGTATTAGGTAGCTTTCATTACAAAAATCTACCTATTGCAGCCGTTCGGAGGAAAGCGATTTCAAAAAATTTTGGTATATTTTCATCGATCATGACCCCCAGACCCCGAAACCACCCTCCGTTCAAAAGTTGATATATATATATATATATATATATATACATATATCTGACTTTTGTCATACTGAAACTCTCGAATTTATGAACCGATTTGGATGTAATTTGGTATGTACATAGTACATACCAATGTCTCGACCGAGTTCGTTGGCCAGCTTCATCCGCCATTTTGTTTAAAAATGGCGGCCATTTAAAATTTTCTTAAAAATTTTAAATTTGAAATGTGGTACCAAAGAATTGAAAATGGAAAAATATTTTTTCTTATGTATTTGAGCTTTATACAAAGATTCTGGGGCAGTTTTTGTTTCGTCTATATCTTAAAAAATGGCTGAGTTATAGCATTTTGAATTTCTAGCGTGGCTGACATTTTGAAACGTCCTGAATTTTGTCACGCGATAAAAGGCGTATTTATGAACCGATTTGGATGTACTTTGGTGTGTACATAGTACATACAAATATCTCGACCGAGTTCGTTGGCCAGCTTCATCAGCCATCTTGTTTCAAAATGGCGGCCATTTAAAAAAATTTAAAAAAATTAAAATTTAAAATGAGATACCAAAATATTAGAAAATGAAAAAGATTTTTTTTGTATATGTTTGACCTTAATACAAAG
Source organism: Maratus speciosus (assembly GCA_963932465.1). Lineage (NCBI taxonomy): Eukaryota > Metazoa > Arthropoda > Arachnida > Araneae > Salticidae > Maratus > Maratus speciosus. Next base: position 323,489,480 of record OZ010790.1, on the reverse strand, counting down.
ATCCCGGAACAGTTTTTGTTTCGTCTATATCTAAAAAAATGGCTGAGTTATAGCGTTTTGAATTTCTATTGTGGCTGACATTTTAAAACGACCTGATTATTGTCACGCGATAACAAGCGTATTTATGAACCGATTTGGATGTTACTTGGTCTGTACATAGTACATACCAATGTCTCGACCGAGTTCGTTGGCCAGATTTATTCGCCATCTTGTTTCAAAAGGGTTGCCATTTAAAAAAAATTAAATTTAAAATTTAAAATGAGGTATTAAAAAATTGGAAAATGAAAAAGATTTTTTTATGTGCTTGGCCTTGATACAAAGATTCCGGAGCAGATTTTGTTTCTGAAAATTTGTTCTTTTGTTTATATCTTAAAAAAAATGGTTGAATTATAGCACTTTGAATTTCTATTATGGCTAACATTTTGAAACGATCTTGTATTTGTCACGCGATAACACACGTATTCGCCTATTTCCATGTGAGAAAGCATGTGGATAGTATACATCAACATCTCAGCCAAACATAAGTTACTTTAAATAAAAGCAGCTTGGATAAAGCTGACTAATTTCGTGAAATTCTCATTCATAATGATTTAGTATTGATAAAAATTAGTATTGAATCTCTTATATTCGGTTTCCACTAAATTGAGCTTCGTGTGTTTGAATAATATAAGTTGGCTTTTTTAAAATAAGGTATTTGAAAGCTACCTCTTCCTCCCGGCACTGGCCGGAAGGACTTTTTTCTTCAGTATCTGCTTTGTATCTTGTTTTTATTTATTTATTTATTTATTTTGATCAATGAAGAACCATTTTTGTTTATCGTTGTTTGAATAAGTGTATATGTCTATAGAAAAGCGGTATAATAATGTAAATGTATCTTTTCATGATTGATACGGTTTTCTGGAAAGGACAAAGCTTTTTTGTTACATAAAGAATGTGCGTTAAAAAATATAGAAAATAATTCAATTATACATATTCTTATATTTAATAAAAACGATATTTTTATTACTAACGCTAAATTGTTCTTGTAAAATTCATGTAGGAATGCTAAAGTCTGACGGAACGAACTACAACAAAAAGTTAATGTAAAGTAAAGCTGGATATGAAAGCGCTTCTGTAAGATATATTTAGGGTGGACGAATTTTTTTTTTTCTTCAAATCAAAATTGGGCGGGATGGGAAAATTCCTTTATCAGATCCTGAGTATAAAATATCCTTGTAAAATATCAATACTATATAATGCTCCAAGGACATCAAATATTGAGAAAAAACGTAAAAGCACCTGCCAATGAAAAAAAAACAAAAATCCCTCCAAATCAAAATGGAGCGGTGTGGAAAAGGTTCTCTATCATATCCTCATTCTGAATATAAAATATCTTTGAAAAAATGTAATAATAACTACTGCCCCAAAGTAATTGAATATTGAGAAAAAACGTAAAAGTTGTGCATTTTCCCATTCCCCCCCCCCCCCCTCAAATGCACAAACTAATATTAATTTAATTTAAAAGTATGATCATCGAATTATTATTATTATTATTATTATATATTTATAGTAAAATTATTTAATATTTATATCAAATTCGCTTTTATTATACTAACTGAACGACTATAATTTTTTTAAATATATGACATTTGGGTAATTGTAATTGTTTTATATTTTTTACTTAACCTATGTAAGAAAATTTTATTTGAAATTATTTTTAATGAGCCATAGTCTTAAGGTAAAAATAATTTACTATTTTAAAAATTTACAAGAAATGAAGTTACTATTTTATAGTAACTTATACTGTTTTTTGGTTTCAAAAACTGGCTTTTTTTTCCGAAACTCCACGCAAGTTTTAGAACCTATCACGTATCAAAGGACCACAAATAGCAGAAGAAGTTTCCATAAAAAGTTTTACACATCTTTCAGTGGCTTTACTGTGACAAGGGAATAATATTTTTACCTTACGTGAGCTGTCTTCATGAATTACCTTTGGATTTATGATACACTTTGTAAAATGTTATGATCTAAGAACTTAGTTAATGGTGGTTCTATCGCGGTCACTTCAGCCCAATTTAAAAAATCGATATAGTGTTTAGCTTCAAAATTGATCTCAGAAGAGTGTTAAGAGTGCTGACACTATGCAGAATAATAAAATCTCGAAAGTCAAGATAATTCTTTACGTACGTTCAAGCTGAGATCAATTTTGAATCAATGATCATATCTATTTTATAAAGGAAATAATCGAACAAAAATGAGAAAATGCCAACCTTTTATGTTTTATCTTAATATTCAATGACCGTGGGACAGTATTTATTAGTAATATTTTAAAAATATATTTTAGATTCAGAATGAGGATATGATAGCGCAACTCTTCCACACCGCCCTATATTGATTTGGAGAGAATTTATTTTCCATAGGCGAGCTCTTTTACAGTTTTTCTCAATCAATGACCTCAGGGAAGTACTTAATATTAATATTTTTCAAGCATATTTTATATTCAGGCTGAGGATCTGATAGAGCAACTTTCCCACCCCACCCAATTTTGATTTGAAGGAAAAAAATCCATAGGCAAGCGCTCCACCCTAACGTATATGTTGGCACATTACAGTACGACTTTGTTATTTTGTTCATGCCGCTTTACATAATAGCGATTTTTCAAGCGAAATCGAAACAGTTTTACGTTTCTTTATATGATATATAACCATAATACCAGAAATAATATTGGCCACAATGAACATTCAAACCGCTCTGCACTTTATGCTCGGTGTTTCCAAATATAAATATCATTATATAAAGTGTCACTTATTGAAACAGTCTTGTGAAAAAAAAAGCAAACAAGTAGCTACTTGTTCCCATTTATTTATATTTGGTAACATATACAGGGTGTATCTGAGAAAGTGGGTAAAACTTTAAGGGATGGTGGAATGAAGTTATGCGAGCAAATTCGTCATAGAATGGTCGGAACGCGGGCGGTGAGAAGTAAAAATGTAATTTTTCACTGTCCCAGGGCAATGGATTGGTCGAGGTGGTCCCATAGCTGGGCCACCAAGATCACCGTATCTCTCATTTTTGGAATTTTTCCTTTGAGGCATATGAAAAGCCTAATCTACGTGTGCCCCACTGAAACCGATATGGATCTAGTCGCCAGGATTAGTATTGTAGTGGAAGATATTTGGGAAATGCCTGGTGTCTTCGCAAATGTGCATCAGTCCCTTTCCCGCAGGTGCGAAGCGTGTATTACAGCCAGCTAGGATCTTTTGAGCAATTTCTTTTAGCATGTGCATTAATTACATTCCAGTTAATAAAATGTTTTCTGAAGTATATCCTCTCATTCCTGTGTTAATTTTTTAACTGCGACGCGACAGTGGAAATCTACCTTTTAACTTCTCACCGATTGCGTTCCCACTATACATTTTACAGCGAAATTTACTCGTATATCTGCATTCTATCACCCCGTAAAGTTTTACACCATTTTTAATATACACACTATATGTGCGTAAAAATATATTAAGAGATGGGAGGAGCAATCAAATCCAAATTCACTTACAGGAACTCCTATTAACCTTTTGCAGGGTAGGGTATGTTGGTATATTATTTATACCACAATCGCCGCAGAGATTAGTGTCGTAAGATTTTTGCCACTTTATTTTAAATTCAAATTGCGAAATAACACTCAGAACTTTTCAATGTTATATATATATATATATATATATATATAATGTGCGTCAAATAATTATGTTTTGAAATCAATTAGTCAATAAATTCTTGTAAGCATTATGCATACAAGAATACGTATTCTAAACATTTGAATTTTTGAAATGATTTAGAATATACATTATACATATTCTAAAATCATTTCAAAATTTTAGAAACAAAAATATTTTGCTTTTGAAATTTTAAGTAAAGTTTCCATTTTCACATCTTCACTGTCCTGTAACATAATATTGCATACTTTTTTCACGAACTAAAATAAAATCCGTTTAATAAAGTTTTATCTTTTTTACAGGTGCTACAGTATAAATTCTAATTTCATTTTTTTCTGTTTATCTTTCTTCTTCAGATCGATATACTATAACATAGCAACCAAAGAAATTTAATCTAAAAACAAAATGGTATATATACGAAAATCGCTTTCCTTGATCTCTTTCCTTCATCAATGCTTGACGGTTGATCCCTATAGACCAGCAAATATTGCATTTTTCCGGCAGAGAATATTTCCTCAAGGTAGCTTTCTTAATATGCCGTCGTTTATTAACTGGTTTAAAACTAGAAAGACGGGGAATTTTACTCAAATTTCATTAAGATATTTCACGTCAGAATTTTTATTTTAAATTATTAACTTATTTATTTAACTAGTTCGTTTTCCTTTGCATTTTTTTAATTAGTTTTAAAAAGAAATTTCTTGTTAGAACCGAAATATATTCATTTGATAGCGGTCAAAATGACCGCTCGCCGTCTTTGTAATGTTAAACGCAGGATATAGTTATATATTATAGAGACAAATAACTTACACTATTCAACGTCTAAATCACGATACTGCATACTTTTTGCACGGAAAAAAAGGACAAAAAATCCTCACAATAAAGGTTATAGGATTTACAGTATAAATTATCATTTCATTTTTGTCTGTTTATATTTTTTCTTGAGACCAATATATTATAACATAGCAACCAAAATGTTTAATCTAAAAGCAAAACGACATATATGCACAAATCGCGTTTCCTTTATCTGTTTGTTGTACACTGTAAATTTTCATGCAGATTAATATGAAAAATGTCTGACGGTGAATCCCTAAAGACAAGAAAAGTATGCTTTTTTTTCACAGAATATTTTATCAAGGCAGCTTTCTTCATATCCCATTCTTTTCAGAATGATTTAAATGTGCATAAAATGCGTATGAAATATAGAATCAAATAACTTACACTTTTAAACGACCAAAGGATAATCAAATTTAAAAAGAATGAGAATACAGCATGTTGCATGGTGAAAAATTCACTTATGAATACTGGCGTTATGTTTGTGATACAACTTCTATTTTTTATTAAATATATTCACATTTGTATATCTGTGCTTAATTTTTGCATTATATAGTAGGAGATACGTTTTATGTAAATAAACTATCTGAGAAATGATGCAATTTATTTTATTTAATGATATATTTATGCAGGGTTATTCGCTATTATGTGTATAATCTTTGATGGTTGGAGCAGCTTAACACATCGACGACGGGCTATTTTTTAATTAAATCTGGGTTTAAGAACAGCAGAAGCTCCTCCAGCTTTTGAAAATCTTTCGAAAATTGATTTCCGAGATAGGTTTCTCGAGTTTACACAACTGTAAATATTTTTCAATAGACTGATATAATGTATAATAATGTCTTTCAATCTAAAAAAAATATATATAGACAACACATTATAAACAGATAGAATACAACACATTATATAAGATAGAAGCCACGCCCTCAACCGATGATGTTTTTGAATAAAAACGAGAATTCGCGTTTCCCACCATGAATGTGTTTAAAAATCTGGCTGCGCAACCCGAGAGTTTCTCGAGCAACGTAAATGTTGCAAAATTTGCGCGGCCCAAGATTTCATCGGGGATGCATTTTCTCCGTCTAATTAATCCGCCTTGATCATTCCCACCAGTTATTTTTTATTGTAAATTTTGACTTATCTAATCAGAGCATTTTCCCGATTAAAACAGATGAAATTTTCATTTCGAAAAACCGGTGGCAAAAGAATAAAAATTCTTAAAAGACTCTCGTCGCGAAGGAATTAATACGCAATATTTGAAGCTATATTGATAAAACAATTACGCAGCGAGAGGGTTAACAACAGAAACATTTTTATAGGAATGTTTGGTCGCAATCCACCAATTCATTCAAATACGGCGTGTCTCACTCCATTCGAGGCCAAGGTTTCATGACTTTGACAATAACAACAAGAATTTACAGATATTTAAAACAGACATGCTTTATTTTCTATTAAACGGAGATGGAAGGCCTTATACCTACCATGTTAAATTAATGTATATTTTCTCGGAAACTACCAAAGATTGTCACTTATTTTTTTTTTATACATAATATAAATAATTCCTAATAAAGTAAATTAAAATTCATAAAGATATATCCTTTGCTCTAAAAAGATATATGGAATCAAAATCGTTTTTAAATAACAAAAAAAAAAACTTGCATTCTTCCAAAGAAAAACATTTTAATAAAACTTTAACACATATGATAGTAACAAAATCTCACTTCTGATTGATAAAGGATATGTGTAAAATTTTCAGAGAAGATTACAGACATTAATATGTAGTAGTCTCTATAAAAAGGTTCATAGATGTTAAAAAAAAAACCTAACATTTTGAGAAAAGTGTTTTAAATTTTATGCATGTTATATGTATGTATGATGTAAACAAACTGTGTTACGTAAAATAAAAATCACTACCATTTTGTCGTAGAAACAAAAGTAATATACCTTTCGAAAAGGAAATATATATATGTGCGTATAATTACAAATTAATGAAAACGATTTTCAAGAATTTAGCTTCTAAATGTCATTAAACTCTCATAATTCCTAGAAATGGTTACTATCTGAGTCTAAAGAACACTGGCCTAAACATTTCGTAATTTGTAATGCAATTCACCATACATATGGATTTCTGATCTAATTATAGTGGACTTCCTCAAATACTATATATTTGTAAAAAAATATCGTTTAACGCCAAAGTTAGGAACGAAACATTTGTGTTTGAGATGGGGTGATACACCCTATATTTATGACTTAGTAAGTGAAATGCGACCCAGCATTACTATTCAAAAACGTTTCTTTTAGTGATATGTATCACCCATTAAACTTTGTGTAAGCATTATCGCCTGGATATAAACACCTGTAATATCAGCCAGCATATATATTTCTAGAATACCATTTGGAAATACAAATATTACCACACATTTGTCATTTTCGATGTTTTCAATATATAGAACGACTTCATTTTCCGCATTACAGTAACTTTACTGATATATCCTATAAATCGATAATTCGGCTACTGTAAAGAAAATAGACGCCTGACAAATGGCCGGAATTAGTTTCAAAACGACGATTGAACTCGTATTTTTATTTATTTCACGCTCTCAAAACACTGATGAGTATTTCTCGACATTCACCTATATAAACATATATTTATAGGATGATATCAAGTAAAAAGTGCTTAAAAATGTTCCTTTGGCATATGGAAAAATAATGTATGTTAATACCTGGAAATTTTTCCTGAGAGAAATATTCGCCTTGCATACAATATTTCAAATGAAAATCAGATTTCAAATTAATTGCTTAAAAGTCGCAAAGGCCAACCTAGTGAAAAGATTCCGTGCCGACAGTCGAATCCTGGCCATCAGTATAGCGCACTGACATTCTACCGACTAAACCTCATAGAACAATAGTCAGCCTGGAGCATCACACTATTACAGGTTAGAAAGGCTACAAACGCAGCAAAAATGGAATATTTACCATGAGCCACCGACATGGGGCAAACACCAAACGTAATTAAATCCAGCATCGATTGAAACTATATTAATACCTGGAATTTTTTCCAGAGAGGAACATTCACCTTGCATTCACTAGGTTGACCTTTGCACCTTTTATGCAATTAATTTGAAATTTTATTTTCATTTGAAATATTATATGCAAGACGAATGTTTTAAATGAAAATTTTAATTTAATTTAACATTTAAACATTTTTAGAAATTTTATTTTTTAGGGTTTTCTCCGGGTGACGAAATTATAATCCAAGTCTATGTAACATTTTCCTTCTATGAACTGGCAAGTCGTAAGATCTACCAGTTCATCCAGTTTTTTTTAATGGGGGGGGATATGTAATAGTAATTTTTCGTCCTTTTATCTTAGTTAAACTATTCCAAAGTCTTATAATATCTACCTTTTTTACCTATCTTTAATAATATCTTAAATATGTTTTTATCTTTTTTCCCATGTCTTTAATCCAGCGTATTCTTTTTTTTTAAAATTCTAAACTCCTTAATCTGTTCATAACTAAACTTTTTTATAAAACCCACTAAATTACTTTATTTCTTTCATTTTATTATGATACATTAAATTATTTTTCTTTTGAAAGTTTATTAAATATCATTTGTTCATATACGTTCCCATATCCCATTATGCCTTCCAAGTTTGCCACCCTCATCCTGATTACGTTCTAATACTACCGGCGGTAAGTATTAAGTTCTGTAATCTGCGTCACGCGTACTCAGTCAACGCTCTAGAGATAATCCAATCTCTGGCGCCGCACAGTGTAAGATTTTGCAAATCTAGCGGAAAAAATGTCCAAAAAATCGACTTGTAGTAATTTCACTTTTAGATATTTCAAATAATATCTAACCCATTGGAGAAAAAAAATGTAAAGTGATAGAAGCGTATCTCCACAACAACACCATCAAAAATCTGCTCAAAAACGAAATTTTCTTTTAACCTTTTTAGAATGGCGATTCTGTAGTTGTAATTGCCATTGATATTTTTTGGCTAAAAACATACTTATTTTGTAAATATTTTTTAATGATAGGGAATCTTTACGACAATGTAGATACTTTGAATTTTACAGTGTTACAATAGTTATTTAGAAGTGTTATATTAAAAAATATATTTTTTAAGTCAATATAAAAATTATTTGAAAATTTAATAGCATATGATAATATTTAAAAAGCTGCAAAAATTTTGTACACGCGTGTACATTGTAAGATAATTTTTTTTTGTAATTATGTAGGCACATGGATATAGAATAAATCAATGTCAGCTGCCACTATTTGCAACTCTTGAATATAAGTAATTTTTTATCAGGTACAGAAGCGTAAATTTCGAACAGAGAATTATATGAGACTTTAAAAACTTATGTCACTAGACATGAATCATCCCCTGTTAATTCTAAAAATATCATGATAGATTATTTATTACACAAATATAATCTTCAAAATTGCTCATCCGTTATGTTAGACCATACTAAGCGGCTGATTCATTCATTTATAATTGGCAGTAATCAAAGATGGAGAAACTAACATCTCTTACAGAACGTTTTTTGGAGTAAAATAAGAGATGGTCAGATTGGAATATTAACAATAAATATATTTACATTACAGAAGAAATAATTACTACCAGAAAAAGGATCGACAAACAAAGAATTTTTTTATTTAAGTGGAGCGAAATCAAAAGATAAAAGGTGCATTTCTTAATCCCGGAACACAAATGAATAACCACGCGCCACGTGTTTAAAACTGAGACAATCTGGAAAATTAGGATGCTATGGATGTATTAAAAAATATATCTGAAAGCCCTTAAATAGCAACGTCCTTTTAAAAAACTGTTCCGGATATTCGTCATATAAAAAAAGGCTGTAATGAAGAAAATCAAAATTTTATAATGTGTAAATCGACAGGCGTCATCTACTTCTTACTCTAGATCCATAAAGTTTAGGTTCATCATGGAAACTGATCAGTTAAATACAGTTCTTTCGCAGTTCACTAAATAAAAGCAATTTTTTTGGACGGGAATAATGACGAATTCATTAATTTATCTATTTCTTTGAGTGTTTCCTGACAGAATAGGGCAGAGCAGTTTATTGACCATCATTATTAATTTGTCACCAGAGTTAAATTCATTGGCTAAAAAGGCACAGAGTGGTTGAAACACGTAAAAGTTAAACACATAAATTAAAAGAAAATTCTAAACTTAGTTTAGAAGTTTGATGGATAATGTGCTTTCCGGAATTATTTTTGTAATAAAACCTTCTGCTAGCGACCAGGAAAAAAACGAAATTTGTTTCATTTTCTTTAAAGAAATTGGTCGCTCATGGAGGGAGTCAAACTAGGATGGTCTCTGAATGGATGTAAAATTAGTATTGAGCGTATGGCAATAAATTACGTTCCATGAAAAAGTGGTCATTCAGGGAGGTGGTCGCACAGGGAGGTTTCACTGTATTTTTTCATAATATGTAACCATTTTATCTCTAGTAAGATCAATTTTATTACTTTAATGTCGATAATTTTCATAAATTGAATTTTGACTCGCTAGATTCGCAAAATCTTACATTGTGCGGCGCCCTCCTCTACTTACCCTTTCACTTAGCTGGATTGACCTTGCTTTGAGCGTTTCTATGCTTACGCGTTTGTTTGTTCTACTATTTATATCGTTAGATTTTCGTTGAAAGCAGATATTGTACGATCTGTGTTTGCTTAAATAATAATTGCCAGTTGGAGAGTGATTTGCCATTTAGTCTTGATATCGCTTCTGATCTTGTTTAAAATCTTAACGCTATGTGAACCTACTCGAATATGAGAAACTGCCATAAATAGTGGAGTTGGAGAAGTTTACTTGTCAACAATATAGATTTTGATTTGATCTTACGCTTCTTTCGTTATTTCTGGAAAACTCTTAAGATATCATCACATCCTGCCTTACTGCTCACGATGACTGAACGACTGCATTTTCATTATTATGGTTGGTGTTATACGAGTGATTTTCTACTGTCTAGTTTCAAAATGCAATAATGTCCAGTTATAGAGTGTCATCATTAATCTTCACATATGATGTTTCGACTAACACGACATGCATTGAGAAACTGTAACATATATATATTTTAGAATATGCGATACTTTTTTTTGCAAACGCTACAGCGTAATTTAAAAGTCCATGTAGGAATGTTAAGGCTGGTAAAACACACTACAACAAAAGTTAATTTAAAATAATGCCGAATATAAAGTCACTTGAGTAATACATGATGGCTCATTTCAGTGCAAATTTGGTATTTTTCTGACGACATTTTCATTTAGTGCTCTTTTTTAAGCGAAACCGAAACAGTTTTAATTTTTTTATAGGGAATTTAACCGTACCACGTGAAATATTGATGGACACAATCCACATTAAAATAGAGATGCACTTTATGCTCTACGTTTCCAGATATAATTGGTATTATTTAAAGTTTTCCTTACCGAAACTCTCTTGATAAAAAAACATTATTTTCGAATTTTCGGTAATCAAAGATAAATCGGTCTTAAATTATCATAGATAAAGAACACTGTACAAGATTATTTTTCGATATATTTTTAAAAATATAGAATGACTGTTATCTTGAAACAACAAATAGAAATATACTACTCTGGAACGCACTTTTTTTACCTCAACTTTCGCTAATTCCTTTTGCTCCGATCCCTTTTCGTCTCGTTTTGAACTGATGATGATGTTATGAGTTATTTTGATGTTTCAACGAATTCTTCGGGCGTGCGGAAAAACATAGCTGTCAACCTTAGTGCTAATTTAATCTATTAATAATTTCAAAAGAAAAATAATTAAATTAATAGCCATCTAAAAGCATGCTCTTACTTTAGTTTTATAAATAATACTTTCAATTTTAATTTGTTAAAAATAATACAATGTTGGAAAAATATGTTTTAGCGCATGCCCAAATAATTCATTCGAACATCAAAATAACCCAGTATGCCTATCAATATTTTGAACTATTGGGGTAGACGGGGCATGTTGACCATCGAGGCACGTTGGCCATCCGCGATATTACTTACCCATCACACGTAGTATAGGGTAAGTCTTGTAATCGTTTTAATAATCGAAAAGTTTTTTTTTTTTTTGACGGATTTACACATTTCAGACACTGGAGATTCCGAAAAACATATTTTTAGAAAAAAAAAAAAAAAAATTGACTTAGTGTACGTCGGTATGTGTGTGTGTGTGTAAACGCTCTATCTCCCGAACAAATTTAGATAGAGACTTGAAAATCGTTGTGTACATAGGAAGTAACAATGGAAAGAAGCCTATTGAATATCAGTAACCTCAATTATCCGGAACTATTTTTTTCGGACTCTCAAAGTATTCTTTCTGATAAAAAGTATACGAAATTTTTCGAAATTGTTTATTTGAAGGAATGAATATAAAATACAATAAAAAATATAAATTTTGCATTATGAATCAACTTGATCGGGTACTTAGTTGTCGAGATATTTGTAATTCTATTTTTCACAATCTTCGATTTTTCATGACTCTGTATTTCATTCAAATTTCAATTCAAAGATATATTTTAATTGGAAATGAGACGCTTAATCTGACGCAGTAAACTGTTAGTTATTATTATTATAATTTTACGAGTTATAAGGATGTTTCTTTTACGCAATTATCCTGACAACCAAAAAACTATCGCCAAACTATAAGATTAGATGCCAATAATAGCTTATCGTAAATGTCAAGCATTTAATGTATCTCCATACCTATAAGGGGGGTTACCATAGGGGTGATCCAGTGATGTCGCCAAATGCCCGCAAGTTTGTCGCCAACTTGGCGATATATTGCCAAATTTAGCGACCATAATTACTCACCAAAAGTGAAGCCAAATTGGCGTTACCTCTGAAATTTCGTCAAATTCCCATAGACTTCCATTGTAAACCTATAGTGTTTACTTGCTTACAGAAAATAAACAAATTAATGGAACAAAAAGTAATATTAGCTTAAGGGATTATATTAATTATATTTAAGGGAGTCTAAGTAAATTAAATTATGAATAAAATAACATGATACAATGCTTAGCATGTATCACATGTTTTATTTTCATATTTTATATTATGTATATGGGGCATTCTCATAATGTTTTGACTTTCATGTCCCTGAATAATATTTTTTAATTTAATAATTTTTTTGTGTTTTTTTGTTTAATTTCATCTACTGGGGAACACCCCATTGCATGATTGCACAAAAATATTAACGAGATAAATAAGTTTTGGACGATGTTGGGGTCCTAACACCTCGAAAACTCCTATACCGTTCCGTGTCCCTGATGCTGATTTTTAAGTTTGGAGCTGTCTGAATAAAATTATTTCCATAAAATTAATTCGATGTAATTTTTTTCTAAAACTGGAACTATTCTTTTATATAAATATGTAGCTAAAAATTAACCTGCATACATTTTTAGTGTTGTTAATATTTTTTAAACTCTGTCCCTGGGTTTTAGATTCCTTACCATCCCTCCTCTAAAATTATACAGAAAATCATTTCAGCCACAGAATTTTTTTCAAGTTTTTTCTCATGCAGAAGTATGCTAGAGAAATAATGTCTAAAATTCTTTTGCAGGAAATTTACTGTAGAATTTAAATCAGCATTTAAATATCAATTTCAAGCATCGTGGCTTTATTGGTATTCTCACCGTCCCAATTTTTATTCCTGCACTTTTCGAGGTAAATAAAAAAAAATAATAATGATTTAATCCAATGTTAACAACTGTTTCTAAAAATCAATGAACGTTGTGGCTATCACTTAGTCTTACATGATTTTCCCAAAAATAGGTGGTAATTTTCCTTACCGTTCCATTTTTACCGTCCTTTTTTTTTTTTTTTTTTACCATTTCGTCCCTTTTTTCCAATACCACCCCCCTTTTTTTTCACCTTACTGTCCCTTCTTTAACACCCCTTTAAGACAATGTTATACAAAAATTTTGTATTAAAAGTACTACTTTGTTATTATTTCTTATTTGAATGTCCTGTGGGTACTATGCAAATTCATTATAAGTAAAAATTTAGAAGAAATTAAAAAGTTATAGTGGTAAAATGGTAAGGAAAATTAAACTCGCAAGTTTAACTTAAACCTCAGTTAAATAAAAAAATTTTCGCCTCTGACCATTTTTTTCTTTAGTTTGAATCATTAAGACATTCATCTATCAGATTAAAATGTTATTTTAGCAAGTTTAATTTTGTCAGATTTTTTTTCCGCAAAAGTCAAAAGTTTGTGAGAATGCCCCATATCCATGATGAGTAAGTATTACGGTGGCCACCAATGATTAGTTTTTATAAACTATCTAATATCTTGCGTTATAAGATTAGTGACTTGTGTTTTATCACGTCTTTTTTTTTTCCAACAACAACGTTAATAGAGAAAAAGTAATTAAATGGAAGCCACTTCAAATTTTCACTAGGTAAGTTTTTTTGCACTTATAAATAATTGTTTGGGATTTGTTTGTAATTAAAAGTTTCACCTTGGTGAATCGCAAAATTATTCAGATATTATTTTATATCTACTGATTTATAAAAGGAATATTAAGAGAATATTTTAATACGATGATCAAAAAACCAAATATGCATCTAATTGGCCCATTTAATATGGGACATGTTCGCCCGTAGTCCAACAGATTTATTTCTACATGCATTAGCCAATATGGGTTATTAAAATTTCAGATTTATGTGTGTTACTCTATAGGGCGGTTTTAAGTAGACGGTAAAACTCGGTAAAAGGCTGGGTAGGCGGTAAAAGGCAAATAATACAACAGTGGATTCAATGTAGCAAGTGCAAACGTTGGAAACACGAATCAAGTGTCGTTGGGGACAGGATATTTTGTATTTTTATTCAATGTGAAGATGAGAAATATTTCGATAAAAGCAGTAATTAAGTTGTGCAAAATATATTTTATTAACCTTTTTATCTTTTATATACAAAATTAAAATGACATTTTGTATTTAAAGCGTTTTTTCATTTTAGTTTGTCGAACATCGAATCAATTTAGAGGGCCAACCTATCCCGCTCGATGGGGAAGGTTGCCCTAACGCATAATGTCGTTGTGGGATTCATATGGAAAGTATTAGACTATCAGTTAAAATTTTTCAATTTTTTTTATACATGGTTAAACTTTAAGATGAAGTGGTTGTACAAACTAAGAAAATAAATAAATAAAAAATTAATAACAGTGAAATCATATAAAAATATTGAAGGGGAAAAAGGCCAAGAAGTCTTTGTTTACACTACTAAAACTTATATTTTCTCTTTTTTAAGTTTTATAAAGCAAAACTGTTCAAATTTATTATATCTAAAATAATTAACTTTTAATATTTTTTCTTACACCCTTCAACTATTTTTTATTATCTCTTAACTTCTCTTCATTTAATGCTCTACCACATTTTTTCCCTCTTATTATTTCTTCGCTATTATTAACTTATTTTAAATAGTATTATAACTGCAGCTAAACTACCTCCAAATGACCCATGTACTACCAAGTCTGACTTACAGACATGGAGTAAAGTTATTGTTAACTTTGAAAACTGCTCACCTTATACATTGCTCAGCATATTTAAAATCCCTATGTAATTTTACTGATGACAAATTGAGTATTTTCGGTATTTTTTATTTTAAGAACATTAAAGATTTTTTTTAGTGTCTCAAATTTTTAAATATAACCTTAACACATTTCCTGATAATTTAAGAATATATACAAAAATTATTATGAGTTGTCTCGATCCAAAGAATTCAAATATATTGTCAAAAGGGGCTGTTACTATTTGTAAACTTAAAATTTGTTTCATTTTCAATAAATAGACAATCTCCGATGCAGAATTAATCAATATAATTTAATAATTGACCCATTCCCTTTAGCTATGTCTGTTTAATACGGTTCATTTCAGAACTTTCATAGTTTTATTTTATCTAATGTATTAACTCCGCGGCAGTGTAATCCCTTAAGCTGCCAATGCAAATGTCTGTTTTCCGGACCATGGACCGGTATATTATAAATAACATACCTATAGCTCTGAGGGTCTCTCTAACGCAACGGAATCTTCAATGATTAGTTCATAAACGTCCTTAGTATCGACCCAGTAGGGATGAATGGTTGTTTTTTATAACATTTTTAAATTATATGCAATAGATATATACGCGTTATAAGAGCACTAGGATTTTAATAAAAATTGCGTTTATTTGTATACATGTTTGTATATATTTGTTAAATTATAATCGATTTCATCTTTAGCTATATACTGCTCTTAACCCCTTCAGGAGCAAGCAAAAATGTCTCTAAATATTAAATTCTCACCGGAATAATCGAAAAATTTTATTTTTAAATAAGGAAAAGAAACTTTTCATCGATTTTCCTCCAAAGTTAAAAATATAAAATTTAGTTAAAATTTTCTGGTGAGAATCTTGTTTAAATTAGGTGGAATATATATTATCCCACAGCCCCTCAAGGGGTTAACCTAATACTGCATTCTTTCTTCACGAAAAAAAAATCAACTTAATAAAGGTTATATGTTTTACGATATAAATTCACTGTTCATTTTTGTCTGTTTATAATTTTTCTTGAGCTCAAAATATTACAACATAGCAACAAAAGACGTTTAAACTAAAATAAAAATGACATTTATGCGCAAATCGCTTTTTCTTTACCTGTTTGTTGAACAATATAAATTTTCTTGCAGATTATTATGATAAATGTCTGACGGTGAATCACCACAGACCAGTAAATTATGCTTTTTTTCTGTCAGAGAATATTTCATCAAGGCTGCTTTATTAATATACCTTTATTTCCAAACTGATTTAAACGCAGGAGATATTTATGAGATAGAGATATAAATGACTTATAAATGTCTAAAATATGGGTAATCTAATTTTTAAATGAAATATTATAATACATGCTGTTTGGAGAAAGAATCTTTACAGCTGCATTTATACATACTGACTTTAATTTTGTGAGCCAACTTCAAATTTGTATTATAGATATTCTCTTTTATATATTTGCGCATATGTTTTGAATTATATACTATCAGAAAGTTTTATGTAAGACTTTGAATATATTACACCAGGAAGATACTTTGCATTCAGATTAATGACATATATATAAAGGATGATTCTCTACCACGGGTATGAACATTGAGTTACGATGCATCTCAAGAAAACCAAAAATTTCTTTTAAGAATTCTGGGTCGCTGGTCATTTACCCAGTCATAAATATTGGGTGTCCCGCTGCCATTTGTATCCGATCTTTTCTTCATAGATTTAACAATATTTTACCGATATTTCAAAAATACATATTTTATATTCTGTTAAATGTGATAACATTTTATGAACTGCTGGGAATGACTATGATCTGCATCCAAACAACATTATCGTAGACATCATGTTATTTGGAATGTAGTTTACGATAGATATGGACTACTTACCTAATTAAAGTGGACTTCTTGTAATACATATCACATTTCTCAGAAAATAGTCTGTCGTATATATCGGTAAAATATGTCTATTTCTGTTAAAGTTGGGAACGAAAAATGGGTTTTTACATGCTGCAAGACACCCTGTATTTATGACAGAGTAAGTGTATTGCTACACAGCATTCCTACACAAAAAGTTTCGTTTTGTGAGATGTACCACTTATTGTGTTTGTACAAGCAATTGAATATATCAATATATTTTAGTTCCATTTGGGAGCACAAATATTAGCTATATTGATTATTTTCGTTTTCTTTTTTCAAGATTTACTGCGACTTAATTTTCCACTCTATAGTAAATTATTCATGCGCCGTATAAATCAATAATTCAGCTACAGTAATGAACATAGACGACTGCGAAATAACAAGAATTTGCTTCATAATGACGTCTACTGTCACATGACACATATAAAAGGATATATATTTATTTATCTCACGCTCTGAAAACGTGGGTGAGTATTTCCGTTCATTCACCTATATAAAAATACATTTATCGGATAATATCGGATAAAAAAAGGTAAGAAAAGTTTCTTTGACATCCAGAACAATATTTCCATCAATATCTGCTTCGTATCTAGAGACATAATAATTTAAATGTTTTTTTAGATGATTGATAAGATTTTCTAGAAAGGAATAAATTTTTTTGTTACACAAAAAAAATGTGTTAAAAATACGGGAAATAATTCGATTATATATATATTTAAATTTAAGAAAATGTGATAATTTTATTACTAGGGCTGCAGCGTTATATAAAATTTTTGTAGGGATGCTAAACGCTGTGGGAAAGCACTCACAACGAAAAGTTAAAGGAAAGCTGGGGAAAGGCACTTCTCTATTACAATTACTCTAGTAATACTCTACTACAGTAGTACAACTCTAGTACAAATTAGGTATTTTGATCATGACATTTTCACTAATAGCGCTTGTTTATGCGAAATCGAAACAGTTTTACATTTTTTTATTTGAAATTTAAACATTTCATAAATGAACATTAAAACAGCTGAGCACTTTACGCTTTATGATTCAAATATAAAAGTCATTACCTAAATTTTCCCTTACCGAAAATGTCTTGAGAAAAAAATTCAAACAAGCAGCTACTTGTTTCAATTTATTTATTTATTTATTTATTTTTTTATTTTATTTTTTTTTTTGTAACATATATGTGCTTAAAAATATAATAAGATGTGCTGGGGAGCAATACAATTCAAATTCACTTAAAGAAAGTTCTATTAACCTTAAGCAAAACAGGGTATATTGTTATTTAATTTATACCACAATACTGAGGATGGAAGTGCTGTAAGATTTTTGCAACTTAATTTTCTGTTCAAACTGCGAAATCACACTCATACTTTATAATATATATATTTTTATATAATATGCACGAAGACGATATTTTTTTTTAATTTTCAAATGAATTTGTTGATAAATTTTGGCAAACATTCAATCATTTCAACATTATAGAAAAATAAATATTTTGCCCATGAACCGTTAAGTAAGATTGCCATATTGACAACTTCACTGTCCTGTAACATAATACAGCATACTTTTTGCACGGACAAAAAGAAAATCCGTCTGATAAACGTTTACCTTTTTTACAGGTTTTACGTATAAATTCTAATTACATTTTAGTTTGTTTATATTTTTTGTTGAGATTGATGTATTATAACAAAGCAAGCAAAGTAGTTAATCTTAACTCCTTAATTCTCTCTCCCGTCATATTCTCGGGCTGCGTCTTTTACTCAGATTGTTTGATTCCCACCAGTTTTATGAAATAGTGAAATTGGATATATTTTAGTATCGTTTTTCCTGTCATTAAATAAGGTGAATATTTCTTTTTCAAAAAAGTGGTGCCAATAAGCAATTTGAATTTTTTAACCGTAATTTAATTCTAGCTTGAAGGGGTTAAAGCAAAATGACATACATAAACATTCATATGATTCATTAGAAGGTTTATTTCATGGTTGTCTTAACCAAATCGGAAAGGGATCCTTCATTTGTTTGATGTAAAGCTCTTCTTTTGACAAATTTTCTAAAAATTGTTTTGGATCATTTCAAATTTTCTAAAAATTGTTATGGATCGTTTTAAATAGAATGAAGTATTTGCGTGTACTGATTCTAGGGCTGCGTTTTCATGGCTTTCTTCAGAGCTTCATAGATGGGAAAACCTTTGTAGCAAACCATTTTGCTAAATTTCTAGAAATATTTTATAACATAGCAACAGGAGAAATTTAATCTAAATGCTAAATGACATATATGTGCAAATCGCTTATCCTTTATCTCTTTGTTGCACAATGTAAATTATCTTGCAGATTATTACGATAAATGTTTTTCGGTGAATCCCCAAAGACATGGAAAGTATGTTTTTTTTCGTCAGAGATTCTTTTTTCGTGTCAGCTTTATTAATATGCCGATAGTTACAAACTGTTTTAAACTCAGGAGACATTTATAATATATAGAGACAAATAAATTATACTTTTAAACGTCTAAATCATGAATACTGCATAATTTTTCAGAAAAAAAAATCCTTACAATACAGCTTATAGTTTGTTCAGTATAAATTTCCATTTCACTTTTGTCTGTTTATTATTTTTCTTGATATCAATATATTATAACATATCAACAAAAGAAGTTTAATCTAAATACAAAATCACATACATGCGCAAATCGCTTTTGCTTTACCTGGTTTGTGGAACAATATAAAATTTCTTGCAGATTATTATTATAATTGCCTGACGGTGAATGCCAAAGGACCAGAAAAATATGCTTTATTGCGTCACATAATATTTTGTGAAGGCAGCTTTTTTAATATGCCATTCTTTACGAAGCGATTTATACGCAGCGGATATGTATAAAGTATTGAGGTAAATAACATACACTTTTAAACGACTAAAGTATAATCAATTTTGTTTGGTCAAAGAATCTTTAAAACAATTGCATTTATTTATACAGATATTATGTTTGTGAAACAACGTCTAATTTGTATTAAATAAATTTACATTTTATATTTTTTTGTATTATATAGTATCAGAAAAGTTTTGTGTAAAGCATTGAGTAATCTATCTGAGGAAAGATGCATTGTATTTTAATCAATATCTTAGTGTACACTTTCGCGTGTAAATCCTTTGAGTGGTGGTACAGCGTACAAACACAAACAATTGTTTTTCAGAAATGTTGTGTCGCAATCCACTTATTCATTCATAAATACAGAGTGTTTTACTGCATGTCGAGCGCGAGTTTTTCTTCCCAACTCTAACAATGGCGGACATATTTTATCAGTATTTACCACAAACACGTTTTATTTTCTACTAAATGTTATAACTTCCTCAGAATTGCATGGAATGGGTACCACCTGCGTCTTTACATCACTGACCTAGTTTTAAATTAAACAAAACTGGCCCTATCGTTATTTTCAAATAAACGGGCTAACATCTTAACCATTGTTGGGAATGGGTACTATTTGCCTCTAAACAACTCTGGCCAGGTAACTTCGTAATTTGCAATGCAGTTCATGGCAAGCATGGATTACTAACCCAACTCTAACAATGGCGGACATATTTTATCAGTATTTACAACAGACGCGTTTTATTTTCTACTGAATGTCATAACTTCCTCAGAATTGCATGGAGTTAGTACCACCTGCGTATTTACATCACTGGCCTAGTTTTAAATTAAACAAAACTGTCCCTATCGTTATTTTCAAATAAACGGGCTAACATCTTAACCATTGTTGGGAATGGGTACTATTTGCCTCTAAACAACTCTGGCCAGGTAACTTCGTAATTTGCAATGCAGTTCATGGCAAGCATGGATTACTAACCCAACTCTAACAATGGCGGACATATTTTATCAGTATTTACAACAGACGCGTTTTATTTTCTACTGAATGTCATAACTTCCTCAGAATTGCATGGAGTGTGTACCACCTGCGTATTTACATCACTGGCCTAGTTTTAAATTAAACAAAACTGGCCCTATCGTTATTTTCAAATAAACGGGCTAACATCTTAATCATTGTTGGAAATGGGTACTATTTGCCTCTAAACAACTCTGGCCAGTTAACTTCGTAATTTGCAATGCAGTTCAAGGCAAGTATGGATTACTGACCTAATTTCAGTAACCGTCCCGTAATATATTATTATATTTCACATAAAATAATATAAGTCTGTTGAATATATCAGTAAATTATCTTTAATTCCGTTAACGTTGTGAAGGAAAACTGTGTTTTTGACTTGCAGTGAGACACCCTGTATTTATGACTAAATAAGTGGATTGAGACCAAGCATTCCTATTTAAAACTAGTCGGATGTGGCAATCCCCAAACTTTCTTCTATCTCATACACATTAATATTTCATAATTTCCTATTACAGTGCCAAAACTAAATGATAATCTATGCTCATCTCCATCATGAGAATTTTAAAGATGTATGTTCAGTGAATTGTGTTCGTTTTAATAGGTGATATTACCATTGCCCCTTTAAAACAAATAATTTAATTTCGACATCCACACTCTTAGCAACAAAAATTCAAAGCCCAAAGGAACATAAAATCGACACCTGTCGCGGCTGTGTACACACAAGCTTAATAAATATCAATTTATGGGAAAGAGTAACAGAATATCATTTTTAATTAAATTCCGTTCATTACTTTTTGAGATATGACTATTGAGAAAATCATAAAAAATGTAGCACAGGGTACATAATTTACCTTATTATTGCCTTATATATAATTTACTCGATACGTCACGATCCAACAGAGTAAGAAGTTTGAAGAAATTTCATGCATTAGATCTTACGATATGAGTATTATTAAATCGTGTAAATCCTGAAAAAATGCAACATAGCGGCGCCACCAGTTCTGGAGATTTACACAAAATCCTAATTTTAAAAAAAGTATGTCAATGTTTAACTAAATATCTATGTTTAATTAAACAATGTCAATGTTTAACTAAATATCTATGTTTAACTAAACAATGTCAATGTTTAACTAAATAAATTTATCAAATAAAATTTGACAAAAATCTGTGCATTAGTTCTTGAGATAGAAAAATGCACCATAGCAACGCCACCTATTGCGAGATTTACACCAAACATGAGATTTACACCAAACATAATACACAATAACATATGTCAACGCGTATCTGAGTTTGAATTTTAAGAAAATCCGTGCATTAGTTCTTGAGATAGAGTTATTACAAAAATCGTGAAAAATTCCGCATAGCAATGCCAGTTGTTAGGCGATTCACACCAAATACTAATCAGCACAAATTTATATCAGGGACTAATTAAATATGGAGTTTTTTTTTAATTTGTACATTAGTTTTTAAGATAGAATTATTGCGTGATTCTTGAGAAATGCAGCATACCAGCGCCACCTGTTGTGGGATTTACTCCAAATCGTAATAAGCAAAAATTTATATAAGGGACTAAGTGAATCTGTAATTTTATGAAAATCCGTGCATTAGTGTTTCAGATATAGCTATTGCCGAAATCGTGAAAAATGTAGCATACCAATGCCAGTTGTTAGACGATTTCCATCGAAAACTAATCAGCACCAATTTATATCAGGGACTTACTGAATCTGAAGATTTTTCCGAAATTCCGAGCAGAAGTTTTTGAGACAGAGTGCCCAACATTTTGTTTCACGCTCTAGAGTAAATTATTGATGTAACGTATAAATCGATAATTCCGCTACAGTAAAGAAAATAGACGCCAGAGAAATAACTGGAATTTTTTTTCATAACGACATCTACTCTCTCATAACACAGATACGAGGATATATTTTTAAACTCACGCTCTGAAAACACTGGTGTGTATTTTCGGGCATTCACCTACATAAAAATATATTTATGGGATAATATCGGGTAAAGAGTGATAAAAAAATTTTTCCTTTGACATTCAGATAAATAATCCTTCAGTATCTGCTCCTTATCTTTTTTCTATTGAAGAATGGAGAATCATTACTGTTTTTTGTTTTTTGAATATATGTATATTTCAATAAAAATGCGATACAATGAAATACGAATACAATAAAGGAAAAGCGATACAGTCAGGTAATTTTTTTTAATGTTATTGATAATATAGGGAAATAAAAAACTTTTAATGATAGAAAAACCTTTTGTGTTACCAAATGAATATAGCGTAAAAAAATACAGAAAATAATTTGATTATATTCAGGGGGATTATAAAAATAAGTATCCCGATATTTGAGCCCCAACCTATCATACCATCCTCAGAAACTGAATGAGATTTTCGCTTAAAGTTTATATTTACTATGTCTAAATGTCTATTTTCGGTATTGTTTACAGTGTTGCCAGTGGGCTACTTTTTTTTAAAATTCAGATTTCTTGACTGGCACCACTTTTTTGAAACGGTAAAATTCCCTTCATTTTCGCCTTAATTAATATGTCACTAAATAAGGCGCTTTTTCCCATAGCAAAAAAGTGGTGCCAATCAAGAACTTGATTTAAAAAAAGTAGTCCATCTGGCAACACTGATTGTTTATAGTAAGATCATTCAACATTTCAATGAACATGGGTTTGTAGATAAACACTTAACATATTTCCTGTGTATTTAAAAATACATATATAAAATAATGCTCTGGTCAATCTTAATCCAACGAATTAAAGTATAGTGCTATTTGAAAAAATAAAATCTGTACGATTTTCTATATGTAGATAATTTCTGAAGAAAATTTAATACTAGAATTTAATAGTTGACATCATTAACTGTGTAGGTCTTTTTACTTTCTTCTATCTTAAATAGAAGAAAGTACTGTAATCGATATTTTTTCGACTTCCGGTTTCCGACGGATTTACAAGTTTTAGGAGTCAGATATCACCCAAAACTTGTTTTATACAAAATGTCGGTCTGTCTTTCCGTGTGTCGCCATTGCACCATCGAAAAGTGTGTGAAGTTTTGCATAGAATTGAACAAAATTTTTTGTATACGCTTTTGGCTGTGGCAAGCAGATCCTCCTTCAATTTAGATATATTCCTCCGGAAAAGGGCGCTGTAATAGAAATGACTGTGACATTTTTATATTGTACCATCGAAAAGTGTATGAAGTTATGCACAGAATTGAAACAAAATTTTTAACCATTTGGAAAAATGGTTATTGTTCTCGTCAGGATTGGAAATTAAAAGCACATCTGAAGGTTTTCATTGGTTTAATCCGCATTTTATTCGTTTTATGATTGGTCTATACAGTAATCTGTATTTCCCTTTAATTTCAACAACGATGGATACCTTCTGTTGCCAGTATGACAAAAAAGTAACAAAAACTACAAAAAACTACAAAAAAAAAAAAAAAAAAAAAAAAAAAAAAAAAAAAAAAAAAACTCAGAAACGAATTGAGATACAGCTTTCAAACAAATTGCATTTAAAAGTACATTTTTTTTCTCTATCCGACGGTGTAAAAAGTAATATTGTCGGATGTTTAGAAGTTTAAGAATGAAATTTCATTTAAAATTGGGCGTGAGATTTCTTGGAAATCTGACGATGCCTTTTCCCTAACAGCCAATGAAATGCTTGGATATTTACGTAAGTTCCAGGTGGATAATACTTAAGTTTCATGAAATCTAACGGGTCGCAGGCCATATTTTTTGCTTGCAATTTTTACGTGTAATAACACTATTAATGTTTAATTCATGGCGTACGTAATGTATGATCAACGCCGTGCTATTTTTTATGTCTTAAATTTTAGTCTTCAAAAAAATCGTTTTCCAAATGGTCGTTGTAATTTGATAAATTGCTATTTTTTTTAATATGATTTTGGCTATGGCAAGCCGGTCGTCCTTGAATTTCAAAAAAATGTGCCAGAAAGGGCACTCTAATAGCAATGTCTGTGCCTTTTTCTTTATTGTACCACCGAAAACTGTATAAAGTTAAGCGTACAATAGAACCAAATTTTTTGGGCATGTTTTTGGCTATGGCCAGCAGGTCCTCCTTGAATTTCGAAATATTTAGCAGAAAAGAGGCGCTGTAATAGCGCTTTCTGTATAATTGTCTTTGTTTTTCATAGTTCAATTGTCCATTGGAGGCTCGTGCGGCGGCGGCAACGCGCGTCTTGATAAGCCGGCATTTCGCAAACAGCTATTGACAACAGAATAACGAAAAACTATTGATTTTAATAAATATCTTGATCAATATTAACTCGTATTTATTCCGTTTAATTGACTGAAGTAGAAATTTAAGATGAAAATCAAAGTTGGTATAGTATTGAACTAATAATATTGCAGTATTAACATCTGTAACTACATTTTGAAATATTAAGATGTATGAGATAGAAGAATGTTTTGGGATTGGTGCATCCAAATAGTTTATACGGTTATTTGCAGCAGGATGAATACGGCAGATTTCTTTTGTTTCCATGTATGTACATTACTGTTAGTTTTTGTGCATTTAAAACAAATCCATGCCACCTTTTTTTTATGTAAGCTACAAACAATGGATATATCCGGATTACAGTGGATGATCGTAAGAGAAACATTTCATTATAATTTTGGTTTCCATTACAGAAATTGTTTGTATACTACATCACACACTAAAGTTTCTATGTGGTATTTTGAATTAACATATATATTTTTTTATAATGGAATTATAAAAAAAAAATTAAAAGGTATTAAAATGCGAAAATATTCATTGTTTTGATTTCTTTCCTAATGCATTTTGTTTTTACTGCTCAAACACAATCTGAAAGTAAAGATTTTAGTCCGGGCGGAGCAGCTTCACAATGCATTACTTCAAAGTGTTCAAGGCTGAAATTTTAGGTTTAGATAAAACTTGATTAGCATATTAATATTCACCTCGTCTGCCGAGTCATATATTTGTGAAAACAACCTGCAGACAAAAATTTAATGGTTGATCGGCAGGATTCCCGTTGTGTTTATCTATTTCCAGTACTCGATGTTCTCATATCTCTAGATGCAGGGAAACAAAATGTTAATCCTACCGATTAACCACAAAATTCTAAAAGTTGTTCCAATCAAGATATGACTTGGCAGACAAGGTGCATTTTAATATGCTAATCGATTTTTAACGAATCGTGAGATTTCAGTCATAAACTCGATGCGTTGATGGTTTGAGTGGCGACTGCCCTTCCGAATTGTAATCATGATTTTTATTTGACTGTGAGTAAACAGTAACTCCCAAACGGTATTTCCGAATGAACTTCTATTCAAAAAATATGTTATAATGAATTGTCTCGATTTTCGTTAAATTCGGTCGTCCGAGTATATTTTTATTAAATTTTTATACCATTTTTAAACAATTTTGCAATAAAATCTGTAGAGTGAATCACAAAGGAAAGATTTCAGAGTATAAACTATGAATATTGCAGCCATGTATCTAGGTATAACTGGTTGAGAGTTAACGTCTATAGTTTGAAACCGGGCAGATCCATCGTTCATAATCAGTTCATCCATTGTGTCAGAAATTTATACAAAAGAATTTTTGGAAACTAACACCAGTGTTTGGAAAGATAAGTGGAGACATTTAAATTTTCCACTGATTCTAAATCGCAGGAGACAATTAAATATGAGACAAATTGTAAATTTAAAAAGAAAGTTTCTATCGGAAATTTGAGTATAAGTAAAAAAAAAGTAATAATTGTCATTTTATTACGGCTTTATTGCTTTAGTTTTTCCTTATTTGTTTATTTAAAAACGTATTCACTAACTATAGATAAAAAAAGACTTTTAAAAGTGAGATTATTTTGTTACAATGTCTGTAAAATAAAAATAAAAATTGTACAGATCTCATCTGAACTAGCTATCTGTTATTTGATCATAGGATTGGTTGAGAAATACTTCCCGAATGTATATGTTATCTTTTCTTGGAAAAAATGACGCACTCTATCACTTTTTCTCTGTCGCTGTCAAATTTAGAGATATCATTCAGATATTTATCCGGAGTCATGGGCTATTCTTTTATGTATTTTCTTGTACCGTATATTTTATTTTGAAATATCTTCAACGTTATTTGAAAATGTTCGATTTGTTTTTACTGAATTTTCTGTTTAAAATTCTAACTTAATATTAGCAGTGTGAAATTGCAGAAAGCATCATTACTGATGCTTAGATCAATAATACGAGGGAAAGTCAATAAGTAGGTCACAAACTGATATGAGAGATCGGAAATTAGCAGTTAATTTTTTCCAAATATGCCAATAGATGCAGAATAGTCCAACTATAAGATGTTAATTTCGAATTGACGAAGATAGACGTTGTCGTCCAGTTACGATTGCGACAGAAGAATCAGTGCGGAAATTTTAGGAAATGGTTAGAGCTTAGCAACCATTTCCTCAACCTTCCGCACTGATTCTTATGTCTCAGTCTCAACTGAACGACTCCTTTTCTCTTCGTTAACAACTTTTGAACGACCCTGATCATATTGTGTGCCTGCTTATATACTGCTGTGTCATAAATTCAAAATTAAAATCTTCTAGTTGGATTATGCTGCCACATATTGGCATATTTGGAATCAATTTACTACAAATTTCCTACTTATCATATCTGTTTGTGACCTACTTACTGACTTTCTCTCGTACATTGAGTGTATATTAACATAAAAACACATTTCATACACATACAAATTTTATATTTACAAGGAATTCTTTATTTTTTATTACCTTCCCAGTCCAAGGGCTCCTTTTAAACCACATTTTCAAAGTACAGTAATTTTAATTTTCTTGTCCTATTACCTGAAATATACTTCAAAACTTTTTTACTTTGACATTCATTTTCATTTCTATTATGCAGATATCATAGTGTGTGTGTGTGTGGGGGGGGGGGGGGTAATAAAGAAGCTAGTTATATGAAACTGACAGAACTCAGTGTGTGCTGAAGCATGATCTAATTGCGAGAATGGAGCCAAAATTTAAATGGTGACTATATCAGAAATCGTACGGGTTCCTGAAATTTCCAGACCAGGAAATTCTTTAGTACCAGTATTTCTTGTCAGAATATCTAGCACGTTTTAATTAGATTTATTTTTAAATAAAAAAAAATACTGATATTTTACCTAGAAAATAACGGGACCCGTGCGAATCCTGCTATACAAGTCAGGGAATGAAATATTCCTTGAAAGAAACCGCCCCACTTCTCCCCTAGTGGTGTATTTTCGAAATAAATTGTTTTTTCTAGGAATCCTTTCTTCTAGGAATTGTTTTTTCTAGGGTTTGGTTGGGTTGATTTTTGACGGCCAATTGTCTACTACGGCTAATTGGGATATAGGCCCTAGCAGGAGTGCCCTCCGTCGGGGGTCTTTCTAGTGAATCCTAACCCATATTTACGCATGGAAATCCAAGGTTCGAAGAAAACCACGAAAACTCCGAACGGTTAGGCCGACGAGCGCAATTGGGTTCGAACCCAGCACCTCCCGTCTACCAGCTTCGAGAGCAGAACCACTCAAACACTGGTGGGGCTGTTTTTTCTAGGAATCTAGGTCTCCTAATTTGTCTAATCAACCTTATAAAAATCTGCTCTATTAGCGCAATTAGATATTACTACAGAACCGACTGTTGAATATTTGAGAAAGTTTCATTATTTTGTGACATTTCAAACCCTTGAACGCAGAGGAAAAGGGGAAAATTGTAATGTTGTTTTCGCTATATATATTTTTTAAATGCTTAAAAATGTTTATTTTTTCTACATTATATGAAAAAATTCTTATTTAGGTATATGAATATGATGCTTGAGAATATGAGTCATTAATCAGTGCTTTACAAAAGCAGTATATCTCAAGAGTAATATCACTTTAAACAATGCTAATAATGCAGTGAAACGTGCAGTTAGTGAGATAAAATAGCAGTTCATGGCGGTAAGAAGATTAACAAATTTAAAATCTTTCTGAGGTGGAATCTGTAGAAATTTGGCGAAATTATGTATAAAGTTTAAAAATGTCATCTTTTCACATTAATATCTTCTGCAATGCAACCATTTTGCCTTTTTTTTAATTATATATAAAAAATAGAAAAAAATATGATTTTTGTAAACCTTCGAAACCCATGTAACCCATTAACACGTTCACTGCCGAAACTATAAAGTAAGAATTTTCAAATTTCTTGTTGAAAGTCGTTTGTTACCACAAATTTGGAAATGTAACTTCTGCTAACTACAGCTGAATTTTTGCCAATAAATAAGGCGATTTGTTTATTTCTAAAATAGTGGTGACAAAATAATTAATAAATTAAAGCCACGAGCATACTCGTGATTGGCCGCGAATGGGTTAAATAGTTATATGTAATAGAAAGTTTACAAAAATTGAGACATCTAGGATTTAGTTTCATTTTAATTTTAGAGAATTATTTAAATAAAAAAATACACAAAAATTTTAATGAAAGCTAAGAATTAAAAGTCAAGTACAGTCGTCTCTCTGTTTAACGTCGCTCTACTTAACGACGATCTTTGTTTAAGGACGATATTTTGCGGTCCCGGCTCCTTCAAGTAAAAAAATCTCTATTTAAAGACGAAATTGTTCTATTTAAAGACGACTTTTCCGTAGTTTTTTTTCTGCTAACGCTTTATACACGTTAAATGAAGGAACTTCCTCTGATAGAAAAACAAGTTTTCTTGCAATTCAGATGAGTACAGATAAAGGAGAAGGACGTAATGGACTTTACCCATGTGACGAAGACGTTTAAATAACCGACTTCAGAAATTTAGATTAAATTTATTAAGACATCGCAAAGGAAAATGCAATTTCAGATGCAGAAAATGATGATGAAGCTGGTGACACAGGCAGCGAGACACAACCTCCTTCTTACTCAGATGCGAATTCAGCCCTGGATTCTCTTCGCCAGTGCATTATTTCACCAAATATGGAGTATAACTCATTCTATATTCTTGAGAAGTTTAAAACAAGGATACTAAAAACTTGACCACCATTTAAACAATCTACACTTTTTGATTTTTTAAAAACTTATTTTGTTTAATTAAATGTATTATAAATATTTTTATTGTACTGTAAGTAACATTGTTTAATTAAATGTATTATAAATATTTGTTTTGTACTTTAAGTAACATTGTATGCTGTAATGTTGTACAGTCCCTGGCCAAATTATTAGACGCACCATAAGATTTTATAGAAAACGTTAATTATCAGGTGATACTGCACAGCTGTATTGAATTTTACGAGATACAATGTATATTTACTATATTATTAATCACCTAAGTATCTGTAACACTAATAAAACATCGTCATTATAGAAAAAATATGTATTTATTAACTCTTGAACAAAAACGAAGAAAATGTAATGAAAAGTTAATATTTTGTTGATCCAGCTTTAGCCGCTATGAGAGCTTTAATTCTGCGCGGCATGCTATCAATGCAAAACTGTACTGTCTTCTGCATTTGAGGATGATGATTCCACACATGAATGATCTGTTCTAAGAGCTGAGTTTTGCTTGTAATCACAACTTTAGCCACTTCTCTTTTCATGAGTTCCCACACGTTTTCAATTGGGTTCATATCGGGGCTATAACCCGGCCAATTCAACAGAGGGATACTTTGCTGTACTAAAAATCTTTAACAGACCGTTCTGTGTGGAAGGGAACTCCATCTCCCATGAAAAGGAATGGTTCCCCATTTGGAAACCATTCTTTGAGCTGCGGAATCAACCTATTTTGTAAGACGTCTTTGTAGTGATCTTGCCTCATTGCACCTTTTACCATGTACAGACGTCCAGTACCCTTGCTGCTGATGACTGACCAAATCATGATTTTTGTAGGGTGTTTAACAGTCTGAACGACGCAGTCATGATTAAACTTTTCGCCAGGACGACGACGCACAAACTGACCTTTATTCAGCAAAATTTCAAATGTGCTTTCGTCACTGAAGCAAATCTGTCAAAAAAAGAAAAAAATACAAACATCTCTGCGGATCTTGCGTCATTGCATAGAAAATGATATTGAATGTATGACTAGTGATGAAATTATAATAACTTACCGATCTCCAGAAGCCCACATCTTTATCATGCCACTGTTTGGACCACTTCAGACGCTTTGCTTTCAATAAACTCTTCTTTCAATTTTCGCAAAGCTGTTAACTTGGGCTTCCTGGCGGGGCGGCAGGTCTTAAAAGCTATTTCTGTTAATTTTCTGTGAACAGTGCGCTCAGAAATATTCACGTTAGCATCTTGGAGTTGCGATTTTATCATTTTTGTGGTAGCCCATCTGTTTTCCTCACAAATTTTCTTTAAACATCTCTCTGACCTTGGAGTGAAAATGGGCTTTTTGCCACATCTTTGCTTTCGTTTTGTGCTAAAATTGTCCCCTGCCTCAATTTTCTTCTTTATGCGTCATACACTAGCTTCAGAAACCTTCAATCTTCGTGATATTTTGCAGTTTGAAAAACTTTTAGCATCCACGAAGATTTTCACTTCAGCTTTTTTACGAGGTGACAGATTACCTGTTTTACCCATGCTGAAAATATTCCACGTGCTTATTTAAACACTGCACACACAAAAAACAACTAACTACGTAGCATAAAACTTTGAAACAAATAAACCAAGCGCATAACGCCACAGAAACACGTCCTCTACTAACGCACTAGCGAACGCCGTTTTTAATTGGCTGCAACCGATTTCCACTTGTTTACGGCCGTGTATCCATTGGTTCACATTGTGTTGCCATACGTTAAAACTAAATACAAATAGGAAGTATATAACAAATCTCCTGAATAAAAATTCCTTAAATCTATGTTTAAATATAACACAACTGCATATAAGCTTCGTCGAAAACATGTATTTCGTAAAAAACAACGGTGCGTCTAATAAATTGGCCAGGGACTGTACTTGTGTGCTGCATAATTACATTTCTAAGCAGGCCAATATATTGAAAAATGTATTGACAGTCCTAAGCCTCTACAGTGCGAAGGGAAATGTTTTTCAGATATTATTTTTCCACAAATTCTGTTTAAGGACGATCTCTATTTAAGGACGATTTTTCGGAGTTTCTTGAGAGTCGTTAAACAGAGAGCGAAATGTATTCGTTAAAACTTATAGAAAAAAGTTCATATTGTAATGAAACCTAGGTCTGTACAGTTTAATACGGAATTACCATCGCTGGATTTAACGATAATATTTTTATGGTGCGGATTAATTTATGTTATATTAATCCAGTTCAAATGATATTTTCCCTGAATTAAATAATGTTTTTTATATATTTCAACATATTTAAACAATTGTGTAGTCATTTTTTTTCCTTTTTATTATTTATGTATTAAACGATCAAAAACTCGAATGACTTTTTTAACATACGAATATACATGTATGTAATGCTTTTGAAACCGAAAGATTTATCATTTGGGTTTAAGAAAAAACGACAAAGCAATTATCAGAAAATACATTTGTGAAAGTAAAAATAAAATATATTTGTGAAAGTCTAAACTTAATACACTAAAAATGAAACCAAATTCAATACTACTGGAAAATATTTTTTATGAAAATTTAATTACGGACTTTTAAACATTTGTGATTATCTAGGGGTTCTCTGCCCCCTGCTCGCTAACGCTCGTCAACCGCCGTGAATTGCGACACAATTCACATTAGGAACGCTGCGCGTCCCCAGCTCGCTTCGCTTGCTCCATACTTTTTTAAGCAAATCTAGCCGTAATGATTACTATCATAAATCTTTTTAAATTACGAAATTTTCAAAAAAAAGGTTAAAAAAACGGTAATTGAAAACTTCGTTGAAATCGTAATTAAAAATGTATTTAGTTGGTACTACAAATATCCTTAAATCATTTTAACATTGTGAAATTTGCCGATTTTTTAAATGTAAAATAATGAAAAAAAATTCCTTGGAACACAATTAATTTAAAACTTATTGTGCATAATATTGTACAGAATGGCTTAAATTTATTTTGAAAAACACTTGAAAAAACACTACCTTATACCAAGGTAGTTGAACATAAATCAACAAACACGATCTAAAGTTCGTTCGACGTGAAAAATACAATATAACTCAGAGACTTTGCAAGTTAAAAAAAACGTAAACAACACGTTTTCTGGCGTGCCTAAAAGAAACTTTTGATAAAAAAAAAATCATTTTCTGAGCGCATCATGTGACCGTAAAACGAGCCAATGGTCATTGCTATTCGTACATCTACCAAAAGATCGTACTGTGCTTAAAAAGAGCTCCTGCTCTGAATTTTAATTTGATGAATTAGATGTAAAGGCCACTAAATACGACGTCATATTGACAAAATATTACAAAAATATTTCAGTTTTATATAGATTCTAAAGCTCGTGACGTCATTGTCAGTTCCTAACAAACCATTCCTGTGCATTTCCTTGTTTTTTCTACGCTTTTTACCGGGTGATAACTCCTTCACACTATGGAAAACTTTCCCAGAAATTAGTTGTTTGTTTTAAACAATTCTACTGTGTGTCATAACATCTTTGGAGTCCATATAAGAATCAATCCTTTCTTTCAAATATAACATCATTTTCACTATCATTAACCATTCAACCTTTCCGCGATTACAGCAACATTTAAGCAATTGTTTTAAAATTCCTGACTTTCATTAAATATTCCTTTTGATTAATTGGAAATTATGTAATTTTCAGAAATATTTTATTTTGTGTATACTTAGGATATTAAAATAAATAGCAAGAGTGAAGTCTATGTATGTGTAGTAATAAAATTAAGGAATATGACGTCATCACTGACACGGTTATAGTAAAATATTTTAATTCATGGATGAAATTGCATCTTTTGTTTTCCGAATGACGTCATTATCTTCATCGGAAACATTTCGTTTTCCATATTGCATACTATGAAAGATTATTCACTGTCATTTTACTTACACAAATTACTTAATAATATTTCTCAATAAATATTCTGTGTTCTGCTCTTACGCCATTAGTGCATAATTAAACGGAATCGTTTTAATATGTTTACATTTTATGAAAACCATTGAAATTTTTCTTTTAAATATGACGCTAGTTTAAGAGGTGAAACCACTCTTCTGATTGCACTACCCAACAAAAAAATATTTTTGTCAGTTTCCTGGTTCTAGATAGTCAATTCTTACTAATTTTGGGTTGAGAAAAAAGAATATGTAAATGAAATTTTTTTATTAGCTCTTGTTTTCAAGATACAATACAGCCCACTGAAGAAAGATACACAACATCCCGCACATCCATTTAAAAGCAAATTGAAGAAGAAAAAAAAATCCTATGTAATAAATACAATACAATCGGCATGTTTTATTAAACAATGTTCATATTTCAGAAAGCAGTGGTTGTTTTTAGCCTATTCTGGCAAACGTTTCCTTTTGTATTGCCTCTTGTATGTCAACGCCGGAGCATCTCTTGTAAAAGTCCAGCAGTAGTCGGCCAGCATTGACTCATTCCAACGACCCTCATATCTGCGTTCCATTACAGAAATATCTTTGTAAAACCTTTCACCGTGCTCATCGCTTACAGCTCCACAGTTTTTAGGGAAAAAATCAAGATGAGAGTGGAGGAAATGAAGTTTCAGAGACATGTTGCATCCAAGATTATGCTACTTTTGTAGGAGTTCTCTCAGCAAATGTTGGTAGATCTCGGCTTTTCTGTAGCCTAGAAATCTTCGTAGCACACATTTCAAGGCTTCCCAGGCTGCTTTCTCTTTCTCTTCCAAAACTTTATCAAAAGCAGGGTCCTTCATTATTGTGCGTATTTGAGGGCCCACAAAGATTCCGTCTTTAGCCTTTGATTCACTCAGTCTTGGAAATTTCGCTCGAAGGTACTGGAAAGCCTCTCCATCTTTGTTCATGGGATTCACGAAGTTCTTCATTAATCCCAGCTTAATGCGCAGGGGTGGAAGCAGAATGTTTTTTGGATCAACTAGAGGTTCATTTTGGACATTTCTTTTTCCGAGATTTAGATTTCTTGAAGGACATTTGTCTTTTATGTAGTGAGAGTTTCTATCTCGACTGTCCCACAAACACAGAAAACTGCAGTACTTGGTATAGCTTAATTGCATTACCAGGAGTAAAGCAATTACTTTCAACTCACCACAAATCTGCCATTTATGATCCTTGTATTTGATTGACTCGAGAAGTAATTTCACAATTCCGTAAGTTTCCTGCATGTGAATGTCCAATGGGAATGGAAGGAATACTGTTGCCGTTCTGTAGTAAGACTGCTTTCAAACTAAGTTTGGAAGAGTCTATAAATAACCTCCACGTCCGTGGATCATGAGTTATGTTCATGGAATTCATCAAACCATTAACATAAGTACAAGCAACAACATGTTCTTTCTTCTCAAAGAAATGAAGAAGATTCTTATTACGAGTCCGGTATTCTGTGATCTTGACATCTGGCTGGAGTAGATGCCATTGCTTCAGTGTTGATGCCAGAAGCTCTACTTTTTCCTTTGACAAGTCAAGATCTGTTACGAAATCATTCAATTGTGTCTGATTTAGTCTGTGAGCCTCATTCAAATCTTCTGCCTCGAAATCTGGGTCATGGGAATCCCCAAGTCTAGTGACGTCTTCTTCTACCGCTTCATCCTCTTCAATTTCATAATTTTGAGGTGGTTCAGGAATTGGCAGATTGGCCGAGCGAGAAATGAGCCGAATGGCTGATGGAACACTGGGATACTGTACCGATTCCTTCTTCCTTTTTGTCCAACCTCAATTCACGGACGACGTCATGCAGAAATAACAATTGTCAACGTGGTTTGTTGGCTCACGCCAAATCATGGGTACAGCAAACTGTATTGTTCGTTTCTTCCCATTCGGCAACTCTCGCATCTCACTGAGCAAGAGTTACAACAAACATGTGTGGCCCATGGTTTAGCCTGGTCACCTACCTTCACACCGAAGTAATGGAAGTAAGCTGTATTTATAACTGGGTAATAGTTCGCTTCTGGTCTTCAAAAGTTATTTCACCACAGATGTAACAAAAGTTGTTGACGGCATTAACACACTTCGGTGGCATTCTGATCTGAAAGAAGAAAATTTAAAATTTTAGTTTGAGTGATTAATTCTGAAATAACAAGTGCTAAAAAAATAGTTTTAAAATCGCAATTCAATTTTAAATTGTCTAATTTATTATTATTTTTTTTATTTTTGTATTTGAAAGCCCATATTTTTCTGAAAAAAAAAAAAAAAAGAAAATTTTAAACTTTGAGTGATTAATTCTGAAATAACAAGTCTTAAAAAAAGTTTTTGGATCGTAATTCAATTTTAAATTGTCAAATTTATTATTATTTTTTAATTTTTATATTTAAAAGCCCATTAATTCTGAGAAAAAGATACCAAGCGTGTTAATAGACATGCACTACACCTGTTGAAATTGCAAGCTTGATGATCAAAATGTCAGAAATCATAACTGAAATATAGCCTCAAAATAGCAAATTTTACTGGTTTTAAACTCCAAAGTGACCTTAAAGATTTGAAACTTTATTCAAAAGGTCAAATAGAGTGATGGATACCGTCGATTAGACTGATACAGTTGATATAATTAAATTGCTTACCTTTAGTTGTCAGGCGAATAGCAGAGAATGTCACTTGAATCGTGCACTGTTATCTTTTTTCGTTCTACTGACGCTCTCACCGGTTCAAAAGGCGGTCGGCCCCAGGGAAGGTGCTTATATCTGCTGCGGAAAAAGAACGTCAAAAAGATTCTACACAGAGAATGCAGTTGAGGGAAATTACAGCTATTAGGAGTACCAACTTCCAAACATTCGATTTCCCTTAAAACAGCCATAGTGAGATTTCTCAAGTTTGTTCCTACCTTGAAAACAAGAGCTAATCTCAACTTTTTATGTTCATTTTCGTGTTTAGCGAGACAAAATACTTCAGAAATAACTATTTTTAAACCCGAAACATTTTTGATGTTGGGTAGTGTTGTTGGAATATAATAAGGTAAAATAATTGGGTTACTGTGGTTGTTGACAAACGGCAAGCTACAAATTCAAATCTATTTTAGCAACACGCAAGAGAAATATATAGATACATATATATATACTAGGGGGGCTCTGCCCCCTGCAAGCTACATTTGCCAAGCCCCGATCAGACACCGCAGAATTTAGTAACACGCTAATCTGATGGGTTTTAAAAATATTAGAGAAGACTGTATTATACTGAAACAAGCTGTGCAGATCTCCCTGTAAACGGGTTCGCCTTCAATTGCCTTTGATTGCAATAATTTAAAGACAAATCATTTGCTGTTAAGACATCCAATGTTTGTTTTTTTTTGTTTTGTTTTTATTTATTTATTTATTTATTATTTTATTAAAGAGGATCAGTTAAACATTTGAAAAGAAGCTAAAATAAGATGAAGGTACTTTACGGTTAGCCGGGTGCTAGTGTTATATATACATATTTATATACATACATATATGTAACTATGCATATATATACATATACACATATTGTATATATACACACACATATATATATATGTAAATATATATGTATATATACATATATGTATGTATATAAATATGTATATATAACACTGGTGTCCGGCTAACCGAAAAGTACCAAAATGAATTAAGTATACAGAGTCTTTGTCTCCTGGTGTATTAAAACAATCTCTATAACAATAGCCTGAGTCATGAGACTATCATCAACAGTTCCGGCGGACGATTTCGCTTTTATACTCTACGAGCTATTTTGGTACTTTAATATTAGCCAGGCACGGGTGATGAGTCTCCAAATATTATTCTATCGTCATCATTTCATCTATATTATAATAGTAAGTTATCAACTGCCATAAACAAATACGGTCCGATCCCTTCGCCTTTCAAATGAAAGTTTGACACATATTTCATATACGCGATTTTTTTACGATGCCAATTTGGGGAAAGCAGTTACAGCATAAACAACAACATCCGGCTTACCATATCAAGCAAAATAATGATACTTTGGCGCCAGTTAAGTATCTTTGCGTATATGAAATTGGGGTCAGAAGAAATTCACGCCAATATGGAGCAGTATATGACATATGTGCCGACATTTTTCCATTTCGATTAAAAAATCATTTTTTTTTTTTGGAATAAAACTACATAAAACTTGTCATGGTCGCAAACAATTCTTGGTACTGTTACGCTAGCCGGACGCAAATCTCACCAATAGCTTTTTTTCAACTCGCCAGTTAGCATTTTTTTTTTCGAGTGGTAAATTAAAACATTGATCTGAAGTTGAAATTAAATGGTTTGTTGCATTATTTAATATTTGGCCAGATATAATACACGCACTGCAGGTTTGGCGTGATTTGTTTCATTTTACAAAAATTTGGCGAAAACCTCGTCTTTGAATTCCAGTTTCATATGTATTTTTGGTACTACTTAGTTATCCCATCGACCAAAAATCTATCGCCAAACTATAAGATTAAATGCCAATAATGGTTGATCGTAAATGTCATATTCACTTGACTTTAAGCAAGTTTACACGTGTTTACGTCCTCAATAGATTTTTATTTCAACATTTTATTTGTATATTTATTAATGCTATACTAATTTATTTGTTCTTTCGTTATTTAAAATAAAAATTACGTCAATTTGTATCATTTGGCGAGTGGTTTGGAGATTTATATAATTTGGCGAAAGTGATCAATGGAATAACTAAGTAGTACCGTATTTTTTAATTATTTTCTATTATTTTCGAAAGGAAATAACAAAAAAAATAATTGATAACTATAGAACAAAGAATTTATATATTTTTAAAAAAGATGTAAAAGTAAATAAACATTATTATTAAATAAACAACAATAGCTGGTTTACTATGTGAATCAAAATAATGCTATTTTGGCGCCAATTAGGTACCCCGTTGCGTATATGACATCTGTGCATAATATTTTTCCTTTTTTTTTTTTTTTTTTTTTTTTTTTTTTAATTAAGAAAGAAGTGAAAGCCATCAATTTTAAACGTTTCAGTTTTAAATGAAAGTTTTGTATTTTAAATAAAATGAATGAAAGTATTATATTTTAAATGAAATTAATGAAATAAAAAAAAATGCGACGGGGAAAATGTTTGGCGAATCATCACCTGCGTCTCGATAACATAAAACTACCTAGTTCTTGATTTCTCTATCAGAATCTTTCGATTTGGCAAAAGATTGTTCAAGTAAATTGAATTATGAATAGAAGTAACATGATACATTTCTTAGCATATTTTTAACCTCTTAAACGCCGAGCAAAAGTTTAAAATTGTAATGTTTTTTCCTCTTTAATTTCTTTTAATCAAAAAAAAAAA
Organism: Maratus speciosus; assembly: GCA_963932465.1. Classification (NCBI taxonomy): domain Eukaryota; kingdom Metazoa; phylum Arthropoda; class Arachnida; order Araneae; family Salticidae; genus Maratus; species Maratus speciosus. Next base: position 323,450,281 of record OZ010790.1, on the reverse strand, counting down.
AAGATGATTTTTTTCTAGCATGACATAGAAAAAAAGTAATTGCCTTTGGAAATATAAGCCTTGAGAGTATTAATCACAGCAAAATGTTTCAAAATTGCATTATATTTGTATAATTATATTAATTTAAATAATGCTGCTATTGCAATGAAACCTGCAGATTAGTGAACAGATATATCAGTTCTCAGCGGTGAGAAGGTTGGAAGGCCAAACTGGTCGCCAAATTAGTTTAAAATAATAACATTTTCTAAAATATGAAACAAAATATCTGTTATGATTAAAATTTGATTTGCCATCATTAGAAGTATTTAAAATTAGAAAAAAATTAATATTTCGAAAACTAATTCGAATTTAAAAATTCTAATATCAGTTTTGAGATCTGCGGATCAATACGGATTTTTGGTGTTAATTTCATCGCAAAGTATTCCATATTTTAGGAGAAATTGCCGTGAAACATAATCAGCTGTTAAATCAGTCGTTTCAAAGAATCGTTTCATAAATTCGTTTCATATCAGCCGTTTCATATATCCGTTTCATAAATTCGTTTCATTAGGATTTTATATAGAGAGAGTAGATATATATTACTTGCCCATCAGTTAACCCAATTTCTTGATAATTTTTAAGAGCTCTTTTGGAATAATCAAATAGAGATTCAACTTTATTCTCTGTGAAACTTAATATGACTAAATTTCTACCTATCTCCTAATATTTCTTTACACTTATTATATTTAACTAGTAAAATATTCGAAATTTAAGATAATTCAATTTTAACATATGAAAAAGTGTTTTTTTAAGTTTTAAAAGATATACTCTGAAATCATTATAACGATACATTACCTATACAACTCTCGAATTTTATGTTCTACTTTTAAAATGTAGAATATTTATGTTCTGCTTTTTAAGAACTATGAAGAAATAGTATAAATAAATTCCAGTATATACGCTAAAAACAACAGAATATTGAATATAATTGTTACACATTTATAGGGGAAAAACTACTCTGACAAATGGATTGAGATCACTGGGGATTTAACCTGGAATTACAGTTACACGTGCATCTGTCACGTTGCTGTAATAACAATCACAACGTAATAAAATATATGTCAATCAGTTCCCACTGAATTCGTGATAAACAGTTATCACTCAATACGTGACATTCACCTCCCTCTTTGCGTGTGAAAAAATATATATATAATATTAATATTGGAAATTGATGCTAGAATGTAGTAAAAAAATGTTATTTAACTGTTAAAAGTCTTTTTCTTTAACAAGTGATATTGATCTGTTACCAATGTATTAGTATTTTTCATATATTCTTTTACATCGTTATATGCCTAACATTTCAAAAATATTTGTATTGGACACAAAAACCAGTAATCAGAAATATGTCTACTGTTAAACTGTATAATATTCGCGAAACGTACAGATATAATGTAAATGATTTATTAGAATATACGATAAAGACATTAGAAAATGAGATGCAGTTTTCACATATTTGTGTCAAAATAAAATAAAATCAGACTAATGTAGTAGGATTATTTATCTTTAATCTGGAATTCCCATTACACGTGTTTCTGCCATGAGGAAATTATTGCAATGGCAATGCAAAAGAATCAAGGTCAATCAGTTCCCAATACAAAGTGTACTAGGAAAGTTTGCAATATGATGAAACAAAAAGTTGCAGGTAGCTGCTTGTGGCTGCGTGTTGACATATGTTCATACTTATGCACCTGCATGTAACCACAAGTCTGTAGGCTCAGTTATTCATTTGCTGTGATTGTTTGAAGTTCTTCCAATGGCGTCCTGGTCACGGAGTAAGGTAAAGGCAGTTTTTAGGTATAAATTAGTGCGTGGTTTAAACATAGACCAATGTTTAGAAGAAATTACTCTTGCACTTTGTGATGATTGTCCACATCATATGAATATACACAGACGGTACAGAGAATTCCAAAGGGGGAATTTCTCCCTCGACGACGCTGAAAGACGTCAAGAGAAAAGACGACGACGAAAGAATGTCAATTACGGAAGAAAAAACTACTGCAATGAGGGAAATTCTAGACGAAGACAGACGGATAATTTACAAGCATATAGAAGATACCTTAGGCATAAATGTACCTGCAATTCATTAAATTATGCATGATCATTTGCACATAAAGAAACTGTGTTGTCTCTGGGTGCCACATAGACTGACTGAGGAGCAGATGTCATGACGTGTGACTTCGTGCTGGGAGATGATAAAAATGTTTGGCAAGGGACAATCTCGGTATGTGAACAGCATCGTGACATGTGACAAAACCTGGCTATACTATTAAGATATGCCGACTAAGTCTCAAAACAAAGTTTGGGTCTTCGATGATTAAAACACAGAGGTAGCTGTCAGAAAATCTCGATCTGCTAAGAAGAAAATTATAGCTGTATTTTTCAAATTGAGTGGAATTGTTGAGTGTATCGTTTTGGACACACTGAAGACTGTTATTAATAAGTGGTATAATGAAAAGTGCCTACCTAAGGTCAATCTTTGAAGTACCTGTGACCGAAGTCAAGAATGTATACCTGGTTCCTTCATCGTGACAAAACTCCAGCTTACCGGGCCACAGCCTGCACTGAGTATTTGGCCACTAAAGGACTGAAACTTCTTGAACACCCTTCTTACAGTTCAAATCTTGCCCCGTGCCACTTTGAATTGTTCCCGCATGTGAAAATGAAGCTGAAAGGGATTCGGTTATCCAGTGATGAGGCACTTCTGAGGGCTTGGGAAAATGAGTGTGCCTTACTCCCTAGTGAAACTTGCCGGAGCTGGTTTAAGAACTAGTTTCGAAGGATGGAGAACTGTATTGATTGTAACGGAAATTACTTTGAAAAATTTTGATAAATAAATCCGTATTGCAAAACTTTCCTAGTAACCTTTGTATATTCATAATGGTGATCTCTTTATCTTCGATTGCAGCGTGAGAGAAAAACGCAGTATTAATATTTAATAGATAGCTATACTGGGATTCTACCAAGACAATATATTGGTTGATAAGTATTAAACTAAATATATTAATATTGTATAAATGCATGCCCATATTTTTTCAGTATATTCTACTAGTTCTTTATACTCATTTAAATAAGATACTGACTGTAAATTTCAACAAAATGCATTTTACGCGAAAGATTTAACACTCGGTTGCTTTCCCCTAAATAAACTTACGTTATCGCTACCTTTGTATCTGTGATATCCTATGACGTTGTTTAATTTTTTATGCATTTTATGCAGCGATATTTCATGAAAAGGGAGAGATTAACTAGAAGTGATTGCTATTTTGCGTTTATTCATATAGACTAAAAAACAATATGCATAAATTGGCGACTACAACGACACCTTTGCAGACAGAAAAATATCACTGTTTTACAGATAGACAGGATAATAACCGATGTTGGTTGAAAAATACATTTACTACATTAAAAAATAAATAGCTTGAATCATTTCTAATTATATATTTCTGATGCTACTTTCCATATTACTATTGAATTATACGAAGTAAAGTTATTTTATTTTCTAAAACACAGTATAAAAACAGTAAATCAAAAGCGTTTCTAACATATTTGTGGCAAAAGAAAATAAACTCCGACAAGTGGATTGTAATCAGTCATGTCTATGTCTGAATTGAAATTTCGGATGCACATGTCTCAGTCCATTTTATGTAATTGCAATCATAACGTAAAACATTATTGTTAATCAGTGCCAACTGACTTTGTGATGACTCTAAAAATGTGAATCGATTGCTGAATACTTCTGAAAAATTAGTTTTTCTTTGGTATAAATCAATCAAAAAGAAAATTGTTTTGAAATAGTAGTAGCAAAGTAAACAAGAAAGACAAATAATGCGTAAAGGATAGATTATGGAACACTTTCCAACACTTCCAGTGTACTTTAATAGAACTTCGTCATTTAATAAGGTAAATAAATACCTAAGTAAACATTTTAGAAAACGCATAGAAATTTCGATTCACACCAGATTTCAACAAATACTGCTCACAACCGAAAAGCAACTCTAATTCTTTTCAGCAGCTCTGTATGTGATTTATAGATTTGTATATATTCTGCGCGGTATGCTAAAATTAATTTAGTTAGAAAACGCATAACAAAATTTAAAATTCACTTTTAGTAACTTCTATCAATATGCAGAAAGCGTACTTGAATTCTTTTGTACAGCCTTTGTATGTTATCTAAAAACTTTTTTTCACGCCATATATTAAAATGAAATTCAATTGAAGCTAGTGGTTCCCAATCTTTTTTTGGCTGCGCTCCACATGAGCATATTTAAAATACTTTTGCCTGCCCCACTCCTCTCCTCTGTAATATATAATTTTTATTACAGTAAACCCTCGATTTAACGGACCTCGGTTCAACGGACTTCGGATTCAACGGACTAATTTTTTAAAAAAATTAAAAATTAAAAATTAAACAAAAATTAAAGTAAAATAAGTGGGTAAGTGTGATCGCAGATCGCACAGAGGGTTTCGTTTAATATCCCTCTTAAAACACTTTATCCTTAAATTAACAAATCAAAGTCGTTAATTTAAAATTATTCCCCTTTCCCTAACCTGAAATTCAACGCCCGTATTTCAAATTATTATATTTGACAAATGTCAAATATGTATTTATCACTATTATTTACTGGAAGCCTCCATGATAAAACAGCTTCTAAAACGATGAAACTCGCTTCGAAAAAAAAAAGGTATTACTGCCCCCCCCCCCTCCCCTACTTGAGAATCAACACACAACCCTCTTTTAAGCTTTTATATGTAAAAAATCAAGCAATGAACATCGACAAAGCATTTCTTTTTACCATTTTTAAAAAGCGATTTCTAGGTAAAAATATATATATATATATATATTTATTATATCTGTGGCAACACAATGTCTCGTGATCAATTGAACGAAACCTTAAAAAAAGGGAAAGAACACGAAATGCCGAAAGCGCGCGCTTTGATACTCACTGCAGCGTGGTTTTCGTTCTATGCGTGCGTAATGATGTTAGCGACCTATGCGGCCATGTGATATGCTTTTCGTTCTATGCATGCGTAAAAGTTGCATACGTGTTAATTCGTTTGTATTTCATTACCAATATTGTATTATTAAAAGTGATGTATTGTGTTTATATATATATATATATATAGTATATACAGTAGTATATATGTATATACAATATATATTTATGTATATACATATATTGTATATATACAATACATGTATATACACTGTATATATTGTATATATATTATATATATATATATATATATATATGTAATTTGCACTGTAATAATATATGTAATTACAAGTACGTAATAATATATATATGTACTATAATTATAACAAAATATTATTATAAATAGTACTTTGCGATTTAACGGACACATCTTAGTCCCAATTAGTCCGTTAAATCGAGGGTTTACTGTATATAAAAATTAACAGTTATTTAGACGGAAGAAGACTAAAAGAGATAATTAAATCTGATAAATCATATCACACTCAAAACTGTTAAAGGAACACATTTTTATTATAAATATTATTTTAATAAAACTCTCTGATTTTATAGAACTTTATGATGAGGTCGTTTATCTTCGCATTTACATTTAGAAACATTTCTTGTTCTTTGAAATCTTACCTCGGACACAAAAGTGTTATATACACTATAGTCTGTATTTTCATCTTCATGAAAATTCTTGAACGTACTCTCACATTTTGCATTACTTTTGATAAAATCGATATATTTTAACTGATTTTGGAGCTCCCTAAAGATCAGGTGAAGTTTTTTAAACACCGATACAGCATGAATAACATAATTCACAAGTAGCATTTCAAGATTTGCAACTTTATGAACTTGAAGATGTTTTTCTTTCTCCTAATAATATATTTTTCTGATAGCGGGCTGGAAATTTCTTATTCCCATTATTGTTAGTTTTCTACTATCTGCTATCCTATTTAAAATTTAAAAATGCATATGTCATACTGCATGGTTATGTATTTTGTATGTAGTTTGCACAAGAACCCCTAGAAGATTTCTTTTTATCCATTTCCTTCTGTGATGCATATTTTTGGACTTATTGACTTTATAAAATTAGTACAAGATATTTCAAACATTTTTTAATTTAAATATGTTCAACGTAGCCAATTTTAGATATGCTCTTAAGTAATTTCTCATGTGAAATTCTTTCATGTGTCACTTGCATTGTAAATAGAAATGTAAATTTAAAAAAAAATAAAAAAAAATGTGTATAACACTAAAATAAGATTAAAATCAGAAAATGCTTTAATGTTTTTAAATATATAAAAGGTGTCCAAATGTCCAACAAAATTGTACATATAATTATTCTGGTATTGTTTTTTTTGAACTTTTAAGTGGGAACTTTTAGAAAAAATATTTCTATTGAGGTACAGTTTCAAACTGTTCATGTATTATTTTTATTTTAAGCCTACAACATCACATTTATTCAAACAACTGAGAGAGAATGTGTTCTGAGAGAATGTCTTCAAATTTGAAATTGCCTCCCTCAAAAGTCAAACTGCCCTCCTGTGGTGCAGAGTTTAAAACTACTGAGATCACATTTATAGGAACTGTCTGTAAGCGGCTAGTTATCACTTTTTAGACATAGCCCATTGTAATTTTTAAGAACGGGAGGATTTTGGTAGAAATGGTCATTTTTGGTGTTTACCCGTAATTAATAGGATCATATTTAATTTTTAAAATATTTTTAAAAAGCACGCTGTTAGATTATGCCAAGGGAAGATACACGCAATTCAGTTGATGTGGGCTCGACTTTAAATCGCACAAAAAAAGAATTTTTTTTTCTTTTACTTTAGGATCTCTACACAATTGGGTATATCAGGTCTTACAGAGTTATGATTTTATTCACATGCTACAAACACCTCTAAGAGTACTGAATGTAGCTGAGCTTGAAAACGCATAGCTAAAAAAAAAAAAAAAAAAAAAAAAAAAAAAAAAAAAAAAAAAACTCGTTTAAATAATTTCACTCACTATCAGTAATGCTAACGGATTTTTTTGTGTAGCCCTTTATATTTTATGTAGCATTTATATACACCACGTAGAGTGTAAAAAATAGTCAAACTTTAAACGCATACCGTAACAGGAAACGTACTTTCAGCAATCATCCCAAGGCAATTCATCAGATATTTTATTGTATCTGAAATGTTTTCTGCCTCTCTGTAAACGAACGATAAATGTGATGCGCATCATATTCATGTGATTTATCACAGGATGCAAGCATCTTGCAGTAAACCTCAGTAACATGTATGAATATTATCATGTTTTGAAATAGTGCAACATAATTAAAAAACGCTGAGAACAGTTTTTCCCAGTAGATTGTTATTTAATCGACGCGTTTATGTTACCCTGTAAATGAATGATAAATGTTTTGCACATCATGTTCTACAGAAAGCATGTTTTAGTACATCTAAGAAATTAATTTCAATTTCAAACCGAGTAACATCATTAAAATGCGTCGCAAACGATTTTTATGTTTTTTCTCCATATACCATACTATAAAAGAATAGTTTTGTATACCCCTGTAAATGAACTATGGATCCGACACACTTCATGTTCAAAACCGAACATTTTATTTCAAACCTCTATTTTATATAGTTAATTACATGTCAATCCAAGTGTATTTACTCGACTTAGAGCGCGGACAGACAGACTGCAAACAGAAAAATCGTAGTCATAGACACCATTCAACAATGTTCGAAAGCGTAAAAATGCTCTAGAAACGCCGCGACCTCTACATATAATATTAAAAGAAAGATATATATTAATATTTAGACATTGCATGCCTAAATAAAACAGAAAATGAAATGCAGTTCTCACATATTTCTGGAAAAAGAAAATACATTCCGACAAATGGATTGGGATCATTCAGGTCTAAGGTGGAATTACCATTATACGTGTTTGTATCAAATCGATGTAATAACAATCACAGCATAAGAGAATAAAGGTCAATCAGTTCCCACTGCATTCGTGATAAGATGTGATCACTCAAACACTCGACTTCTTCGATATTTCGTGGAAGGCAACAGAAGTATTAGTATTTGATAGAAATGTATAATTGGATTATATAAAGAATTTTTATTTTCACGTTAAATATGATTCTGAATAAAAACATATATGTAACTTTATTGTTATTTAATAAATTTACCCTTTTTTCTGTTACATTTTTGTAAACAATTTTAAAATTTTATGCGTTTTACATACATTACAATAGATATTGCACAATATGTATACATATATATACATATATATATATAACTCTTGTTTTATATGAAGACACCAGAAGACGAGAGTTATAAGTGAGAAAATTGAAAAAAAAATCAGTTAAGTGCACAGGCTATCTGGAAATAAGCATATTTGATTGCAGGTAAAGAGATATAATTCATTTTTTAATTATGCACTGCGTTCTAGGGGTCAATTACTTAACCTATTTCCCGAAACCATGAAACGTGTGGCACCCAAGGAGAATAAGTGCACTTGTATTCGTTGACATTCACATAGCAGAATCGCGACCAACGCCACACAAGGCCAGTTCATGACTTTTAAAACGCCACAGGAATTTAATCATCTTTAAACGGCGATTGGCACAAAAAGACGAAGGCGTTTCTAACAATCGGTTGCAAAATATAGTAAAAAAAAAAAAAAAAGGGAAGAAACAATTTCTGCTGCACCTTCTCGCGATGAAAGAGGAAGAAAAGATCAGTCTAATAAAATTCAACAAGACTATATTGATGTCATCAAAAACAAGTGACACATAAACAAGTTTCCAAGATACACATGGCATTATACTAGAGAAAAGTCCCCCAACCGTAAAAACCTGATTCCAAGACTCAGTTTAAAGAAGATGTACAAACTCTATGTTCACTTTTGCGTAAGAGAAAAGCGCGTTCAAGCGGTCAAGGAAAGTTTCTGTACACACATTTTTATCAACCCTTTTAAATCTCAGTTTTCACCGACCGGGAAATGATACATGTGTTATGTGTGACAAGCTACAATTGAAAATAGACCATGGAAATTCAGATGAGAAACAACAAGCGGAAACTCAAAAGGAACTACATCTCCGCAAAGCAGAAGCTGTCAAATTAGTCAAACACGCATTCGAAAATTTAAAGGAACCCAGAAGTCAAGAGCTATAAGTGACAAAATTGAAAAAAAATGACTTAAGTGCACAGGCTATCTGGAAATAAGTCTATTTGTTTGTAGGTAAAGAAGTATAAGTTATTTTTTAATTAAGCGCTGCTTTTTGGGAGTCAAATATTTAACCTCTTTCCCGAAACCATGAAACGCGTACAGCCCAAAGGGGATAAGTGCACTTGTATCCATTGACATCCACATAGCTGTTTCGCGACCAATGCAACACAAGATCAGTTCATGACTTTTAAAACGCCACAGAAATTTAATTATCTTTAAACGGCGACTGACACAGAAAAGACGAAAACGTTTCTAACAAACGGTTGCAAAATATAGTAAACAAAACGGGAGAAACAGTTTCTGCCGCACCTTCTCGCGATGAAAGAGGAAGAAAAGAACCATCGAATAAAATTCCACAAGACTATATTGATGTCATCAGAGACACATAAACAAGTTTCCACGATACACGAGCCATTATACTATATAAAAGCCCCCAACCATAAATACCTGATTTCAGAATTCAGTTTAAAGTAGATGTACAAAATCTATGTTCACTTTTGCCTAGAAGAAAAGCGCGTTTAGCCGGTCAAGGAAAGTTTCTGTACACACATTTTTAACAGCCCTTCTAATCTCAGTTTTCCCGGACTGGGATTGATACATGTATGATTGATTATTTGTGGCAACCTACAATTGAAAATAGACCATGGGAATGCAGATGAGAAACAAGAAACAGTACCCTAAAGGACATATGTCTCCGCAAATCAGAAGCTGCTGGATTAGCCAAAGACGCATTCGAAAATTTAAAGGGTGACTCAAAGGTTGCGATATGATTTGACTTGCAAAAAATCATGCCAACTCCGCATTTAACCAATTCTAAGGATTATTATCTGCGTCTACTTTAGACATACAACTTCAACATTCATGACCTTGAAAGAGGAACTGCCCACATGTACATGCGTCATGAAGGCCAGTCTTTTCGTTGTTGCCAAGATAACGAATTCTGTCTTTTGAAGTTCATAAAGACTCTTCCTTTCAAGTCAGGGATATTATAGCTTTTAGTGACAATTGTGGAGGACAGAATAAAAGCTAATTGATTGTGAAGTTCTGGTTGTACATCATACAAAATACACAAATAGAAACGATTAATCTTCCTTTTGTGATTACAGTATACTCCTACAATGAATGTGACCAAGACTTTTGGCTCATAAAAATCAGAAAGAAGAGGAATAAATAGAATCTGTATGTTCCAGAGCACCGGGATCAACTTGTAAATTATTCCAGCAAAGACTCTACTGTAGAAGGGCTAAAAGATGAAGATTTTATTAATTGAGTCACTTGAATCATTCTTTATAAAGCCAGTGAAAATTATGTGAAATATGCAGTGGTTGTATTACGAAAAAAGAAACCCCTTTACATTATTCTACAAAGATACTACTGTTGGTGAATTAGAAACTTTCCACGAGCTAAAGGTGAAGTCCAGCCGTGCCGGAAGATGCCTACAGTTCTGTCTGAGCTTCCCATAGCACAAGAAAAGCCGAAACCCAAGTACTTTAAGTATAACAATCTCATTGAACTATTGCAGTTCGTAGCTCGAGTGTACTACTTTTTCAACCGAAATCTATCTCACCAAGTGGCACCAGGACAGAGCACCGGGACTGAACCCCGCACACTTCTGAAGATCAAGCTGATGATCCTAATCGTGATTGTGAAACTGGTGAGGATGAAATGTGTAGTAATGTAAATGTGTTGTTCGCATGTTATCACTAGAAGAATATTGCTCCATATTTTTGAACTGTTTTGTGTAATTATTTTATTTTTAGAATTTACTTTCTTATAAATTAAATAAATGCATTTGAACGGTTAAAAAATTATAAAATTTCAATGTCTCAAAATTTATAATAATTTTTTAACTTATGTTAGAACAAACTTTTGTTCTTTCATTCATTTGTATTAACATAGTCCTTAAATGTTTCACAACTTCCTTTTTTTTATTTCATATTTTTTCATTTTTATGAATTATATTAAAACAATTTTTTTCCTTTCATTAATTTGTATCATCATCGTTCTTAAAACTTTTATAATTTCATTTTTTAATTTCATATTTTTTTCATTTCTTGTGTACCGCTTGGAAGTCAAAGGGTACAAGTACCGAATGACTATAAATATTGCTTAGTTATAAATTTAAAAAAAAGTACTCCACTTTTTTTCACAGTTATTGAAATACGAGTTCATGGACCACTAAGAAATCAGCAACATTTTCATACTTCAATTCCGTTAATTACTATTTATGTTTAACTTTAAACTGATTTTACTCGAAATCTAAATTGTTTCATTTGTATCCATTGGCTTTTAGGGTCCTCATATATATGTATTACGATGTCCCAGGATACAAGGCATTTTTTTTTTTTTTTTTTTGCAAAATCAAATACGCATACCCTCTATTTCTTTTCTATTTCACATGAGACACATAAATAAAAATATTATTGCAATCAGATAAGGGTAACCCGTGCCGACTTTAGGCCAAACATGAACATGAAAACTTGTATGGGGAATACTTTGGAAATATTGTAAAATGTATATTTCTTTGGTACATAAAACACTATTTTATTCAAAGAAGATATTTATAAACATATTACAGTAAAAGAAACATTACTGAACTTATTTTAATTTCAATGTTTTCTTTTTACAGTCGGGATAGACCTTCGTGTGTTCTTGTACGCAAGATAGTGAAAATTGTTTTGGATCCTCCGTCACCTTTATTAAATCATGAAAGTCCTGCATCAATTTTACCGCACTTCCAGTTGTATTGTTCATTGCTCTGAGCATTGAGATCGTCTTTTTCGCGACGGGAAAAGAAGCATTATTCTCCCATGAAGAGGGACTCTTCAAAACTATCACAAATGTTTAGTCTAGAAAACAACGAATGGCTTTTGACAGATAAGAGATCATCGATTCCTTTTTCTGTAAAAAAATAAAATAACAGGTAACAATCGCGTGACATAAATGAATAACTCAATAAACTATTACAAAATAAATATATGAAACTCGCGATACATCGAACCACTTTCTTCCTTCGATGGAATGTACGTTTTTTCACGAGTCGAGAAATTTTCTCAATGTAAATTTGTCATCATTTTTAATTTTGTTTTTTTTGTCAACATCATGATCATCAAAAAGTGCTAATACTGCTATTTCATGAGTCAAATACCATAAATGTCTGTAAAGGAGCTTTCGAGATACCTTCGTTCACATTTTCGTAGATTTTCAACGATTTCAAAAAGCGCAAATCTTTTTAGGGTTCTTTAACTGCCAAAATGTATTGAAGACATGTTTAACATAGATTGTCACGAAAAACAAGCATACGTTTAGATTGATTTCTTATAATTGGTGTTTCATTTCAGATGAGAACTAAATAACGAGAGTTTTAAGGAGTAAACCGCGTGGGCCATACATCTAGCTTGGTAGATAGCACCCAGAGGTCTGATTTAATTTTTTTTTCTGCATCTCCACCTAAAACTATAACAGAAATTTGATCAACTCTCGATAGTTCTCTCTGATCATAATATTTTAAAGTTCACAGCGGTAAAATTCAAGCAAATTGCCAAGTTCAGATACGGGTTAGAACAATTCCACTGTTTCTCCATAGCACTGTATTTTAGTGGGATTTCTTCCAATTCCCTTTGTACTTTTTAAAGAGTGTAATATCGAGACTTGTTGTCACTTGTTTCGAATACAGCCTTTAATACTAGATCGTATACATGATGGCAGCAAGCAAAGAAAAGCATTTCCCTATCAATGTTTTTTTCGAGGCACCATCGAGGCACACAGGCACCATTAAAACAACCAGTATTCGAAGCCATAGTATCACAACAGAGAATTTGGACTTTGTTTTCGAGATTCCAATCTAAGATAGCTTTCCAAATAGCCTGCGTCTGTTCTTTGCTTGTATACTTATAAAGTCTCGACGCAGCAATGAGGGGTTCTTTTCATATGAAATAACTATAAGCAAGTGTTCTTCTTTCGATTTTGAAGCACACAAAGCAGGCAACAGTTTGCCATCCCAATGTAATGTCAGTACATCTGGTACCTCGTTTTGGAACTCAAATTTTATGTTTTCCGCGCGTTCCTTCTGTGTTTCTGTTCGGATTCTTTGAATTGAAGACTTACTTAATGGAAATTAGTCAATGTTAAATCCAAGTGCCCCCCTCTCCCAATAGTAGCTTCAAGAATAAACACATAATTTCACATACTTAATTGACACCTGTTTAATGCAGCAACTAACTTTAATAATAAAATCTTTCCTCATTACTGATTTACTTGTCCCAGATTCTGAGCTTTCGATCAGTGGTGAAAAAATCGTTATCCATATTTTCAATTGGATTCGAAGAGGTATATTCTTCCAATGGTTCGTATGATGAAGCAGAACCATATTTGATTCGCCAAATTTCTTTTTTGCCAACTCGAAGTAGGTCCCTTTCCTCTTTTTTGGCCAATCTTTTTATCCACTCTACCTAACTGACCGGCTCGGCTCTTTTTAGCGCTGCAAGAATATCCTATCTTCCTCTATTTTTATTATTTGAAATGCATCAGCGTGTGCAATGCCTAGCAAAATTGTCTAAAGTAGTTACAAATTCTTCTTGTCGCCGCTTGAATACGTTTTGTAATTTCTTTGCATTTTTTTGTAAGTCTCTACAAAATTTATACATATTAGCAAGCTTCCTCATACAATTTGGCAACGATTTCTTAGGCATGTATGACTTTTCCCAAATGATAATACTTTCACGAATAGTGATATTTGCATTTTCATTAACAGTTAAATTTACTTCTCGAATATTGTAAAACAAAACTGCGAGAAGTTGTCTATTAGACGGAAGTTTTGAACACGTTATTTGATGTTTAATTTACCCTATTAAAAATGTCACTTTTTTAGAACTACACAATTCCACTGTCATGCTCTGCATACTGATTAAAAACAAAAGAAATTTACTAACAAAAAACTAACTTGGAATTATACGAGCATTGACACATAGACGTGCCCTGTCCTGATTAAACTGGTACTGACACGTTTCACAATTTTCGCACAGTTTCTTCACGGGTTGCGCATTGTCACAAGCATTCCAAAACCTTTCTTATTTTGTTTTGTTTTATCTTTTTGATTTTCAGCTGCTGGGTGCTCCGCTACAGACCCGTGATAGGGTGATGTGTCAGCGTTCGCTCGCTAAGTACACAGTACTGACTTTGATATTTAGAAGAAAGTCGGCACGGGTTCCCGTGGTCCAAATTACATGAAATTGTATTTACAATTGTTTTGACATAAAAGGAAAGAAATGAGATGGTATGCGAAAAAATAAAACGACTTTCATTTTTTGGGGGACACCCTAAATGTATATATATATATATCATATATATATCATATATATATATATATATATATATATATATATATATATATATGTGTGTGTGTATGTATCACAAACTGATTCAAAATAATTACAATGTTTAACCTATTAAGGCTGTTTATGTTAAAAATAAATTGTGGTATTCAAAATAAAATTTCTATATCTAAGAATGAAGTAGCATAAATAATGTTTAAAAAAACTGATTTCAAGGTTTTTGTTTCTTGCCTTCATGTTTTACTGGGAATATTTTATTGTTATCCTAATTACAGTCCTACACGAGTCAGGGTATATCGAAACCAAACTGGAAAATACTGTGTCAATTCATCCCGAAACCCTATCCAAATTTTCCAAAAAATTTCGTTGTCTCGAAATCCGAACTGATTCTTTTGCACTTTATCTTGAAATTGTACCGAAATAAAACAAAATCAATCTACATTACATATTTCCTTAAGATAATCACTTCCATTTGTAACTGGGTCATCAATCAATTGTGATAAATGGATATATCATTGCTGTAAAACTGATAAATCGTATCTGCTAACTATAAATTACTAGAATAAATGTGCTACAAAATTAATAATAGGGTTCCTAATAATATAGGAATGAATAATTATGCATGTTAAACATAGTCCCATGCACGTGCTCATACTCTCTCTGAAAGGACAGGTTCATGTACAGGTATCAACGTAGAAGTATGCAAAACTGGATGTTTATTCTTCGAAATAACCAAATAACTGTTTTAAGCATATCATAAAACAAAATCGTTTATTTTAGGTACGTTTATAATTATACAAATGCGTAGCACCTATAGTCGTCGTTCTGTCCGTCTAACTGTCCGTCTGTCCGCATATAACAGAGCAAAAACTAACCAACCGATTTGTCTGAAATTTAAAATATATAATTGTTGCAAAATGTTGTCGAGTCATTTAAAATTTCATGAAAATCGGATATATAGTTTAGCTACAGGGACAGTCAAAAGTTTCCCGTTACAGTATGGGCGCAGTGGGAAAATATTGCAAGTACATTTTAGTGATGTTACATCTTTCCCAATGGTCCAAAATTTTAAATATATAATTTTTGCAAACTTTTGTCGAGTCATTTCAAATTTTATGAAAATTGAATGCATGGTTTAATTACAGGGTCAGTCAAAATTTTTTCGTTATATAACGGCCAATGGGAAAAAAAATTATTTCACGTGCATTTCAATGATGTTACAGCCTTTCGAACAGAATGAAATTCATATGCACTTATGAAGTGCACTAAACTGTACATTCAGTGCAATATGCTGTGCAAAAAATATTTTTAAAACTAGTTACAGTACGAACGCACCTCATTTGCCACGTTTGATGAGCAATTTTCAACTTGTTTCTATTTTAAAACATTTTTGGTACTTTCAAAATGTGCACATCAGTCAGTATTCTATTTAAAATCATGTGGTCTTGAGAAATATTTAAAATTGCATTTAAAAAGAAAAGCTTAAAAGCAATTTAAAAAATACATATAATTTTACGTTTATGTAGAAAAAATGATTATATATAAATATTTCTACATATATTCGGTTACATGGAAAAAATGTTTTTCTAATTTGAAAGTGTTTGTGAAATTTCTTTAAAAAGAAGGGGTCATCACAAACGGCCAGAATTATTTAAATTTACCGCGAACCCGATAAGAACCCAATTCATAAATATTGCCAAGTGACGTCTGCAGTGAAACAAACCGCAGCACAGTGGAGAGTTTGAAGAAAATCCTGGACAAAAGTATTTTTCTCGTGTTTCACAGTTAAAATCATTGCTGTTGACCTACTATTAATAAGCACACTTAATGAATGTCATACACACATAAAAATATGCATTTAACAAAAATATAAATAAATTTACTGTTTATAAGATGAAAGTAATTGTTGATAGAGCTGTTTTACTTACAAGTAATTTGTAATTACATGCGGTTAATTTTACTATATATAAACATCTTATTATTTACATAAACAAATGCATTAATATTTCTATTATTTACATTTATTATTTAGCAAACTTTAGCTCTAAATTGAGTTGTTGTGCAAAGATATTGGTTCTTCAGTGTCATTTAGAGATTACCAAAGCAATTTATATTAAAAAATGGAAATTATATGCCGATTTTGTTTTAAATTGTAATTCAAAACCATGAGCAATACCACTGTATTTCTAAAATGGTCCGTCAAATCCACACACACCTTTAAAAGGCTGTAGGGGAGATGGGGGCACATGTGAACAGTTCGCATAAATATAGCTTTTTCTCATAACTGGATTAATTTCGATAAACAAAAACTACTTAATATAGTAAACAGAACTTTCTTTTGCACATGGTATTTTTTTCAAAATCACCTGTATAGTTCTTACATTTTTTAATAGTTTTATAAAATCAAAAAATTGTTCACATGTGCCCCAACAGCGGGGTAGTTGTGAACACACGTGGGGCACATGTGAACACAAGGAAAAAATATCCTTTAATGTGCTTTTTATTCCTTTATTCATTTGTCATAGTAATCATTAGTTATATTACCTTTTAAATTCACCATAAAGAAAAATATATATGTATATTTCTCTAGTTTCTGCGTGATATGTTTAAGCAAAAGATTATAAAATGAAAATAATTAGATTTGGTGGGGAGAGTCTTATATGATTCATTAAGTATTGTTGCAATAAAATAAAAGAATAAAGAAGCAATTTAAAAAAAGAAATTAAAACTTTTAAATTTTGTTTAAGGGTTTTTGTTTGGGGGAAATTATAGGGAGGGGGCATTTACATACTATTTATCGGAAATCTGCCGAAATACGAAAGATTCTCACTCCTGTATTTGCCTTATTTTCTTGTAAATTATAGATAAAGAAGGGTTTTTTAATGATTAAAAAAAATCTCGACTATAACCCCCCCCCCCAACTTCTTTTGCTTTTGAAAGAGGAGGGGGGGGGGGGGGTACAATCGGGATTTTACGGTAGTTATCAGTTTAAAAATTGTACTTTCTTAAAATATTACTGGTATCTATCTCCATTCAAAGCATCATATACATAAATGTTTTAGAGATGGAAGTAAGCCATCATTGCATGGTTAGAACAAATGTAAAAGAAAAATTTGCAAAGTTGTTCAAAGTAATACTTTTGTATTAACAATGCATAAAAAATATTGTTGTAAACCGTTTAGTAAAATAATATATAACACTTATTGCATTTTAGAAAACATTAAATTTATTTAAAGTACAATTGAACGTAGACGAGCCTGTTGTTCTTTATGTATTTGCTGAAAGATGTGTTTGTGGAAGTTTCAATACAAAATCAACTTTGTGAGAGGAAAATATCTTCAATTTCAGGAAAATTGTAGATAATGGAACTGACATTATCTCTCATTAAGTTAACTGAAAGAAACAGAATCACAGAATGATTATTGGGGTACTTATGAACTGTTCATATCTGCCCCAACTAGCCTGTTCACAAGTGCCCCACATTGCTGCTTCTGTTAAATTGATGAATAATTAACATTTCTCAATTTTAGAAGAAAAAGAATTTTATCAAAAATGTTTATTAGTATTCATAGTATATGGTAAAACACTCAAATTCAAATAAATGAATAAATAAATAAAATTATTCGCTTATGAACTTGGAGCAATGATTTTACTTTTGAGATCTAAAAACAGTGTTTTGGCTACAGAGGACAAACAAAATGTCATAGAGCTTCAAAAAATTTTTACCATATGTCTACAGATGCTATCATCTTTAGTAATTTTTTTCAAATAGAAAAGCTTATAGTAACTATCGAAAAACTGCGATGTTCACATGTGCCCCGTGTTCACATGTGCCCCCATCTCCCCTATATGTAAATCTATATTTGCATTTTTCATAGGTTGTTCAAATACTCCACTGTGCACGGGATAGACGCGGTAATGTAAATTTTTGATCGTATATAAAAATTAAATCCACATTCGATTTAACACTAGAGTTACGACAGGGATCATTTTCGCACGATTTTTATCCTGTAAATAGTTCTTCTGTTTTCTTGTTAGAAATATACTTATTTATTCTTGACATTTCCTAAATAAATGTACTTTACAAATATATAAAATTTTTATTTATTATTTCTTTTAGCTGTAACAATTTATTACACATGGAATTATGATCAGGTGTCATTTTGAATCCCTTGAGAGAAGTGATATATAAACGACTTTTATCATATTTGTTCTGTCACGTAGTGATGAAAAAAGGGAAAGAGGCAGAGGGTGAATGTTGCATGCAAGAAAACATCTGCAAGGCGCGAGTTTTGGAATGTTTCGAATAAGTTTAATCCTTTAAAACTAATTTATCCTGGTAATAAAAGTCTCTTTGCAGTTTTCACAATGTATTTAGTTCTTAATTTGTTTAATTATTGGAAATAGTATTTTTCCTATTTCTATAAATTTACTATTCATTATTATTCTAATAGCTCGTAGAAGAGAGATAATGCACGATGAAATCGCAAAATTGTGCAATACATGTCTCATTCTGATATCAAGTCGATAATAGAATATTTTTTTAAACATTCAGGCGATACCTCGAACGGATCTGAGTTTATTGTTATCATCATTGTTATTATCGGTATCATCCTCTAGATATTGAATAGTTGGTGTAGTATAAGTTAGTGACAACGTAATAGATCATACAAATATTCAGTTGTATCTAAGAATCCGGAGGTAGGATGTTCTGGAGGCTTTAAAAAGAAACCCGGAAAAAACATTATTTATACAGCGCACTATAAAGAAATCGTAAGAGTTGGAAGCATTCGGTAAGTAGAAAATTCTCAGAGTACTTCTGGTACTCGAAGGATACAAAATATCTTGCGAGATAACGCGGACCTGAAATTCTAAGTCAAACGTTATGTGTTCCCTAATAAACCATTTAGCATATGCAGTCTAATAGTAAATAAAAAAAATAATAAAAATAATAAAAATACGCACCATAAATAAGGATGTTGAGGCAAAATATAAACTTCAAAACGACTTGTAAAATATATAGGGTGATTATAATTAAAGTTTAACTTCAAAATGCAGTATAAAAAGAACCACTGGTCAGATTGACTTCAAATTTGAAATGAATATACTGGAAGACGGGGGAAACGGTATGGAATAAGAAAAAAAAGTTCCGTGTCTCAATAGATGGCGCTGTAAGCGGCATAACAAAAGTGGATTTGGCTTCAAGTGACATTTTTAATCAAATTACGACGGTTTTGTCATGATTTTCACAGTAAACCAACCATATTGTTCAATGTGCATGTTTCGGTTGATTTACGGGAAAAATGACTTCCAAATCAGTCAACAGTTGTGGTACTGTTAGTGGAAAGTCCATCCACCACGGAAAGGTCGTATCACATTGGATGGGAAAAATCGGTTTTTAATTGTCCTTGAGGAAAAAACCGCATAAAAAGAGAATAATGATTCTGTGTGTAATTATTGCTAGACATACGTCAGACAGGTTCCATATGCTGTCCGCCATTGTCCAATACAAGTTGAAACCGATAATTGTTATCGGTTGTCTCATCGCATGTCTAACAATAATTAAAAACAGAATCATTATTAACTTTTTATGCTGTTTTTGGCCCAATGACAATTAAAAACCGAATCATTAAGTGATTTTTATTCGTTCTTTGGCACAAGAACAATTAAAAACCGAATCATTCTGTACTTTTTATGCGGTTTTTGGCCCAAGGGCAATTAAAAACCGATTTTTCCCAACCAATGTAGTACGACCTTACCGTGGTTGATGAACGTTCCACTAACACTACCACAACTTTTTACTGATTTGGAAGTCATTTTTTTCCGTAAAACAACCGACACACTCATGCACATTGAACAATACGGATGGTTTACCGTGCAACTCATAACAAAACCGTCGTAATTAGATTAAAAATGTCACTTGACGCCGAATCCCCTTTCGTTATTCCGCTTACAGCGCCATCTATTGAGACACTTTGGAACTTTTTTTCTAATGCCATACCGTTTCCCCCGTCTTCCAGTATATTCATTTCAAATTAGAAAGCATTCTGACCCGTTGTTCTTTTTTTACAGCATCTTGAAAGTTAAACTTTAATTATATATAAAGTTAAAATACAGGGTGATTATACAGGGTGATTATAATCACCCTGTATTATTAGAAGAATCATAAAAGTTCATATTTTTTTGTATGATAAGGGAGCATTAGCAATAAAATGCTTACATATTATTAGTTTGTCATCTAAAATGAAGTGCCCAAATTCTTTCTTGAGACCATGAGCACGAGCAGAGGTAGGTTTTTCGAAATTATTCAAATATTTGCTTTTCGATAATAAATCGACAAGGTAATTGCGCTTGCTGAATGATCTTTTACCTTATATCCCTTGACTGGATTACTTTTATCAAGAATAATAAGCTTCACTACAGGTCATACAAATATATAACCATCGTCGAAGAAATGTTCCATACAAAATCAATGTGTTGCTTTTTTGTGTACAGGCCAAACAAGCCCGAGGAAAATAAAATAAAATTAAAGCTAGATGTGTACATACAGACAAAGTACTAGTTGAACAAATTTCTCTATTTAGGACAAGATGAAACAAGATCAAAGAATAAAAGGTAAGAAAAGAATGCAGTACATCAATTAGTTGAGACTTACCAAAAAAAAAAAAAAAAACACTGGCAGAAATACACTAAGTACAAATAATTTCTTCACGTCATTTGCAAAAATTTTCAGAACAAACAGACTGAAGTATGTTAGAACAATACATTAACTGGAAAGCGAAGTTCCTTGTCGTTTCAACAGTATGCGAAATGCAATTTTCTCTTCCTATGTGACGAAACATGACACCACAACTGTGACAACATATCTAAAAAAAGAATGTAATTTTGCTGAGCACTCTACATTAATTATATAAATTTGAATGAAATGAAAAGCAAACTCAATTTCACATTTCAACAAAATTTAGAAAAATGTGCTGGTATAAATGGCGAGTAAATATTTCGCAAAAGCACTATAACGACGCTGGTAAATGAATTTTTAAATCATTTCAGATTTAGATGGCAGATATATATTGATTCTTAAAAAAGGTAACATTTGTAGAAGAGATTTCTTATTGCGTTTGGGCAGAAGAACTAAGAAAGGAATGTATTTATTATGAAACATCAGCTTGCATTTCGTGCAAGTAGTAGTCGCAAGGAAACAAGTAGTTCAGCAGAATAAAAAGAAACGCAAGAAATGTGAAATAAAGTAATGAACATGCAATAAAACTGTTAATATTTGTAACAGAGATAGTTGCTTCCTTGAAGAATGATATTGTAAGTAACACACTTCCTTGTAATCCTATGTTCATTGTAAAAAAAAAAAAAAAAAAAAAAAAAAAAAAAAAAAAAAAAAAAAAGTACTTAAAATGATTGGATTCATTAGATTTAAAAAGTGCATTTATTGTTTACATTTATGTAGACTCCCATATTTTTATTTACTTTGTATTTCTAGAAATGTAATTAAATTAAAACAAGAATTTTTTAAAGCACAATTGCTAATATTTAGTATTTGTGAACAAATATTAGACATTAAATGTAATGAATATGTTTTTATATACTTTAAAATCAATTTAAATTATTACGATTCACTTATTTAAGTATTAATAATGAAACCACATTATGTTACATAATACAATATGCAGTATTTTGCATAGATATCAAAATAGCCCATGTCGAAATTATCGTAATATGAAGAATACAGAAGATCTGGTTTTAATCCCCACTGCTGCAAATATATCCCATTTTAAAGCGATGATATATTACATTTTTTTTTTATATGACCCTGTAAAAAAGCGTGCATGAGACGAAGATATAAATAAAAATTAGTACTGCATTCTGTAACACCATATGTAAATCTAGTAACGATTAGTCAATTTCTACAAAATGCAATGCTATCAATAAAATAAATAAATAAATAAATATACAAGATCCTTCACAAAATTTTCCCACCTCCAAACTGAACTTTTTACAAGTTTAATTATTTAGGAGTACAAGATAAAGTAAAAAAACTAAAACCCAACTACGACAAAAAACTACGCTGAAAAAGTATATATGTTTCCGCCTTCACCGCGTGGAGGTACTCCCAGCTTATGTCGTTTACATTAGTGCATTAAATTATTCTATTAACGTTCACGCTGCTCTACATTACAGTTCCCGTGATCCGCGCTTTACTCTTATCGCTCATTTTTTTTAAACATCTTCAAAGCAGTCTTGTAATTATGTATAAGCATATAAATACTGGTGAAGCTCTTTCAAGTAATACCAAACACATTACATATATTTTTATTTTATACTTTTTGTCCGCTAGAGGGCATAATAGTAAATTTGGTGACAAACTTTATAGCTCACAACCAACAGAATATCAAGATCAAGACCCTTCTAATGGCACTGCAGTGGTCTTATTCTGATTACTAAGTACCAAAGAAATTAAGAACGAAAAGATGTGAATTATATGCAATTAGCCCATAAATGCAAGTAAAGTCACAAGCAAATGCTAGTAATATATATATATTCGAAATGTACAAGTGAAGCGCTTTACAAGATAAAGTAAAAAAACTAAAACCCAACTACGACAAAAAACTACGCTGAAAAAGTATAAAAGTACCCCATGAATACAGGTAAAGTCACAAGCAAATGCTAGTAATATATAGATATATTCAAAATGTACAAGTAAAGCGCTTTTGAATGATACCAAACACGGCATATTTATCTTAACTTTATTTTTTGACGTATGACGCTTCCAGTATTTGGTAGTAGTGACGCACATATCCGTCGATGGCAGCAAATGGGTAATGGACCGATTAGTGGATGAGGTCGTTAGTGTAATGTGTAAATGTGTAATGTAGATTGAAGGTTTCATGTATTAAGATGACCTAGGAAGATTTCTTAATCTATCTAATTCTGCTAACGATTGACTGTCATGTGGATTTTTAAGCAACTTATTATGATCCAAGGCACTTATAAACAAACCCTCTATGGTTTTGAAGTGAAGCGCTTTAAAATGATACCAAACACGGCATATCTAGCTTAACTTTATTTTTTTACTCTGTATATTTTGTCCGCTAGAAGGCGCCACATTGAATTTGGTGAAAATCTATATAGCCTATAACCAGCGGACAATTAAGACGCTTCTAATGATATGTCATTTGTCGAATTCTGATTAGTGGTTTAGAAGTTACGAGGGAACAGATGAACATACATACATACATACATACATACATACATACATACATACATACATAGCCTGTCAAAATCATAACCCTCCTTTGGCTTTGCCGTAGTCGGGTAAAAATGATACCAAACACGGCATATCTAGCTTAACTTTATTTTTTTACTCTGTATATTTTGTCCGCTAGAAGGCGCCACATTGAATTTGGTGAAAATCTATATAGCCTATAACCAGCGGACAATTAAGACGCTTCTAATGATATGTCATTTGTCGAATTCTGATTAGTGGTTTAGAAGTTACGAGGGAACAGATGAACATACATACATACATACATACATACATACATACATACATACATACATACATAGCCTGTCAAAATCATAACCCTCCTTTGGCTTTGCCGTAGTCGGGTAAAAACTAGACATTAGACAAAGGCATAATCATATTATTGATAGACCAAGAAGATACTAAAATGAGACCAATTGAAGATTGAGCTATTTCTAAACCCGTAAAAATTGAAATTGCACCAATTGTTAAAAAGTTAATTCACAGTTCAAGCTATAAGATAGTACATTTTCTATATGGTGACAAATAAAAGAATAAAATATATATCATCGTTTACATATTTGAAATTTCTACTAAAAGTTATTTGTTTTATATCTGGGAGCACGGCAGTGCGTCCGCCAAGTTCGCACAAGCTGTAAGCTACCTTTTCCTGAACCATTTCGGCATACTTTTCACCCCCTCATAACGTCGTTTTAGAGTGAGATATAGAATTTTTTCTTTTATACACATGTTCGTATGGTCAAACTGAACTAAGGTTCCACGATTTCATGTTTCTATATTTAGTAGTTTTCGAAATATTAAATTCCGAAAAAGCGCTTTTTTGTCACTGACTCACTTCGCATCATCAAATAACTAAGGTACTTCTAAAAGTCGTAGAATCATGAAATTTCACAAGTAAGTCGGGTTTATAGCACAATTAACCAGAAAAATCTGAAAACACAGAATTTCCGCCTTTAAACCCTTCAAACAGGAGGTGTTCATTTGGCCGTAAACAGTTCCTACGCATTCAATTGTGCCAATGTTGGTCGCCAAAACTCGACTACAGAGCTTTGAAGGCGGTCACGTGATTTCAAGCAGAATAACATTTTATATATATGCTTTTCCAAAGATGTTTTTTAAATAGAAAAAATGAATATACCTAAAAATTTTAATCAGTATAGGTTATATTTACGATATTAAAACAATAAAACATTTAACAAAATCTAACCGCAATTCGGTACGTTTCCGATATAGTAGCCTTGGCGAAATACAGAAAATAGCCTTGACGAGGAAAGAAATTTCATAATAACGTATTTTCTGGCAACCTATTTACTGTGTAACACAAGCAATTTTTTCCATATGTATACAATTTATTTAATGTAAGGAACCCGTATATTTATTTTTATGTACCAACATAAATAATCTGTATATAAAAAATAATATTTTATACATGTATATATAAAATGTTTATATGTATATAAATACATATAAATGACATAAAAGTTCATCAGGTTTGTTTTCGTAGTTGTTTGTATCATTTGGCAACATATCTCAGTTTCTGAAGTCCGAATTGCGCCAAAATTTTTAAAAAATGCCAAGGTCCCTATAGTGGAAAAATATCCTAATTGCATATGAAAGTTTAAAAATCTCCTTTTAATTAAATGAAATGTGTAACTAATAAACTGTCTTTAACGATGTGCGACAGATGCGGCGTCCGAAGTCCACTGCTAATGTTATTATATTGTATTATTAGCCTACTTACTGTTAATTTATTATTAATTTTAAATCTGTAAAAGAAAGATTATAGTTATAGATAAGATATGTTGGTCACCAAAACCCGATTACAGAAAATTAGGCTGAGTTATAAAGGTGTTACATGATTTCAAGCTGAATGAATTTTTATACGCTTTTACAAAAATGAAAATAAGGCAAATCTTTCAGTTTATCTGTCCATCTTTCTATCTTTTACTTCCTTAAAACAAATTTTATTAAAGACCGGGAGGCGTCTGCACAGATCATCACCTCATCAAGTTGACGGCTGAAATTTTAAGATTAGTTAAATATTGATTAGCGTATTGAAATGTAACTGGTCTGCCAAGTCATATCTTTGTGGAAACCACATACAGACCCGATTTTACGGGTTAATTGGTGGATTTTCCATTGTGTTTTCCTGCACCCATTCCTCCATGTTTCCAAACTTTTGGATGCAGGGAAATACAATAGTAAACCTATCAGTTAACCACTAAAATTAGGTCTTCAGGTGGTTTCTACCAAGATATGACTTAACAGACCAGTTGCTTAATATGCTAATCTAGTTTTAACTAATCCTAAAATTTCAGCTGTAAATTCGATGAGGTGATGGTGTGTACAGACGCCTCCCGGTCTATTATAAATGTCGGTATTCTAATCTCAATAGCAGTCTGTTCAATCTGGCAACTATCCCTACTATTTATGAAACACGATTCCTTTAAGTGCGTTTTAGTGATGTTAATGAACTTATGCATATGCATCAAACATATTATACATAGGCATATAATACGTAATACATTTGCATCATACATATTATAGGTATGTGTATAATACATAATACATATGCATCATTATGACGTCAGAATAAACAAAACATTTTTTGTCGCCAAATTTGAGAATTGACATGATATATTACCAAATTTGGCGAAACTTTGCTAAATGTCTCCAAGCTTGGCGAATATTTGAAGCTAGTGGCTATTTTTCAATGAGTTAATTATTAATGCGAGCCATCTATTTTTATTTTTCCGCATATCATCTGAATAGTTAAATGATATAACGTACTAATATTTCCAAAGTGCTAAGAGTTTCGTCACTGCCCAAAACATTTGCTATTGTTATTATATTGTACTGTTAGTATACTTACTTTGACTATGTTGTTAACCTTTACACCGCTAAAACTTCTGTATTATATAAAGAGAATTTACGGAAACTATTAAATCATTGAAACTGCCAGTTCTCCTTATGATTATTATAATTCTATGATATGTAACCTGTTAATCAATATGTACGTTAGAATGAATCTTCTATAATCCGGTTCCTCGCATTTTAGTTTTCAGGTTTCGAGTAAAATTAGCTAAAATCTTAAAAGCATGGCACATTGACTAATTCTTCAACACGAACAGATGAGAAGAATGATAGATTTTCAAATGGATCATGGCAGTGAGCCGGTAGACCTTCTATTCTTCCGTAATCGAGTCTATTGAAAAGGTTAACGTGAAACAAAAAGATATTAGCATCAATATGGTTTAATGCAAATGCAGATATTGTCAAAGGATTTCATAAGAACCATTTCACTTGTACCCAGTCGTATCAGTTAAAATACAACAATTGGCAGTGAGCCCAATTAGAAAATATTACTTAATAGGATTAAAAATTTCCGCATTAGAGGACGAATCGTAACTGCTAAGGAAACATGTGCAAGTGAGTTAAGAGATATTTGTCACGAAAGATGATATACATAACAACACAAAATATATGATGTGCTTCCATGATCGTAAGGAGTTCTTGATTTTTCTATCAAAAGCTTCCGAATCGGCGAAAGAATGGGCAAGTAAATTAAATTATGAATAACACTAACATGATGCAAAGTTTAAAATGGAATTAATACGATAAATACTGCTTGCTAGAGGCGGCTAGTACTTTAATATAAAAAGAAATAAAATATAAATTTGTAAAGCAAAATAAAATAAATTTAGGTGTTTTTATATTAGCCGGGCGCAAGTGGCAAATCGTCAAATACTGTTCCCAACTCCATTGTTCATATTGCATTCATTTCATTTAAAGATATATACTTTTCAGTCATCTCATTTAAAATAGATGCATTTCCCTCATTTTATTTAATAGAATATTTAACATAGAAATAAATAAATAAATAAATAAATAAGAAATAATAACATAAACCAAAATATTTTATTTGAAAATCAAAGCATTGTTTCTAATTTACACATGTGAAAAATGAAAACTGCTATTGGCGAAAAAACAAAAGGCTAATGAGGAGATTTGCTCCCGGCTAACATAAAAGTACCGAAATTTAAGTTATTCATATTAATATAGTTTAGAATAACAAACTTGAAAAAACATACAAAAAGTAGTGATATCCCAACAAAAAGTTTTCGGTAAAAAAAAAAAGCGCCAAGTTCTCCTTAATGTTTCGGATAGAAAAAGTAGTGATATCATCTGAAGTTCGCACAAGTTAAAAGCCAAACATCCCAAATCTTTCATTGAAAATGGCTTCCTGCGACTTGGCCGTTAATGCCTTCGTGAGAGTTTTTCAAATTTTAAAATATGTACAAATGAGCTACATGCCAACTACATTTTTTGATTATTTTAGGCATTTTGTGACACAGAATACAGAAATAAAATACACATTTGAAAGAAGCATTTAAGCAACTTCAGTCTATTTAAATGCTTAGAAGTTAAAAATAACAAAATACTTGTATTCAGGAGATAATATCCCTAGTTGCTAAAACATATTTAATATCAGCTTTTAACAGTTTATAAATCGAATACCTCTTAAAGTTTGCAAACAAACTATAATAAATGTTCAAACGAAAAAAATCTCTTTCGTCAATACACAAAATGTCAATATTACACAATAAAATATAATGTAACATATTGTGAGATATGAAGTAAGTAAATTTTGTTTTATTTCTTGGGTTTTACGTTAATGACTTTAGCTTTAGACCGTACAAAATGGCAATTAAACCGTATGATCTGTAATCAAAACTAATGTTTGTTGAAACTGAATGATTAGTTATCAGAAATCTTTTACTTATAATGTCTTTATGTGAATTTGCCTCTTTGCATTCTAATATTATTTTTAATATTTAAATAATTCATAAATGCGTAATTTACAATCATTAATTTTGAAATGCTGTAGAAGGCATTAACGGCCAAGTCGCAGGAAGCCATTTTCAATGAAAGATTTGGGATGTTTGGCTTTAACTTGTGCGAACTTCAGATGATATCACTACTTTTTCTATCCGAAACATTAAGGAGAACTTGGCGCTTTTTTTTTTTTACCGAAAACTTTTTGTTGGGATTATAATTGTCTTTTAAAATATTTTATTAGTACATGTTATTGTAATTAATCCAGTAGAAAGAAATGACTATAATCCAATTGTTTTACATTTTTTTTTGAAAAATTAAAATGTTTAAAATTATAAACCATTTAGATTAAGGAATGACATTTTGTATGTCGCATTTAAAAAATACAAACGTATAAAACATAAATAATGTGAGAAACTTATAAGTCATATATGTACTTTAATAAATATTCTTCATTCGAAAACCTTATAAGTATTCTTTATTGGGCTTCCTAATAAAAAAAAAAAAAACACTTTATTTATTAAAATAATTTCAATTAAATCTGTTAAAAGAAAAAAAAACTTTACATAGCAGATTGTCATATATAGTAAGCTTCATGAAATAATACTTATAAAAAACTTTAAATTAATATACTCATGTGTTTATTATATATCCTTCACTGCAAGTAAGTATAATTTTCAAAATTACTTTAATTAAATTAATGAAAATTTAAAGCCTCTTGTTTCATTTCTATAAAAATACTATCGTATATTTTATGTTTAAATTATAATATAATACTAAAAATGAGCATAATTATATTCTTCATAAATCTTCGTATTTCATGAATTTCATTAAATGAAAAAGACTTGTTTATTATTATTATTATTATTTATTTGTTTAAAAAAAGAAAAATGAACATTTTTAGGATTATTTTGTGATGTGTCCATCTGTTTAAAGTGATCGCTTTTTTTTTTTTAAATTTTACTCGTGCCATACAAAGTAATATAGGAATTGTCCGATAAGGTGACTACCTGCACTGCAAAAAAAAAACCACTGTAAATTTGCCAGCACAACTTGATCAGAGTTGAATGTACTGTATCTTTCTTTGGTTTCCTGACTATTTAAACATGAAAAATACAGCAGTTGCGTAAAATTAACAGTACAAGGTACTGGCAATTTTGGACGCATTTGGACCACAGCACAAACAACTGGCGTCCAAATTGCCAGTACATTGTGCTGTTAATTTTACTCAACTACTGTATTTTCCATGTTTAAATAGTCAGAAAACCAAAGAAAGATACAGTACATTCAACTGTGATCGAGATTGTGCGCGAGATGAACAGTACTTTGTGCTGTAAAAATGTCGTTTTCTTTACAGTGTATCTAAAATGTAAAGTGACGAGATATCCTGTCATTGCCAATGTTCTTTGAACCTTTAAAATGTGACCATCCATTTTTCTACATGCCAACAATTTTCAAACTAAAAGACTTAAGTGACCATTTTTCGAAATTTTTATTTTCATCCATAAAAAATACAGGAATTTATCTTCTATGGTGATCTCCTAGTTTAACGTACAAAGTGACCAGTTTGTCCTTTATTACAATGATATTTGCACCTGAACAAGGTGACCTTAAGATGACCGCCTTAAGGCTCCCTTCACATTTTTCTCTCTAGGTGAGAGAAGAATGAGGAACGTTTTACCCAGGCATATTGACGGTCCTAGGATAGGGATGCTTGCACCTGCTACTCATTGGCTAACTAAGTCACGTGTTAATACTGGATTTATCTGAAGATACTAGTTCGCAATTGTTCGGGTTTGTTTTAAAAAGTTTTCTTTTGTCATATATTCTCGGAAATTCTGACAAGGAGAGGGCCAACCTTGTTAATCACAGATTTTGATTATTTTAATATATGTTGTAGTGTAGATACCCCTTAGTGTCAGGTTCAACGGATTTTATCCAAAACTCCTTAGTTCTTGAGAAACCGGGGGGTCTAATAATAGTACACAACTTAAATACTTACATTGCAACCGCAATGATAGGTCGGTCGTAGCTCAGTTGGTACGGCGTTCGCTGGCTGATCTACAGACCCGGGTTCGGTACCAGAACGCGCCACATTGTTTCTCTCATTTTTTGATTTACAAATATACTTAATTATAATTTAATAATTTCAATTACAAATTTTAATATCATACATTAATTATAATATTAACAAACTTAATTGTATCATTTATTTTTTATTTTTAAACTATTATTTATCATCCTTTAAAGAGATTTAAAAAGAAATTGGATCTATTATTAAATGATAAAAATGCCAAAATCGTGACAAAATTTGTTATGGTGCCATCTAGTTATGATAAAATAAAATAATATTCTTATAAAATAAAAATAAAAGCAGAATTGAAGATAAAGGTGAAAGCAAAATAATTGAAAGCGCAAGCATGCGTATTACAAATTAAAAAAAAAATAATAATATACAAAAAATCGGTTGTAATTTAATTCTGATGCTAATTTTTAATATAATTATGCTTGTTACTTTAAAAACAGAATAATAGTGTTATCGCATTGACTTCCATTGTTAAAGCAATGTGTAAATGATGTTTCTTTAAAATCACGAATTGACACAATGCTCAATATCATTGCATCGATAAAGAATATATGAAATACATTTTAAAAGTGATTTTTAAAAAATTAACAGTTTTATGAAGTTTTATACAACTATTTATTTAAAGTAATACATTAAATAGATTAAAATTATAATTGATATACAATATTATAAATTTTAATTGATTATTAATTATACTTACAAGTATATTTATAAAACAAAAAAATGTGAAAAACAAATGTAGCGCATTCAGGTATCGAACCCGGGCCCGCGGATCAGCCGGCAAATGCCATACCAACTGAGCTACGACCAACCTATCATTTCGGTTCAAAATTAAGTATTGAAGTTGTGTACTATTATTAGACGCCCGGGTTTCTCAAGAACTAAGGAGCGTTGGATAAAATCCGTTGAACCTGACACTAAGGGGCCTCTATCCTACAACATATATTAAAATAATCAAAATCTGTGATTAACAAGGTTGGCCCTCTCCTTGTGAGAATAAAGTTTCGCATGTTTTTTCATTGTACTGCTTGCAAGATTTCTAACATTTAACATTAAGATCTAGTTGTATGACTTGTAATTTTCTCATTGCTTTGGTAGTTTTTTCAAATTTTCATTTTTAATGAAGTTATCTTTCTTTTTATAGTATAGAGAATGAAGAATCTAAATCTAAAATATATAAACAGTATAAAGAGTTTTTATTTTATTTTTATTTTATTTTTTTTTTTTTTTTAAGATAAAATGTAAATTATTAATTTTCTAATAAATAATAGTCAAAGAGCAGCAGCTGAAATTTTCAAATCAGTAAAATTTGCGTTAGTAATATTTTTAGAAGAAAATGTGAATATCTACAATGATTTGGAAGAAATGAGAATTAGTGTAAGAGTAAAAAAAAAAAAAAAAAAAAAAAAAAGTAAAACTTATTATTTTGAAGTACATCAAGCAACTGTTGACTAATTTTAAAAATTACGTGGGATAAATGCTCGAGTTTTTGGACATTTGCTATAAGCACTGAGCTCCATATATAACACGTAATCTGACTTCTTATTTCGCGACGTGATTTCCAGTGGTCAGCATGGAAGTAAACATTGACGATATTTTTAGTTCCCATTCATGGAAAAAATATCTGTATATCGCATTGCCTTACACTATAAAAAAAAATACTACCAGTTTTCCTGTAGGAATCGGAAAAAATAGTTGCCCTTATCGTACCGGAAAAGTTTCCGACCAAGCTCGGAATATAATCCGTAGAATACCTTTTTATTCACTATTTCGTTTTTCTTACGGATCTTATTCCGAGCTGGGTCAGAAAATTTTCCGGTATGATAAGGGCAACTATTTTTCCGATTCCTACAGGAAAACTGGTCGTTTTTTTTTTTTTTTTTTTTTTTTTTTTTTTTTTTTTTTTTTTTTTTTTACAGTGTACATCATTATAGAGTTATTTATTACATCAAAAATTTAACATCAAGGATTTACCAGTTTCGTGTTATTAAAATAATAAAATCCAGGATGACATCTGCTATTTTAGGTAGCTTTCATTACAAAAAGCTACCTATTGCAGCCGTTCGGAGGAAAGCAATTTCAAAATATTTTGGTATATTTTCATCGATCATGACCCCCAGACCCCGAAACGACCCTCCGTTCAAAATTTACACACACACACACACACACACACATATATATATATATATATATATATATATATATATATATATCCATATATATATATATATATATATATATATATATATATGACATATGTCACACTGTAACTCTCGTATTTATGAACCGATTTGGATGTAATTCAGTGTGTACATAGTACATACCAATGTCTCGACCGAGTTCGTTGCCCAGCTTCATCCGCCATTTTGTTTCAAAATGGTGGCCATTTAAAAATTAAAAAAAATTTAAAATTTGATATGTGGTACCAAAAAATTGAAAATGGAAAAATATTTTTTTTCTTATGTATTTGACCTTTATACAAAGATTCCGGAGCAGTTTTTGTTTCGTCTATATCTTAAAAAATGGCTGAGTTATAGCATTTTGAATTTCTAGCATGGCTGACATTTTGAAACGTCCTGAATTTTGTCACGCGATAAAAGGCGTATTTATGAACCGATTTAGATGTAACTTCGTTTATACATAGTACATACCAATGTCTCGACCGAGTTCGTTGGCCAGCTTCATCCGCCATCTTGTTTAAAAATGGCGGCCATTTATATTTTTAAGAAAAAATTAAATTTGAAATGTGGTACCAAAAAATTGAAAATTGAAAAAATATTTTTTTCTTATGTGTTTGACCTCGATAAAAAGATTCGGGAGCTGTTTTTGTTCCGTCTATATTTTAAAAAATGGCTGAGTTATAGCATTTTGAATTTCTAGCGTGGCTGACATTTTGAAACGTCCTGAATTTTGTGACGCAATAAAAGGCGTATTTATGAACCGATTTCGATGTAATTCGGTGTGTACATAGTACATACCAATCTCTCGACCGAGTTCGTTGGCCAGCTTCATCCGCCATCTTGTTTCAAAATGGCGGCAATTTAAACAAATTTAAAAAATTTAAAATTTAAAATGAGATTCCAAAAAATTGGAAAATGGAAAAGATTTTTTTTTGTGTGCGTTTGATCTTAATACAAAGATTCCGGAACAGTTTTTGTTTCGTCTATATCTAAAAAAATAGCTGAGTTACAGCATTTTGAATTTCTATTGTGACAAACATTTTAAAACGAACTGATTTTTGTCACGCGATAACAGGCGTATTTATGAACCGATTTAGGTGTAACTTGGTCTGTACAATGAACATACCAATGTCTCGACCGAGTTCGTTGGCCAGCTTCATTCGCCATCTTGTTTCAAAAGGGTTGCCATTTAAAAAAAATTAAATTTAAAATTTAAAATGAGGTATTAAAAAATTGGAAAATGAAAAAGATTTTTTTATGTGTTTGGCCTTGATACAAAGATTCCGGATCAGTTTTTGTTTCTGAAAATTTGTTCTTTTGTTTATATCTTAAAAAATGGTTGAATTATCGCACTTTGAATTTCTAGCATGGCTAACATTTTGAAACGATCTTGTACTTGTCACGCGATAACACACGTATTCGCCTATTTCGATGTAATAAGGCATGTGGATAGTATACATAAATATCTCGACCAAGTTCGCCGGCCAGCTTCATCAGCCATCTTGTTTCAAAATGGCGGCCATTAAATTAAAAAAAATTATATTTAAAGTGAGGTGCAAAAATTTTAGAAATTGAAAAAGGTTTCTTTCTTAAGTATTTGACCCTGATATAAGGATTCAGGAGCACTTTTTGTTTGTCTTTATCTTAAAAAATGGCTCAGATATAGCAATTTCAATATCTAATGTGGGTGACATTTTGAAAAATCTGATTTTTTGCCTGCGACAGCACTCGTATATATCAATCGATTCCGATGTGATTGAGCATGTGCACAGCAATTACTAAGGTCTCTACCAAGTTCACTGGTTAGCCTCATCCACCATGTTGTCTTAAAATGGCAGGCACTTTAAGAAATCGCCGAATTTGGCAGCCAAATATAAGTTACTTTAAATAAAAGCAGCTTGGATAAAGCTGACTAATTTCGCGAAATTCTCATTCATAATGATATTGTATTAATAAAAATTAGTATTGAATCTCCTATATTCGGTTTCCACTAAATTGAGCTTCGTGTGTTTGAATAATATAAGTTGGCTTTTTTAAAATAAGGAATATGAAAGCTACCTCTTCCTCCCGGCACTGGCCGGAAGGACTTTTTACTGTATGGATTACACAATTAAACAAGCAGATGAAATAATGAAAGAGAAAGAATCTATTATTTATAGATGACTGTTCAGCTCATCCGAGTGTCGCTTTCAAACGTGAAAGCAAAGTTTCTACCACTTAATACCACATCGCATTTACAGCCGCTAGATCAAAGAAAACTTCAAGCTTTCAAGTTGCATTATCGAACGTTCTTGCTCCAGGCTATAATTTCCAAAGCCGAAGAGTGCAAATAAGCGAATGAAATTGCTGTATAAACGACCTCGATTCCACAATGTGGGTTAATTAATGATCCATGGAATTTGGTACCTCAAATTACAATTTCAAAATGTTTTCAAAACCTGGCATTTTTCAGCACATTTCTGAATAAATCAGTGATTCACAGTCTGCACTGCAAAGGGGAGAAAATACTACCAGTTTTCCTGTAGGAATCGGAAAAATAGTTGCTCTTATCGTACCGGAAAAGTTTCCGACCCAGCTCGGTATAAAACCCGTAAAATACCGTTTTATTGACTATTTCCTTTTCCTTACGGATTTTATTCCTAGCTGGGTAGGAAAATTTTCCGGTACGATAAGGGCAACTATTTTTCTGATTCCTACAGGAAAACTGGTCGTATTTTTTTTTTTTTTTTTTACAGTGTGCAAATCATGACAATAGCCTTTCGAATATTAAAAATCTTATAAATCAGTTGCATTTTAAAGATTAACCAGCGAATGCTGAAATTTTATGAATTTTGAAAGTGATATCTCAACATGCAATGCTTCGAATGATGAAAAATTTTTGAAGCATAAAATCTGCGATAAACTGAAAAAAAAAAAAAAAAAAAAAAAAAAAAATCCGACCAGTTTTCCAGCGGGAATCGGAAAAATAGTTGCTCTTACCGAACCGGAAATTTTCTCGACCCAGCTCGGAATGAAATCCGTAAGAAAATGGAAATTGTCAATAAAACGGTATTTTACGGGCTTTATTCCGATTTTACGGATTTTATTCCAAGCTGGGTCGAAATTTTTCCGGGACGATAAGGGAAACTATTTTTCCGATTCCTACCGGAAAAGTTGTCGTATTTTTTTTTTTTTTTTTACAGTATATGTTTAAAAATGAAAAAGAAAATGGAGAAGATTCTGTTAGTGAAGATGAAATTGAAATTGAAGAAAATATTAATGAAAAAAAAAATGAAAACGTTTGCCATAAATAACTTTCCAATAATAATGTATGTATTGAAAACATGAAGGCATGGCTCAAAACACAATTGTTGAAAATATCTGTTTTAAGCAACGAAAAATTTCTGCCTTTTTTCTAATGAACAGTTTATTACTGCCAGTTATAGAAACGCTATCATTTTGCAATTACAATAAAAATAAGAATTCGCATTAATTACAGTATACCTTTTCATTATGAGTTATTCAAATCAATCACTACGAGGTTCTTCAATTAAATTCAAAACAAATAACGTGAGGTTTTATGTTAACGATCTTCTATGTCAGCGGTTTCCAACCCGTGGACCGCGAGCACCGTGGTACTGAGCCGTAGAATCTTGGTGTCTAATACCGGTTTTTCGGGGAAATTCACTACAGAAGCGCTGGCTGTTGATCGCTGGGCTTACATTCGTCAGTCATCAAGGTCAACGCTCTCCTCCCTCCGACATTCTTCACCCTTCTCCCCACCACGTCCGCATTCTGCACTTTTATTGTTGACTCCTTTGTCAGTGGCTGTGGTTATCTGTTGATGTATCATATCGTTATGCGTACTGTGAGCTAATATTACTGCACGTCAGTATGGATACTTGGTTTCAGACGGGATCTTGTCGCAAGACGAAGTTGGCAAGTGATGAAGGGACTTCTACATCTGTTTCTACAAATAGTGAGTTTGAAATGAAGGCGAAATCCAGTCTAAGTTGTAAAAAATAGCAAGGAAAACTAAAATATATTTTCGTAAATATAACCCTGAATTTTTAAAATGTGGCTTTGTGTTTTCTGGTTCTGAGAAAGAGTTATGCCTCAGTGTGTGATTTGTTTTGAAATGCTATCCAACGAATGTATGAAATTTTCAAAACTTGAAAGACATGTATCAGCTAAACATCCTGAATGTGTAGGAAAGTCTTTGGATTTCTTTGAAAGCAAGAAAATAAATTTTTGTATGTCTAAATCTACCATGGAAAAATCTTCAAAACAGAACAAACTAAGCACCAGAGTTTCTCATGCTCATTCTTTGTTAATCGTAAAGAAGGGTTCAGCTCACACCGTGGGAGAGGAACTTATTATACCCGCAGCAAAAATAATAAATAATGCTTTGTTTAGTGAAAAATTTACAAAAAAATAAACGAAATTCCATTATCAAATACAACCGTTAAAAGAAGAATTGATGAAATGTCGGAAAATGTGAAAAAAGCTGTCATTACTCTTTTGAAATAAAGTGAATATTTTTCGCTTAAACTTGATGAGAGTACAGACGTTGCTGGACAAGCTAATTTATTAGCTTTTAGTCGTTCTGAGTTGAATGGCAATATTGAAGAAGAAATGTTTTTTTGTCGATCTTTGCCCACAAAACAACTGGCGAAGAGATTTTCAAATCTATTGACAATTTTATAAAAGAAAATGAAATAGATTGGACTAAGTGTTTAGGTTTGACAACGGATGGGGCACGTGCTATGTCTGGAATTCATATTGGTTTATTCGCCAAAGTAAAATCAGTCGCTCCCTTGTTTCAATGGACACATTGTAGCATACATAGAGAAGCTCTTGCAGTTAATGGTTTGGACGAGAGTTTAAGAAAAGCTCTTCACGATGCAGTAAAAATAGTTAACTTTATCAAAGCAAGACCTGAAAACTCCAGACTGTTTGGTGTTTTGTGTGATGAAATGGGCAGTGAAAGCAAACAGTTTCTACTTCACTGCAAAGTTCGGTGGCTGTCGAGAGGCAAAGTGTTGACAAGATTGTTCGAACCCCGTGATGAACTCGCGGTTTTCTTGAGGGAGGGAGATTATGATGGAAAACTTGCAAATTCCTACTTAGACTGTGTGACCAATGAAAACTGGTTGGAACGGTTGGCATATTTGGCGGTTATTTTTGGTTCTCTCAATATTCTTAACTTAACTTTGCAGGGCAAGGACGCTCATAAGTTTTTTGTGCAAGACAAAATAGAAGCAATGATAAAGAAACTTCAACGATGGGCTCATAAAGTGGAGCAAGATTCCTTCGACGCATTTCCAGTCCTACATGATTTTCTTAAAACCGACGTAGTCAAAATTGATAAAACAACAGCTACAACTATAAAAAAGCACCTCGAATCTTTGGCCTCTAACCTCAGGTAATTAAAAGTTATTTATTTTTCTTAATTTTATTCTATTATTTTTAATAAGCGTAATTAAAAACATTTATTTTCCTAAAACAGTAACTTTTTTTAAAATTAGTAATTTTTTCAAATAGTACCTTTTTAAAATTATTAATATATTTTAGTTACTTGTCTTATACTTTTATAAAATCATTCATATGAATGAGAAATCTACCAACACTAACTGAAGTAGTAATTAAGCCTTTTCATATTTTTTAGGAACTTCTTCCCTAAAATTGAAAATGAAATACTATGGATCAGAAATCCCTTTGAAGAAAATTACTTAAAAAAATTAAAATTATCTTCAAATGAAGAAGACTCGTTAATTGAACTATCGCATGTGACCAGACTTTAAAATCGATTTTTAAGACAACACCACTGGTCTCATTTTTGATAAAAGTTCGGCAAGACTATCCAGCTATTGCCAAAATTGCACTGAGGCACTTGATGGTCTTTTCTACAACCTATCTAGGTGAACGAGCCTTTTGAACTTTATTTATTTTTTTTTTTTTGAAAAATAAATATAGAAATAAAATGAATGCCGAGAGTGATTTGAGACTAAAACTATCCAGTTTCAATCCAGATATTGACACTCTCGTCGAGGACAAACAGTGTCAAAAATCCATTAAGGTTTTTTTTTATCGCTGTTTTTTTTTGTGTGTTTTCATATAATTGTCATAGCTAAGTGAATACAATAAATAAAGTTATTTTCTTTATAAAAAATATATTTTTGTTCATGTACAGCATGTTTTACTAGTTACTGACATAATATATATATATATATTCGTCATGTGTATATACTATAACTATATAGGTGTCTATTTGTCATATTTTTAACTTGTATATTAAGTAGTCAGTGGTCCTCAAAGTTATTTTTACAAAATTAGTGGTCCGCACAACTAAAAAGGTTTGGAACCGCTGTTCTATGTAGTATATTTTAAATTAGTAATTCAGTTATTATGATTGTAAATTAATCAATTCATTACTTAATATAGTACATTTTTCTGTATGTATATTTTAATTCATTGTATGTTTTGAGATCACAAAATTTTTAACGCGCCATTTTGTATAGACACTTCATAAAGCGACCACCTCTATATAGAGCCATTTTAGCCTGTTCCGAGTGTGATCACATTAGGCACGCTCCAGTGTATAAAAATTATAAGAAATACATTTCTGTATTTAAAATGACCTATGTTATTCATATCAATATATAGAGAAATATTTTCTATTCTTACTTTATAAAAAAAATGCATTTCAAATGTTATATTTTACATATTTTAAACAACTCTTAACTTATTGTGTAGCAAATCCTATGTATATCATAAATGAATTATTTATTATTTTTACAAATTCATTGCTGAAAGGATGTAATTTTTTCATTTATATTTGAGTTCCATACTCCCGTGGGTTCCAAGAAGTGTTCAATGTTAAATTTTCTGGAAGGAAATAAATGAGAAGACTATATGTATTTTAAGAGAAGGCATTTTTAATGCCCAACAAAAGAGAACAATCTTGAAATATTCATTTTTTTTAAAGAAATGTTTAATATACAGTAGTATATTTCATTTTTTGTAATTTAGAATATTTACGAAACATGTTTAGTAGTATTCAGTAAAATAAATAATTTTGTGCTGTTTATAACGCAAAAAATCCATGTTTTAAAGTTCTTAAATTATATTAAAGAAGTTCAGTTCATTTTATTAAATGCAAAGGTTTCATTTATAATTGAATAATTTTATTAATGCAATGTATTTACAGAAGTAATTACATTCTTGAATTAAATCTCATTCAAACAATAAATGTCAC
The DNA here is from genome assembly GCA_963932465.1 of Maratus speciosus. Lineage (NCBI taxonomy): Eukaryota > Metazoa > Arthropoda > Arachnida > Araneae > Salticidae > Maratus > Maratus speciosus. Next base: position 323,410,096 of record OZ010790.1, on the reverse strand, counting down.
ACTAAAAAAAATACTACCAGTTTTCCTGTAGGAATCGAAAAAATAGTTGCCGTTATCGTACCGGAAAAACTTCCGACCCAGCTCGAAATAACATCCGTAAAATACCGTTTTATTGACTATTTTCTTTTTTTTTACAGATTTTATTCCGAGCTGGATCGGAAATTTTTCCGGTACAATAAAGGCAACTATTTTTCAGATTCCTACAGGAAAACTGGTCGTATTTTTTTTTTCAGTGCAGAGTGGTTGTCTATCGATTTATTCCAACAGAAATTTACTTAAATATATTTTTTTAACACAAAACTTTATACAATTTAAAATAACAATATTATTTATATTCATCCATAAAAGCAATTTCTATTCATACATCAGAAAAATATCTAATTTATAATGCTATATGATGGTTATGCCTGTTTCTGCTTCTAAAAAACCCTACAATTGCCAAACAAAAAAAAAAGTTTTGCGTTTCAAAGGACACTTTTTTAAACACTAGAAAATTAAAATAGCTCGTTTGGGTTCGTACTGAAATCAGTACTAAAATGTTAAAACATTTTGCAGCCTTCAGAAAAGTATTTTTATGTACATTATTGGGACCACTATCTAAGCTCGTCCATTCTAGTTCAGCACCTCCGCATGCTCTAAAAATAAGATAATTTTCTCAGTTTTGAAGAGCGTGCTTCATTACCGAAGATATATAGAAATTATAACAACCAGTGACAATCTTGTGTAATCGGGTTGCCATTTATTTTCTTTTAATTACTTAATTTTCATTCCGTACACTGTCAAAAAAAGAATGCCAGTTTTCCGGTAAGAATCGGAAAAATAGTTGCCCTTATCGTACCGGAATAATTTCCAACACAGCTTGGAATAAAATCCGTAAAATCGGAATAATATCCGTAAAATACCGTTTTACTGACTATTTTCTTATTTTTACGGATTTTATCGGAAAACTGGCAGTTTTTTTTTCAGTGTAAGAGCGCATCCACAGCTATCACACATATGAAAATAATCTTCTATCTAATGATAAAGTAAAACACGTCGCTGTCTATATATTTATAATAACGCCAAGAAGAAACTTTTTCATTCATATTGTTTTATATATGATGCATTTTTGAACATAATAATTTAATTATTAAAGCACTGCCATCACAATCTCATCAAGTATGTACATGAAAAAGATGCTTAAAATAAAATGATTAAATATTGCTGGTCTACGACTTTTTTAACTAAACTATTTCAACGGTTTTCTACATAACACTTATAATAATTCACTTATATAATAAACACTTATAATAATTCTTCGCTTTAAAAATTGTCGGCTTTTAATTATTAAAAATTGTCTGTGTGTTTATTAAACGTTATTTTATGAAACTATCATTTATAATACTATTTAAATTAACTAGTATTTCTTTTAAATATAGAACAATAAAATGCGCCGGTCACGATAAATTAAATTATGTTCGCGACACTAGGAACAGCAGCGTTAGTTACGTTTATTTATAATAAAAAGAAAAATATATACTTTATTTTACATAGCACCATAGATAAAAGTAAAAGAAAGGTTAAAACAAAAAACTGTCCTCTTATATACACATCATGTACACCTATTTCAAGAAACAAATTTGCTTTTTTTTTTTTTTTTTTTTTTTTTTTTTTTTTTTTTTTACCAGAGCTAGCGGAACGGCATCAGAACGCATAGCTATCTGGGGAATATACAAAGGTGTCTAATTTCACAAGTTCGTCTACGCAAGATGGAGAACCATTAATAAGTGGGTGATATAATATTACCAGAATTGGAAGAAGAAATTGCTTATGTGAAAAACATAATCTATACTGGTTGCACAATCTTGTCGTCATCTAACAAGGGAACCACTTTTGGTGTTGCTCGCACAGCATCGAGACCTGGTGAGTTTTGTAGACCTGTACATAAAAGTTAGAGAACAGAAAAAATTTCTCTGTTAAAATAATATTTTATATACTTTTTTATACTTTTAATTTTTTATTATTACATATTTATTTGTTTATTTCACGCCAAAAGTGAGTTAAGTCGCCAAATACGGCGCTACAATTTTTCCGCCCGCTTTATCCAAAGAGAAAATGTACAGAACATATATTAGCTAGAATTATATCAGATAGCGATTTTTTTTTATAATTGATAGCATAAGAAACAAATATTAGGTTTTTATTTATTTTTTTCTATGCAGACGATAAATATATAAGTAATAAATATAATTCTATAAAAGCTTCGAAGATCATTGAAAACTATTTTTTAGTGAAATACAAAATAAACAAACTATTTTCTTTTGAAATCAAATGAATTAAAGTTTCGAATGTTTAAAATGCAATGTTGCTGTATTAAATGGTCCTTCGGTAAAAGTAATCATAATGTAAATTAATATTTTTACACAATTTATAAAAATTACTGTGGCGAAATAGGTCGGACATTGCAATGTCTAGCGATTACAAATTCAGCTATGACATTTGGCTAGGGTTCCGGAAAGCTCTACTTTTGAAAATAAACGCCAACTGTTTCCCCGCCAAAAATATGAATATAATGTTGCAATTTTTCAAAATCAAATTCGTGTGTTTTTGAAGGAATTTTCAAACTTTTTTCAATATTTTATACTTATTATTAACTAATTTTTGTTTTAAAATGCTTTTGATTTAAAAAAAAATCAATGTTAATAGTCCGATAAGTGGTCTCGAAAATTGCATTTTCAGAAAGTTATGCTGCTGTATAATCAAGATATATTATTTTAACAGAAAAATTTTATCGATTCTCAAACTTCATAATATAGGGCTTTAAAATGCACCAGGTCTCAATGCTAGGTGCGAGCAACACCAAAAGTGGTTCCCTTGTAAGTAGAATGTGTGCGATAGATTTTCCCGTGTTATAGATATACCATACTGTAAGAATAGTCATGTAATGCATCTGGGCTCATAAAGTATCCGGCATATAACACAAAGCGCGTTCATCGAGAACACATTGTTACTTGTTGTAAAACTCACTTTTTCTCCCGGCGTATAGCTAAAACAAATTATTATTTTGTTTTTCGTCAGTTAAAATGAATTATACCGTATTCGTGTAACTAAAAACCGATAACGCTGTATTTTATCGTGTTGATGGTCTGGTCAATGACCAACAGTATTGGCGGGAATTTCGATTACGGAAGATAAAATACGTGTCACAGATGTCAGATACGCACTTGGGTACCTAATTGACAGCAAAATGGCGTTACTTTATTTTACAAGGTAACCGGCTACTGTTGCTTATTTATTAATAAATTGTTCATTTATATTTATTTTATTTTTTTAAATTGTACAATTGTTCTGTTCTATAGTTATTAATGAAATTACCGTTTATTTATTGTTGTTTACTTTTTAAAACAATAGAAAATAATTTAAAAACATATATTGTAACTGGTATTGGAAAACGGGCTTTCGCCAAATTGACGTTAAAATATCGCGCCAAACCTGGTTCGTATATCACATCTCTGCAAAATTCTCGGTTTTTTGATTTTTCGACTTTTTATCCAAATTTTCCGGATTTTTTAAATTTTCCCTTTCATTGTATCCCAAACACTACCTTCATACCAAATTTCAAGATTCTAGGGATACCTCTGAGTTTTGATGATCGGTGAATCAGTGTCGAAAAGGCGAAAGTTTAAGTTCATATATCTTCTGAAATAAAAAAAAAGGTAGAAACGTGAAATTTCAGCATTTAGTTCCATTTCCACATTACTTTAGATTTACGAAGTTTCAAGTTTCTGGGAATCACCAACACAAAGATATCGGGGGTCAAAAGTACCCTGAGTTGCTTCGAGAAAAAGATGCTTACGGCTGTGCTTTCAAGACTTGGCAGGGGCCCCCAGATGCTTTCATTAGTGCTGCTACAAAATTCAACGCATAAAACATTTCCTGACGATTAAAAAAACACACACGTAATTGTTGAAGTTTTCACTTCTATTGCCACTCCCGGAGTGCCACTGTTTTTTTTTAATTTTTTTTTCATTATGTTTAAAAGCCTACCCGCATTGCAGTCTGTTTTGTAACGATTAAAAATGAATTCAACAATTTAAGTTACAAACCTTAACCTACATAATTCCTAAACTATATAACCGATTGATTTCCCATTTGATATTGCAAAATAAATTTTTCATTCTATGTAAAAAATTTCTCGAAAAAAATTGAAATTACCCGCATAAAAGATATAATGATATATATATATATATATATATATATATATATATATATATATATATATTTACAACGTGTTGCAACGGGCAGTTTGAGCGCCATCTGTGGCATTATATGCTGCAACAGCTATATTTTAGACATATTTGAAAGCGCTCAGAGATTTTCAGAAAAGAATAAAATGTTGAACAAAATGTTTGCTTTCAAATTTGTGTTTCAAACAAAATATCGTGTGACGAATCACTGAAAATACTGTAGACTACCTGCGCTGAATCGCGCATCTTAAAAACACGGACATAGGAATAGTAAAATGAATTCAATGGAAACCGAAAAGATGTAGTTGATTTGCATTGTTCCGGTCAACCTTTAATGTTTACGAACGCCTGAAACATCGATAAAATCATGAATCTGGTGTACGCAAATCGTCGTATGAGTCCTAGAGACTTCGATGAAGATATCACACATATCTCTTCTGGCCATTCATAATCTCACATATCTCTTCTGACCATTCATAATGTTATGACTAATATTTTGAAAACGCGTCAACACACTATTTTATACGCGTCAATACACGACTTCTTCCGAAGAGCTCAATTTTTTACTATGACTGTGCAAGTATTTTTTGTGAAAAATGCAGCGAATGGCTTCAACCAATGACCATACTGGCGTGGAATGGCCTCGTGTGACGTTTTACTGCGTCTGAAGCTACCATTTACTTTAAAAAAGACATTTAGAGTCAACTAAGGGCATAAAGGAAAATCCTCTAAAGGTGCTAAAGGCCATACCCTAATATACACACGAAAAATGTGTGGGAGACTATGTCTTGCGCTGGCATACTTATAATGAACTTGATAGAGCGTACTTTGACGGCGACAAAATGATTATTTTTGTTTTTTATTTAACAATTTCTGGCACTCTTTACACATAATGCACCAACACATCTACACATGATGCCAAAATTACAGATACAGATGACATTTTAAATATTTTCCGAGCAAACACATACCTTTCGGCACACGATCGGATCGAGGCCGCAGTGTCGGTTTAGTGTCGGCATCGGAACAGAATTTTCGGTGAATTATCAGTAGCATGTCGCAACAGAAACTTGAGAATCTGCTTTTTCGACTGCCGCATACCCTAATCGGTTCCCTTATGGTTACACATCAGCAAGCGATTGCCATCGGCAAGTGATGCAGACCGATACGTGATATCTGATAGTGGCCCGATTAGATTAGCCAACATCTGTCTGAATTCGGAATTTTTAGATTTAGCAGACATTTTTTTCTTTTCTTAATTTTGTTTGAGTTGGAGTTTTGAGAAGAGCTGTATATTTCATATAAAATTCTAATAGTGATAAACAGAAAAATGTCAAAAATAGCCTATATTTATTTATTTTAAAAAATGTTAATGAATTCATTTAAAAAAGGTTTTACAGTTATTTGAATCATCAAAATAATTTTTAAAATTGCTCCTTAAAATTATTATTAATTATAAACTTAATCATAGAAAGAAAAGAAAACTTCATAAGTTAATTGAACTTTTTTTGTATTTATGTATTCATTTTAAAAGCAATAGTTACGTTTCTTATTTTATTTAAAAATCAAATTATTTCAAAGTATTTAAAATTATTTTATAAGCTATAAAAATATAAACAAACTACACATCTTTTTGCATCAAAATTTAAAAGAGAGATTCAGATATCTTCCCCTTCAAAAAAAAAAAAAAAATCTACTTACCAAAAAGAAGAAAAAAATGATAAATTAATATTTGTATTTTATTTTAAGATTAAAAAATGTTTGTAAGTAAATTATTAATATTGCAACATAATCATTAAAAATATATCCTGCATTAAATCATCAAATGAAATAAAATGTATTTTTATTCTAATTAAAAGTGATTAATTACCAGCTTATTTTGTTATTAAAATTAGTTTTTATAGGTTGCAAATGTATATTTCTTAAATTAACACATTAACATTATAATTCCTAAGGAGAAAATTGTATTAACAGAAAAAAACCTCTAAAATTCAATTATTCTTTCTAATACTTAAGCATTCTTAAATTTACAAAAAAGATTCAGAAATATCCCCAATTAAAAAAAAAATATATATCTTCTAAAAGAAGAAAAAATGTTAATTAATATTTTCATTTTATTTTTTAATTAAAAATATTGATAAGTAACAAATTAATATTGCAACATAATCGTTAAAAATATGTTCTACTTTAAATCATCAAACGGCATACAATGAATTATTATTCTAATTAAAAGTTATTAATTACCGACTTATTATTTATAAAAATAAATTTTTCCACGGTAAAAAATATATATTTTATAAATTAAAGCAACGCGTGCAATTACATTATAATTCCTAATAAGTAAATTTTATTAACTGAACAAAACCTCTAAAATAATTTTATTTTTTAGTACATAATTATTCTTAATTTATAAGAAAAAAACAATTCGTTTGCTTTAACTAATTCACTAAGATATTAATTTCATACATTTAAATATTAAATTAACTTTTAAATACACGTGAATAAGACAATTACAAATAAATAAATAAATAAAAAATAAAATAAAAACACATCACAATTCCAATTCCTCCCATCTACCTTTTATCTTCAACGACAAACTATTACTTATCTTCCCTTATAACCTCATAGAATCTTCCCCTCAACAAATCTCAGTGGCCAAGTAGTTAAGACAATTACCTTCTGTCCTTTAGGTCGTCCGATCAAACCCAGTCTCTTCCAGTGCCGAAATACGTTCCTTTCAAATATACATTCCACGATGCTCATAGATGGCGCCATCAAAATATTTTTTTTATTTGTGCTGGTGTCTGGTTGCGTCTGGCATTCCTATGGATAGCTGTCAGCATAGTGTACTGCCGGTACTAGACCAGCTACGTACCTGCTGACACGGACCACATTCGCGTGGCGCACAGTGGAGTATTGGAGCCGAAAACCTGGTCAAAAATATTTTTCGATGTAAATATAGTCCGATTGGCTTGAAATTCTTAGATGTTATTGGGTATCATGATGGCATATTTGTTATTGTAAATGAAGTATATAGCATTTACGGTTCATTTACAGAGACACCCAAAAGAATTCCATTACATTATGGTCTACGGGGAAAAATCGTTTGCTCTATATTTTAATGATATCACACTTTTAAACGTGCTGAAATTTATATACATCACTAAGGTGTACTAAGGCACTTATTGTAGAATATGGTGTACATAGAATATATCGTTTATTTACAGGGACGCACACAAGAATATGGCTGAAGAATAAGTTTAACTATTGAAGTCTATGACCCTTAATTGCTGGACGTGCGTTTGAAGTTGTGAGAGGCGTTTTAAAATAGAACAATTTTCTTTTAAACATTACTTGGTGTGGATACATTCTATAGATCATATACAGGGCTGCACAAAGGTTCTCAAGTACATTTCCATTTAATTATTAAGATGATGCTACTTGGCGCAGAATGATATAATTTTTTTTTTAAGCAACGTTAAAAACGCCAGAATAATGGCTGGTACCCGCATTTTCCTGTTTTCCCATTGGTTAAGGAACTTCTCAGTTGAATCCGCTTCTCCTCTATATAAATGAGCAAGTTTCCATTATTCTTTGCACTGAGGACGGTAAGCTAATCGCTACCGAAACTAGTCTGCTGAATGTTAGCTTATTCTGACGTTTTTAACGTTGCTTTTAAAAATTTATACTTATATAAATTTATTATTATATATAAAAATTATAAATAATATATATAAAAATTTATTATTATTTATAAATAATAATAATAATAAATATAAATAATAATAATACTTATAAAAATTTATTATTATTTGTATTTATTATATTAAATTTCCGTTTATTCACGAAAATGGCTGAATGGACATTTTTAACTGTGCTATGCGTTTCACTAAACTAACTTTTAGCATACTATGAAGTATACATACAAATCCATAGCTTAGTTTAATATATTATATCTTAAAAGCTGACGAAGTGTAAGTAAGATTTTAACACTTCATATAATAATAAGTATACATTTTATAAATATTTTGACAATGCGGAGAAAAATAGTCCTCATTTAAGAAGAGCACAAAGAAAAAATAAGTTAAAATTTCAATTTACTATGTAGATATTATAAAATACGAATAAATCACATGTCCATTGACTTAACATTACCGAAGGGAGTTTGGAAGTTGAGCGACTTGTAACCTTAACTATTTACTGTATTTAAGAGGAAAGTTATTGTTGATAGGTTTGTCTTATTCACTATTAATGTTTAATTAAAAGTATTTAATTTTACTATGTATAAAACTTATTATTTACATTTAATAATAATTATTGCATTTACTTTATGTTTAATAGTGTTATATTTAATAGTAGGTACAGTAAAGTGGAGACTATATAGTATAGATTGCTAGTTATTTAATGTTTTTAACATAGTACCGGTTTCAAAATGATTCTTCAGAACTCTTCTTCATCTTCTTCATCACTCTCTTCTTGGCTTTTATCGGGACTACCATCAGACCATGCTGTGAGAAGAAGTTGTAAGGTCTCGCTACTGTATGGCTTGCTCATTTTAGTTGATAAACGGAGTTATTAGAAAATATGAAGTTGCTTATTTTCTCGTACATTATAAAAGGAAAAGTTTAATTAAATTTTCTTGGTGTCTTTTGTCAGTTTTGAAATTAAAATTAAGTGTCCCTTTTTAAGGACACCGTCCTCAATAGGGTTAATTCTCTACTTTCTCTCCTTATGTTACACACATGAGCCCCAAGAACTAATTAGGGAACCATTTTTCAATAAATAAGTATATACAATTTGAAGGCGATTGGATATTTCTTTCAAAAGATATCGAGTTACGTGCGTATGTACGTACCTACATACGTGAATATGTACGTACGTACATACATACAGACAGAATATGGAGGTACAAAAGCTCTCAGGTAATATCTTGTGAGCTTAAAACCTGCAATACGACAGTAAATATATAGTTCTTATCCCTTCAGTTCGGTGAGCGCAAAACAGAGCATTTAAATAGTCATCGCGAAAAAAAAATTTTATAAAAAAATGGCAACAATATGCGGAAGATTTTTTTGCAGAAATTGACACTCAAGACTATAACTAATACGATTATAATTCAAACATGGCAGGGCAAAGCGCGGCACATATTTAAAAAGCTTTCGATATGAATAAATTGGAGCCAAAAATGCTTTGTAAATAACCCTTTTACACATTTAATGTTTTTTTTTATATTAAAAACTAAACTAATTAAATTAACACATAGTTTAACACTAAGCTCTGACCTTTGTTTAACACGTAAGCCCTGTTTAGTTTCAATTCAACAACTCATTGAGCCACAAAAAATTATATTTAAACGTAAGAACAATGTCAAAAAACAACAAAAAACCACGTCTTCTCAGAAAGAGACTTCCTCTTCAGTTGAGGCCAGGAGCCAACGGATATAACTCAGGTTCCTAAAATAGGCATAGATCGATGCTCTAATTAGTTAGCTATTAAAAATTATGATTTTTGCAATTGTTGACGAAATTTTAATTTTGGCATTTTTGGCCAGGTTTTGGGTCAAATACTCCACTGTGTGGCGTATCAAAGGAGATACGGAACCTGTAGTACATAATTACATCTACAGCGCAATTTTGCAAAAAACGAATTTGAATGAATTTATACGGTTTAAAGAATGATTTTTAAATAGGGACGGAAAATGCTTAAAGTTCCTCTTTACATCTATATTATTATATTTTCAAAAATAGTATTAGAGCCATTTGTAAGTAATGAGACTAACCACTAGTGCAAATATTTATTTTGGAGAGAAATTTGCTAATTTTGGAGATATTTGTTGCTTAGCTATTTAATGTAATATTTTTGCGCTTTAAATGATTTATCCACATTTTTCCATTTTCCCAAAACAACTTAAATCGGCTGCAGACAAAAATAGTTTTAACTGAATTGTATTTTAAATTAAGATATATGAAGTATATTTTAGAAACAATTAAGGAAAGAAAAGAGAAATTAAAATCAGATGAACGGACATTTTTATGGCAATGCACGGCAGACCCCAGACGCGCAGAGGGCCCGAAAATAAAACATTATGATCCAAAATCAACAATAGTCATCGTAGTGACATTTTAATGGCTACTGCCAATTTTTATCGAACATGGATTAGATATAATTGACATTCTGAAATGTTGATTAGTGCTTTATTTTCTTAATTTCGTTTTTGTGTTATGTTCAACTTTTTTTGAGTAATTTTTGTTGTGATATTTATGCATGTTCACGATACAATGCGTATGAGAATAATTTTACAATATGCGCTTAGATTTGGTATATTGTAATAAAGTTAGTAATGTGAATATCGCGTTTAAAAAAATTAACATGTTTATATTTCAGTATATATATTTTTAAAGGATATTCAGGATTTTTTTAATGAATATTCAGGAACGTTGAATAATCATACAAGATAAAAATGTTTAGTAAATTTATGTTATTTTTCAGCCTTCCTTTGATAGAAATATATATACATACAAATTACGAATATACAATAAGTTTTGTATCCGTAAGCATATATTTTAAGCAATATATATACATAAAAAGTAATATTTTCATTAAGTACATACTTTAAGTAATATATATACATAAAAAGACATATTTTCTAAACAAACTTTTAAACTGAAAAAACTCAATCCATTTTGCTGTAAAAATATTATAACAAGCAGAAGATTTTATTCCTGCTTTAAGAATTCTTGTCAATTCTTGCTTTTTAAATATGCTTCGACATGACATGTAATATATATATTTTTTAATTCTACTCCTTTGCACAGTTGTAATATTATCTATAACAAGTGATAAAAGAATCTCTTTTTTAAGAAGCATAAATACAATCTAATATATAAAAAATCTCTGCCGGCCCGGTCGACCGGCGGAGGTAGATTTCGAAGTTAAGTATACTAATTACAGCAGCAAAAACTAAATCTTGATTAGAGATAAACCCACTTTAACAATTTTATTTGGCCGCTTTTAATGAGTTTTCTTTTCATTTTTATATAACAGCTGGTTTTATCAGAATCATGTTAAGGCGGTATTAAAAAAAATACTTTTCCATGATCAACAACTCTAAATTTTCTGGCACATTTTCAGATTCATTTTTAATAGAAAAAATATGAAATTTACTGATGTGATTTTTGAAGAGATTTATACGTCACCTGTGTTTTTATTTTTCGTTCAATGTATTAAATCTTGATTTATACACAATTATTTTCTCAGTAGGACAATATTTTAATTTTCTAATGCAATCGCTGAGGGAAATTCGGTTCAAAATGCCCACTTTGACAGCATTATTTGAAATATATTCTGTCTCTATCAAATAATCGATCATTACCATACATAATATAGTTTCTGAATAAGATAATGTACTAATTGGATGCGTTTGAGAGCAAAAATGAATTTAAAAATGAGTCTGAAAATAGCAGTTTGGATTTAAATACACCCTTAACCCTTTAAGTCCTGACCTGCACAATTGTGTGGGTGACACTAAAGTAAAAGAGAATAACTATTTCCTGTTTTTGTGAGATTAAAAACCAAATATGCACATTTATATGAGTTAATTTGCTTCAGATGTTTCGATAAGTCATAACTAGGGGGCACCAACTAAAAAACAGGCTTAGATTTTCTGCTTTTAAAAAGACTATATCATCTGATAGCAATAGACAAAAAGTATGTACTGTCGTAATATTTTTTAAATATCATTTTTAATGTTTGCTTAGATTTAATTTTTTTCTTTTCATATACTTTATCCATGATTTTAATTGATTTTGTCTTTGATAAATTTAATTAGGCTTTACAAATGTTGAGAAACAAATCACCCGCACAATATTGCGGGTCCGTGTTTTACCGTTTCCAAAATGGGTAGAATTCGTAATATATATATATATATATATATATATTTTTTTTTTAAAGTGATTTTTTTAAAACTTATGTTTTTAGCAATTTATTTTTCATTAATTACATTTTTAAACCGGATTAAATTAAAATTAATAGGTTTGTACCATTCATGATTTTTATTTAAAATTGCTAGTATTAGATATATAATATGCACATGTACCGAACTGTATGTTTCTACTCTGAGTTATAGATGTCATATATGATTTATAAGTTTTATATGAGTTATATCATATCACGAGATAGAATTTAAGTTTGATAAATTCATTCCATTTTCTAAACACAGCAGGTAAGCCTCCAGGAATAAATAATAAATTATGGAAAGTTCAGCAAATGCTCGACAGATTCCGTAGTGTCTGCTTGAATTTACCAGGAGATCAGCGAAAATTTTTCATAGATGAGCAGACGATTCTCCTTTTTAAGACGTGTTTCACTAAAGCAGTATATAAAAAATAAACCACACTCTGTTGTAACAGTATCCCCTGGGATAGTTTTAAATTTTGTAGTTTACCAACGGGAAAGTACAGACCAAGTCCACAAGGATCTGGGTTTAGGACCTGCTGTAGTCTTTACTCTGGTTCAGACCTAGTTTTACGTACTTCGATCGGTATTTCAACAAAATACCACTGCTGGAAAAACTAAAAAAAGAAATTTGAAGGATCAGGCTCAATCCAAACGGAGTGAAGGGCATATTATGTGTCAACGGCTCTTAAGAGGGGTGCGAGCATTGAGCACATCTCAGAAAATGAAATTGTAGTGGTCTGTCCAAAAACAAAATTTTTTTCAAAAATTTTCATTGAGGCTAATGAAAATTATCTCAATAAACAACAACTTTTTTTTTTTTTTCTTAACCTTTTATTTTTAGATATTTGCACACGTAATCCCAAACAACACAATTATGTAGATTTAGCCCAAAAACGGCTGCATTAAGCCCGAGGCCGTACAATTGTGCGGGTCCTCCCTTGGCATAACCTGACTTGGGGTATTTTTTAAATATTTTTTTTCAGTCAAATACGGTCCTATCCATAAGGGGAAACCACCCAAACTTTCAATTTCTACCAAAAAATCTCCCGGCCTTAAAGGGTTAACACGAGGACTTTTTTTCTTCAACCGCTATTCAGTTTTAATTTGTTTTTGCTGTAAGAATTGATCCTATCAAAAAGTCATTATAAATGCTGTAAACAATATTAAGATGATATATAATAAATTCATGCGGATTTTATACCTTGCGAATTTTTTCTTCTTCAACTCCCTCTTTTTATTTTAGTTATTAATTTTTTTGCAGTACGAATTGGTCCTGTAAAAAACTTGTAAATATAAAAGTTGTAGATAATATTAAGAAGATTTATAATAAATTTAATTGGATTTGATATCTTGAGAATTGGCGAAGTTCTGAAATTTTTTCTCCCTAAAACCCTGATTTTTGCGCCCCATGAACCCATTTTTAATTTTATCAAAAATCTGTGATACATAAATTTCTGGCCCAATTTTTAGAATTAATAAAAAATTTAAACTGATTTGATATGTACAAAAATTAAGAAGGTATGTTTTTTTTATTTATTTATTTTTTTTTTGTTTTTTTTTTCAAAACACCCCCCTATTTCCATCCCCTTGGTCCGATTTTGCCCATTAACGAACTTGACCGAGATTTCATGCCCCTTTATTTTATGTATCAGTTTGGAAGAGATTTGTGCAGAATTATGGAAGTTATCTTATCCAGAAGAAAATGATATATGTATAAAGTTTTTTATTGAAGGTGGTTTTGGGTTCTATAGGTCATGATCAGTGTACATCTACAAAACGTTTTTCAGAAATTCTAACATAGGGGCGAATGTAATAGGTAGTGTTTCATACGAAATCTACCTAAAAAGTATTAGATACCGTGTAATATTTTTCGTTTTGTGTCTATTAAAATTTTTAAATATCTTGAAATGGGAGCCTATAATAGAACCCAAAACCAAGTTTAGTAGAAGCGTAAAAAATAACAACGTTAAATCACCAAAAAATTTCAATTTTAAGCATACCGATTTCGGTAGCATATAGCATACATTTCTGAGTGATAACGATGGCGGAAATTTGCTCACATATATAGGAGAGGTGGGGATTCAAGTTAAAGATTTATTGACCAACAGGAAAACAGGGGATTGCAGGTAACATCCAATAGGAATATAGATGGGAAATGGAACCGACGTAATCGAAAAAAAATTAAGAGAAAGGAGTTTTGATGTAATATTTCCAACAATCTGATAATAGGGGAATGGCGAATTCAAAAATAACAATATATTTTTTTTTTTATATAAATATGAAATGCTTCAAGGAAGATTATTTCGTGCATAGAAGTAGGTTTAGAGATTATTTTAACCGAATTGAAGTCAAAAGTATTATTCATCTCCCAGCAATGTTTTGCAATAGAGAATTCATTGATTTCTTGTTTTTTAATATGTTGTTGATGTTTTTTGATACGAAATTTTAAGCAGCGTTTCGTTTGTCCAATATAGGAAAGGCCACACTGGCAATTAATACGGTAGATACGCAATGAATAGGATAATTCAATAGGGACTTTGCGTTTGGAGAGTGTGAGTTTATTGGTATGCGCAAAAATTATTTTGAAGTCATATTGTCTAAGAATTTATATAAATGGGAAAGATTGATTTAGGAAAGAAGGGTAACACAATGATAATATTGAAAAGAGTAGAAGGCTGGGGAGAGTTTGGGGAACGATGATGCTGAAGTTTTTGGTGATTTAACGTTGCTATTTTTTACGCTGCTACTATATTTCACCAAGCTCCTTCCTGATAATTCAGTACCAAGATTTTTTTTCTCGATGTCTATGAAATAATAAAGAAGATTTCCTATTTGATCAAAGAACAATGAAATTTTTCTACACATAAATTTAAAAATATCAAACAAAAATGTAAAAATGTTCTACGTACCCTAAAAAATAAACCTAATTATCAGAATTAGCATTTTGCAGCACATATCCACTCAACAAAATGCAATATCCATATGTTAAACTTATTTTTCTTCTTTCCCATTAAAGTATCATTATGTATTTATAATGCATGTATTCGTGTTTATTTAACTCACTGTTACATCTTTATATCTACAGAAAAGAATAAAAGGATCTTTTTTATTTTTTTTGCAAAAGGAATAAAAGGAAACAAACAGCCTTCTTTTAGGGAACGTCAGATATTGTCACCACAACATGTTTATTCACATGCAGAAAACTATATAACACACAATGGACGTAAAAATATCTTTATTTATCATCGAAAAAATATAATAATAAATAATATGTTGAGTAGTTATATTATGTCAAGCCTTTTCGTCTCTTTTTTTTACCTTTTGTCTAGATTCAGAGAGAAAAAGAAAATTCTTGTTTTTATTGGGAAAATACTGAAAATATACAATAGTCAACATGCAGTGTTTCTGATGAATAAATAAATGTAATAATCAGAACATCGTTTTGAATAAATCTTTAAGAAAGTGAACAATGTTTTTTGTCGTCTTGATATAAAGTATAATGGATGTATTAATTTTTAATATTTATTCATTAATAGTTATACAGCATTTTACAAGCTAGCATCTTTAAAAAAGCTAAAATTATAATAATACAAAGTAAACATAAAATATATTTTACTACTGCTAGAATTTAAAAGAATGTATTATTCCTTGACAATATACTGTTTTAATTAGAAATTTCTAAATAATAAATAAAATTATATGTTTTTTCTAATCAAATTTCAAACCTAAAAAACACAAGGATTTTTTTTTCTAATCTGTCGTTGAAAGAATTTTTAATATGTAATTGAAACATTTATTGCTGTTAAAACATACTTAGGTATTCATCTGTACTTTATTATTTAGTAACTCATCTTTATGTTTCTATTTTGTATAGATTACTTAATATCTATATCAAGAAATTATAAAAACACTTTTTGTGGTAACAAGAAATATTAAAAATACTTAAAAGAATCTACAAAAGGAAAATATGTTAAATTCTCTTAATTTTACTATAATACTTATTGAACTATTTAGAAAAGGGATGAAGCTTAAAAAATTCACTTATTTTTTTCAATCATTGTAAATATATTCAAGATAATTGATGAAGTTTAAAAATTCCACATATTTTTTCAGTCTTTATAAATGTATTCAAGATAACGGAATATAATCGTTATTCGGGCGTGTCTTCTATTTAGAGATTAAAACATGCAAACGTAGATGTACTGGGAATTGAAAAAATTCTCCTAAAATAAAGTTTGAGTAATTTTACGTTAAGGAGTTTTAGTAAACACATACATATATAAATTTATAGGAAGTTACGTAAAAGGGTTATTAATTGGAGTATTTGAATAACAAAACATTAAAATAACATCACATGAACTCAAATATAATTTCATAAAGATTATTTTACAACGTTTCGTTAGTAGTTTCTTCAAATACATTACAATTGTCATTTAGAGCGTATAATAGGCATTCTTCCGAATAATCCAATTATGCCTAACCGTGCCTTTATTGACATTTCATATTATTGTTCCATGCTTTATTGTTCCATTTTCTATTATATAACCTAAGAGTTCTATTTTCTTTTTAAGAAATTGGCATTTTTTGAAGTTGATTTCTAAATCACAAGTTGATGCTACTTCTAATACTCGTTGCAGATTCTTTATTCCACAATTATCATAATTTGAGGGAAGAAGAAATTTATCCATATATACAATCGTAGAGACTTCTCTCAGTAAATCTTGGAATATTGTATTTACATATATTTGTAATTCATTACAAGATATACACAATTCGAACGGACAACGCAAAATTTAATGTTCCCCTTCACGTATTACAACACATGTATCTTCAAATTCAACGTGAAAAAAAGCCATTTTTGTGATCTAACACCGTAAACAATTCTGTCTCCTCTAATTTATCAATCTAATCCTCAATTAATGGTAGTGGTTAGCGAACATTTAATGTTTTTCGGTTTATTTTTAGATAATGAATTCATAATCGGTGCAACCCATCTTTTTTCCTTACTCAGGACTACCGCAGCAGCAAAATCAGAGTAACTTCGTCTAATGATACCATCTTCTAATAACTGTTATATTTGCTTACTGATGAATTCCTTCACAACTAGGCGGAATCTCCTTGCCGTTCAAAGATAGGTTTTTCATGTGACAGTAGTATTTTCCTCTTTTACCCAATATCTTTTTAGCCTCCGGGTACGGTATGATATTTCTTTCTCCAGGCTTATTTTGTGTCCAAAAAATAACGTTTCCTTACAGAAGGCAGCAATAAACAAAGCAGATGTATCATTGTGCGATTAAACGCTCTATAGCATTTTTTTTATATTTCTATGTATCGCACATTTTCAATTTTTAGACCGTTGTATTGGGGAAAAAAAGTTTTTTTTAATGCAATTTGTTTGAAAACTGTATCTCCATTTATTCTTGAGATTTTGTTTGTAGTTTTTGGAGCCATTTGTTTCATTTTGGCAACTCAAGTACTCCATTTCTGTAGAAAGTAAAGGAAAAATAGTTGGAAGTTGGAAAATAGCCGAAAATAGCAATTATATCTTTTTATTGCCACTTTCTCATAAAAAATGTAAAAAAAAGTAATTAAAATACGTGCTATTTTGAAAAAAAAATAAATGAATTGATTTATTTTTGCTGCATTTGTGTATTATTCTTAGATAGTGACGTCCTGCCCAAACTTTAATGTAGATGTTTATGAAAATAAGGATAGATAATGTTATGATCGCAAATAAGGAATTCTTCAGCGGATTCGGATGACGTCGTTTTATATAAATAAAATTGCGTGTTTTAAGTTTCAAAACTCAGCTACAGTAGAGTCCCGATTATCCGAGTTGCGCTTAACCGAGTTTCTGCTTTAACCCACATATTTTCTTCTGATGGACTGACGGCTTCTATTATTTTGAAACAGCCATTATAAATAAAGTGTTAGATGAAGATGAAAGAGCAGCCGTAAAAAGTTAGAGCTCTGATTTTCTGGTCAAAATGGGGAAAAATAGCCATAATTAAAAAAAAAATTATGGCCCTTTTTTTTATAAGTTCGATTAACTTGGATAATCGAGACTCAAATGTATCTATATTTATGTACATTTTTTTTTTTTCATCGGGCGACACTAAACTCTGGAAAAGTAGAATTCCTGTTCTCTAGTTATTTATTCGGTTTGTAGAATTTTATTAATTCTCCTATTTTTTCTTTGTTAGCTAAATTTGTAATATGAATCAAATCCACCTCGGTATTTACGCAGTCGATATTAATCATCTTAATTTATTGTTCTTCAATGCCCGATATAGATATCGCTGGTTAGCTTTGGCCCGTCTATTGCTGTGTGATACTTTGAATTGGAGATTGAAATATCATTCTGTCGATTATTACGTTTTGTTTCATTCCTTGAACATCTAGGATTCTCCCTTTTTTACCCTTATTGTTCTTTTTATGGAAACCCTTCGAGCCGTTTCGTAATAATCTAATTTATTAATTAAGTCATCATTTTTTATTACTAATAATTCCTGTACGAAATGTATTTTTGTTTCCGCGGTAAAATTATGCCTAATTTGATTAACTGCAATTAATTTCGATAATTCCACAAAGTTATCTACTTGAAGTCCTTCAGTTAATTGTTGAAAGTACACTTTGATCTCATAAGCGAAATCTTGCCAATTAGCCGATGGCTTCTTTTTAAGTAAGAAAAATTTTATCTTAAACTCTTCTGGCGATGGATTGTAGGTTGAAGAAGAATACCTTTTTTATAATCATAGTCGTACATTTTCGGTTCATTTTCTCTGGTTATTATATTAATCGCAGGCAGTGGCATTAGATTAATTATTAGTTTACCCATTTTTTTTTAATCAATGCCCGTTTGCGCCATTTGCCTTTCATACATAGCCAAATATAAACTAATACCATTCTAATTATCATATTTTGTTAATAATCTAAGCAATTCGTACTGCTTAATGGATTTGTCCTTGTGTCCTGATCGATGTGTTCTATTGTGTTTTCTTGTGTCTGTATTTTCCTAATCTCGAACTAACACTCGCGATCTGTTCGTCCCGATTCTGCTCTCTATTTTATCTCTTCCATTTTCATTTTCAATTTCTTTTCTTTGATCTCTTCTTGAAATTTATTTTTTTCAATCTCTGCTTATAATTTATTTTCTTCAATCTGCAATAGTATTTTCTTTTCTTCTAGTCCTGCTTATAATTTTTTCTCTTGAAGTTCCGTTTACTCTTGTGTCTGTAGTTTCTTCTCTTCAAGTTCAGCTTGTGCCCCTAGCTTTCTTTCTTCAATTCCTTCTTCTGCACTGTAAAAAAATAATCCGAAGAAGTTTCCTGTAGGAGACGGAAAAATAGTTGCCTTTTTCGGGACGGAAAATTTTCCGACCCAGGTCGGAATAAAATTCGAAAAATAACATCTTAATTATTATTTAATTTTTTTTTTTCGGATTTAATTCCGAGCTGGGTCGGAAAATTTTCCGTCCCGTGGAGAGCAACTGTTCTTCCATCTCCTGCAGGAAACGTGTTCGGATTTTTTTTTTTTTTTTTTTTTTTTTTTTTTTTTTTTTTTTTTTTTTTTTACAGTGTGCTTTCTCTACTTCTACGCAATCCTTTACAAAACCTTCGTTGCTATCTTCCTAGATTTTAATCTACTTTATTAGTATAGGGATTGTCGGTATTTTCTGGTATTTAAATCCCACATTCCTCACAGAGATTTTTTAGATCAATTATCTTGCCTTTATTTAGGGTTCCTATATTTATATTTCCAAATTTTACATGGGGAATTTTGACACTGGTGATTTACAACAGTTTCGCTTTGATTCATGTTTGATTACTTATTCCGCAACTAGTGATTATTTTATTTTTTACATATTTTCTTTTTAATATCCCGGCACTGAACCCCCATATTTGTAGGAAGATAATATGTAAAAAGTTAATTTAATGGATTATTTGAATGACTAAACATCGAAATAACATCACATAAACTTTAATATAATTCAATAAAGATTATTTTACAATGTTTTGTTAGTAGCTTCTTCATTTGTCACTGTAAACATATGATTCACTTTCATTCGAATGGTCTAATTAGGCCTAACCGTGCCTTTATTGACATTTCAAATTTCGATGCTTCAGTAATATTAAAAATTAATTCACTGACGCTTTTCTGATTTTCAAAATCTCCAGACCTTGTGCTCGTGATTGTGAATTTTCATAACTGATTCTTTTAAATAATGGATAATAAAAATACCAGAGAGTCAGATAATTTGATGATCACGCACATCATAATGAAAATAAATAACGTTTAAATTCAAATTCTACATATATATATATATATATATATATATATATATATATATATATATGTATGTATGTTTTACTTCAAACAATACAACAAAATTAATAGATTCATAAAAAAAGTTAATTTAATTATCATAATCTTATTGACATTAGTACTATTACCATCATCATAAAAATTTATTTCAGGAAATTCATAACCAGAAAAGTTATTTATGTGTAAATTGTATGTTTTGCAGCCATTTTTCTGTATCATATATCCTTATTTACAAATATTATTTTTGTAAATTTATTTGATCATTTTTGAGAATTTAATTTATATAAGGCGAAAAAATGTATGTATCAGCGGAATTTTGTTTCGTCCACACTTTCACTCAGTTTTCTTGGCATAGCAATTCCAGTGCTCTGGAATTTGTTTTCCAGAGTGTAGTCAAATTGCTCATCATCAAAGGGACTGAACCTATATAACGTTGTCAACTTTAGTTGTGATTTTGGATCCACTTCCCGTTATGTGATATGTTATCATTCCGCGAAACCTAGTCAAATTGCTCATTATCAAAGTGGCTGAACATACATCAAGTTGCCAACATTTTTTTGTAATTTTGGATCCATTTTCCCTTATGCGATACGTTATCATTCCGTGAAATGCTCCTCCCCATCGCTAATGATATCTTTATCAGTTTCTAATAATTATATTTTTTCTTTAAAAAATTTTCTTTTTTTCTTTTTTACTTTCTTCTATCTTTACAAGAAGAAAGTATTGGATTCGTGAAAATTTTCGACTCCCAGTTTTCGACGGATTTACACGTTTTAGAATGCCCAGAATACGATTTGATGGTTTTTAGAAAATGTCTGTCTGTGAGTCTGTCTGTCACTCCGACACTCTGTCACTCTGTCACTCTGTCACTCTGTCTGTGAGTCTGTATGTGACAAAAATTTTGTGGGCGCTCTATCTCAAGAACTAATGCACAGAATTTTACAAAACTTATTATTTGGTTATACCTTGATATAAACTAGACCTGATTAGTTTTTGGTGAAAATCGCCCAACAGGTGGCGCTGCTATGCGGTATTTTTCACGATTTCTGCAATAGTCATATCTCAAGAACTACTGCACGGATTTTCACAAAACTTCAGATTCAGTTAGTCCAAGATATAGTTTGGTGCTGATTACTTTTTTGTGAAAATCGCCCAACAGGTGGCTCTGCTATGCTGCATGACTCATGATTATCGCAATAGCTCTAACTCAAGAAAAAATGCACGAATTTTCATCAAACTTCAGATTTCGTTAGTCCTTGATATAAATTAGTGTTGTTTAATTTTTGGTGTAAATCGCCCAAATGGTGGCGCTGCTGTGCTGCATTTTCACGATTTTCGCAAGAGCTGTATCTCAAGAACTATTGCACGGATTTTCATCAAACTTCAGATTTAGTTAGTCCTGGACATGAACTGACGTGTATATTAGTGCAGTTTAATTTTTGGTGTAAATCGCTCAACAGGTGGCGCTGCTATGCTGTATTTTTGCGATTTCCGCAATAGCTTTATCTCAAGAACTAACGCTTAGATTTTCAACAAACTTCAGATTCAGGTATACCTTGATATCATTTAGTGCTGTTTATTTTTAGTGTAAATCGCTCAACAGGTGGCGCTGCTATGCTACATTTTTCAGAATTCCCGCTGTAGCTCTATCTCAAGAACTAATGCACGAATTTTCATCAAACTTCAAATTCAGATATACTTTGATATGAATTGGTGCTGAATTCATGTAATTTCTTGTACTATTTAAATGATTTAATTGACGTGATTTATATAGAAGAAAGTTTTGTGATGGCCACAACATACTAGTTTACGTTGTCTATGATATAATATACATTTATTATTTGCATATTTTACTGTCATAAATAAAGAGAAGTAAAAAATACCACTATTATACATAAAACAGCTTTGTATCAAATAAGATTTAAAGGAAATACTTACTATTTAAAAATATTTAATAATAACGTTTCGTTACATAAAGCATTCAACAGTAATATTGTCTTGCCTCCTGTACGAAGGCGGTAAGCCGGACGTCTTATGAACAAAACAGGTGACCAACATTCTTCCCCAATTTTTACTTTCTTCTATCTTTACAAGAAGAAAGTATTGGATTCGTGAAATTTTCGACTTCCGGTTTTCGACGGATTTATACGTTATAGAATGTCCAGAACACGATTTGATGGTTTTTAGAAAATGTCTGTCTGTGAGTCTGTCTGTCACTCTGTCACTCTGTCACTCTGTCACTCTGTCACTCTGTCACTCTATCTGTGAGTGTGTATGTGACACAAATTTTTTGGGCGCTCTATCTCAAGAACTAATGCACGGAATTTCCCAAAACTCTATATTTAGTTAGACCTTGATATAAACTGGACCTGATTAGTTTTTGGTGAAAATCGCCCAACAGGTGGCGCTGCTATGCGGCATTTTTCACGATTTCTGCAATAGCTATATCTCAAGAACTACTGGACGGATTTTCATAAAACTTCAGATTCTGTTAGTCCAAAATATAGTTTGGTGCTGATTACTTTTTTGTGAAAATCGCTCAACAGGTGGCGCTGGTATGCTGCATTGTTCATGATTATCGCAATAGCTCTAACTCAAGAAAAAATGCTCGCATTTTCATCAAACTTCAGATTCAGTTAGTCCCTGATATAAATTAGTACTGTTTAATTTTTGGTGTAAATCGCCCAACAGGTGGCGCAGCTGTGCTGCATTTTTCACGATTTCCACAAGAGCTGTATCTCAAGAACTATTGCACGGATTTTCATCAAACTTCAGATTTACTTAGTCCTTGACATGAATTGACGTATAAATTAGTGCTGTTTGATTTTTGGTGTAAATCGCTCAACAGGTGGCGCTGCTATGCTGTATGTTTTGCGATTTCCGCAATAGCTG
This sequence comes from Maratus speciosus, assembly GCA_963932465.1. Classification (NCBI taxonomy): domain Eukaryota; kingdom Metazoa; phylum Arthropoda; class Arachnida; order Araneae; family Salticidae; genus Maratus; species Maratus speciosus. The sequence goes on along the minus strand of OZ010790.1, from coordinate 323,386,697 downwards.
TATCCCAAGAACTAATGCTTGGATTTTCAACAAACTTCAGATTCAGGTATACCTTGATATCGTTTAGTGCTGTTTAGTTTTGGTGTAAATCGCTCAACAGGTGGCGCTGGTATGCTACATTTTTTCAGAATTTCCGCTATAGCTCTATCTCAACAACTAACGCACGAATTTTCATCCAACTTCAAATTCAGATATACTTTGATATGAACTGGTGCTAAATCTTTGTTATTTCTCGTACTATTTAAATGATTTAATTGACGTGATTTATATAGAAGAAAGTTTTGTGATGGCCACAACATACTAGTTTTACTTGTTCACATAACAAGTATTACTTCGAATCTTGTTTCTCTAACAATGTAATATATGAGCATAAGGCAGGAAAATAGTAATGCCGAACGCTGGGATATTCCATATTTTGAATAAAAGATTTTTATAATTATGTAGTGGCTTTAATAATAACTTTGTATTTTCGCAAAAATAGATAATAGACTAAGAACAAATAACAGAATATTCTGTTGTAGAGAACAGATTATAAAAAAAAAAAAAAAAAAAAAAAAAAAAAAAAAAAAAAAAACCGAAAATCTTGGCTGTATTAAAAATGATAAGGATATGAAAAAACACAACCCACCCTCTCCATAAAGATATATTACAATATCAAGTTTCAGACCCTTCCCTCTAAAGTGATACCGTTATATATGTACAGTCCCTAAGCATTAAGACTTACTCGAGTTATCATCGATGGTAGGCGAACGAATGCTTTAAAATCTTCGTAGGAACTACAGAGTAGTTCGAAGTACTGCGAAGGTTAATTGCTTCACATACCCTTATATTTACAATAAATGTTTTTATCTTAATTAATTATTATACGTACAATTATCAGTTTACTTAATCTGAGCGTTAAAACAAATTTTGTTAGCAATATTTATAAAAGAGAAAGATATAGAGACTATTCAGTATTGTCACAGAAACATATTTAAGCACACATTTGAAAGCACATTCCACTTAAAAGAGAAATAAAAACATTTTTATTTTCTGTGTAAGAGAAAGAACAATAAGCATTAGTATGTTGGCAGTCATTTTTCTTTGGTTCCTTTATTTTTATTTTTCTGTTTCTTTGTGTAGAACTGTATGGGAATAGGAAATTATGTATTTTTCATGTGAGAAATGATAATATACATGAAATACTCAATTGAATATATAATAATTGAATATATAATTGAATTTCATATTTCATATTTCAATATCAGGGTTCGTACGCATCAAGGGATTTAAGAGATCTTAGGTGTTTCAGCACCAGAAAATTCGCTAAGTCAAAGACGCTATATCTGAAGATATAATTTATTTTCATTAAAATTAGGCAAATATTATTTTACAAAAAAATGCGGTGAAATGTGCTTGAAAATACTTGAAATATATAGGAACCGTGAATACGCACAGCTCAATTGATAGGCTGTATTTTTATTTAAAAAAAAAATTCGTTTGTTTATCATTTCTCAAACTTCTTTTCTTTAAGTGATCTAAGGAGTTCTGAAATCCTCCCCCGCTAAAGAAATCTCATTTGGTTTTGAGTTGTTATACATTTTTATATACTTATTAAAACCACTGAAACCTTTGTAATATATTTAAGTCATATTTAAGGGCACATAAAATTTTAAATTTACGCATAATAAATTATGATAAAAAATACAGTTCAGTTGATATTGCAAACTGTTTTCACGTTGTATATTTCGAGCCGTGAGACATCTTAATTTAGAATAGATACAAGAACATAAAACGTAAGTCAAAATGTCCTCAAATTTTATTTTATCGAATGAAATAACGATAAATAAAATTTTGATAAATACTACTTAAAAAAATTCAATTAAATTTGAAAAATATAGAAGACAAACTGAATAAAAACAACCAATTATCATTAAAAAAAAAACGAAAATATTTAACTATCTCAATAATATTAATCTATTCTGAAAAATATAGTTTATAGGCTATTTAACCCTTTATGTATTGAATTATGAATTCATGAAAATTTTATAATCTAAAGCATTTTTCGTGATTTTTTGAAACTTCATTAGAATATTAGCATAATCATTTAATAATATCAGAAGGATTATATAAGGATTGAAGGATTTAGAAGGATTAATTAAATTTGAATTTATAGGATTTTGTGCAATATTAATATCCCACACTCAAATCTTTTATTTTAAATATTTTTCTAAGTATTTTGTAGAATTAGGAATTTTACAAATATAATGTTCTTATAATAGAAATAAAGAAATATTTCCGAATTAGAACATACCCCCCCCCCCCCCCTCAATGCCAAGAAATCTGAAAAGATGCAAAGGCGAAAGAAATCATCCTTTAAGAAATATTTTTGGTTTGTGTAACCAATAATGCTTTTGGAACAAGATAAAGTAATGCAACTGTATTACTACTAATTGATGCATTAAATGAATTGTATAACAAGTTATTTTAATTATACTTATAAGTATAGTCAGTAGATAAAGGGTTAAAAATAAGTTTTAAGTTCATATATCTAATCTATATTAAACCCTTGACAGATTTGTTGCCTGAACGCCGATAGAGAAAAAATCGATTGCTTGTTTTGCTATTACATAATGTTTGATACGACTATTTTTTAACATAAATCTCCCCATTTATTAACTATCATGCAATTTTTGGTTATGTAAGACAATTTTTGTGTATGGAAAAAGTAGTGTTATGTTCATATTTTTAGTTTATTTTGTCAAATAAACGAAACTGTTTGGATGTCTTATGGATTGCGCCATACTTCTATACTAATAAAAGAACAAATCTGTGTGTGTGTGTGGGGGGGGGGGGGATCTGGGTAGGAGTCTGCGATGGTTGGAAAAATCTACGGCACGTACGACGCGCAAATTTTTTGTGAAGATAGCCCAAGGCATTTCCTAATGTACCTGAGCCGAAGAATTTTAAAATTCTTATAATTATTTGAGTTATTAATTAACAACCGTAGGTCACCCTCCTAAAAAAAGTAGCTATTCCATCTCCAGTCATCAACGCGCATGCTCAGTACCCATAGCAATGATAAAGAATATAAATTTCACTGCTCTTGCAAGGTTTATCTTGGTCGGCATCTGACTGCCAAACAGAAGGTCCGAGAGTCGATACTCGATAGAACCAAAGGTGAAGTTTTCTGTTCATATGGAATTTAATTTTGTTCTTTCGGAAATTTTAAGGATTACATTTATTTGTATCTATAAGGAAATAACTAAATAAAAGTAAATATTCAATTTACAAAGCTGAAAATTTGGGTCATTTATTTTTATCAAATTAGTGAAAGAAATATATTATTTTAATAAAAGAAATTTCATTTTGTTTTTTTTTTTTTCTGATATTTTAAGGGATTTTTATAATTTATATGCATCCATAAGAAAATAAATATATAAAAATAAAAATTAATCTTAATTTAAATTTAAAAAAAAAGAATAACTAAAAATAAATCTTCATTTTTATCAAATTAGTGAAAAAAATATATTATTTCATTGAAGGGGTCTTATACCTTATAAAATCTCAATCGCCAGTTCAAGAACAGATGTAGTTGTGAGTTATAGTAATTTTTTAAATACTTATTCAAATTACATAAATATTTGTAAAACATTTAAACCATATTTAAGGCTTTGTAAAAAATATAAAAATAAACACTTATAACGAAAGTACAATAATATTAAATACAGTTCAATTAATATTACAATTTTTTTCCACATGGTATTTTAATGTTACAGTCCACATGATAAATTAACTTAGATACATCTGGGATAGATACATTGCAGTGTTGAAATCAGACACATTTCACCGAGAGGGATTTCTGTTCATCCGAGGGTGGATATTATAGAGTTCCGGGTGGAATTTGCACTTTTTGACCATTAAAAACACAAAATCTCAAATATTCTGGGGGGGGGGGGAGGGATCTCATTGCTCCCGGTGGGGAATGTCCCCTCCGGGCCACCCCCTGAATTCATCACTGATATATCGATACAAACTGCAAAATAAGGCTTTTTTCTGGGACTAATTTTATAGAAAAGCTAATTCTTAGCGCGTTGTATTTCGAACCCACCACTAGATGTCAGCACTACAAATTATTCTCATACAAACTTCCCTTTTGTTTTAGGTTATAATTATGGGCCCAAGCAAAGACGGGTGAGTCAGCTAGTCTATACAAATAAACGAACAATTTGCCCTATGTGTGTGTGTCTGTCTGACTGAGATAGATAGCAAAATCTACCGCACGTACGAGGCTTTAAATTTTTTTGTAAAGTTAGTCCAAGGCTTCTCCTAATGTACCTGAGCCTCAGAATTTTAACCCATAACTACTGTGAGCGGTCTGACAGACCGCTTCAGATTTTCCCGCATTCATTTCCACCCCTCAGAATAGATAATGATCCTCACCCTCACCTCTGCCTTCCTGAAACGGACCCCCAATGTCACATTCCGCTTGTCATTTTGCTAGCTGCTTTTGTTATTTTTTTTTTACTCTTTTCATTACGAAAGCTGTCAGTCAGACCGCTCACAATAATTGTGATTCTGTTTTTGTCAGAGAAGGTACTTTTTATTTTGTGGATAATTTTATACTTTTTTTCATAATATTATGAAAAAAATGGAATCTAATTATTCGAGAAAACGTCCAGTGTACTTCAAACAAACTGAAATTGTGGGTCCTGTAAAAAATTAGTCTGATATAGAATATTGATGAAAATTAATTTATTGAAAGTGATCAAGTTTCCCGTTCAGAATTATCACTGTACGATGAAGGAAATATTTCATGTAACTCAGAGTATTTCTATGAACAAAAATAATTTTATATGGACTACAGAAGAACCAAACCGTGTTGTTCGAACTCTGAAACATAATATTGTGGTGCGGTTGCCGAGTTTAAAAGGTCCTGCAGAAACTGGGCATAAAGCAGAACCAGAAGAAACTTGGAATTTACTATTTGTTAAAAACGTTATAGAAATTGTAGTTAAATAGACTAATGTAAAAATTAAAGAATGTAAATAGCGTTATTCTGATCAAACGAGACACGAACATAGATGATATTGATATAAAAGCGTTTCTAGGATTATTGTTGTACTCAGGAGTTTTCAAATCAAATCGAAAGTCTGCTTTCAATGTTCGAGAATGCTAGGCATTGACTGTAACTGAACATTTTGTTCTTTGTATTAAAAAATGTATTATTTTTATTTATTTTATTTCTATGGTGATGTGTAAATTCTCATATATTTAACTCTATTTATAAAAAAAAAAAAATATGTAGATATGTAAGTAAACTTTAATTTACGAGGATTTTTTATTTATATAACGATATTTTTTATGCAAATATAATCTAATTTTTATTATTTAACTATACTTTTATTAGATATTCATACATTCTTAAAAAAAAAAAAAAAATATTGAACAATTATAAAATGAGTTTAAAATTACTTATTTCTTTTCCTCGATGTCCTACAATAAATCGCTTTCTCTTACTATTCCCATATAATGGGATACCAGTCTTTAGTCTTCAAAAATAAACTTCAAGTTTCAAAAGGTGATTTATAAATGAATTAAGTAGATAAGTATTGGTAAACAAACCATTTTTTACCACTTAGTTGATAATTTATTCATGTTTTGATTTAGCGGTCTGAGTGACCGCTCACAGTAGTTATGGTACAATTTTTGTCACAGTAGTTTAGGGTTAAAATTCTTATAATTATTTGAGTTATCAATTAACAACCGTAATTCACTCTCATTAAAAAGCCATCTCGGTCGTCGGGAGATAGGAAAATCTCTCACGCATGCGCTGTTACGAAAATAAAGAATAAAAAAAAAAAATCGGGGGTATTTTGTCAATATATATTAATTTTGAATAAAATAGTTTAAAATGTGAGATAAATAAAAATTCAAAACCTTAACCACTGACTTTGCACAACTTTCCATCTGAACAAGAGTCGGGCCCTTGATAATTTGCAAAGTCTCTATAACCCCCCCCCCTCTCTGTACGGACCTGCGATACACATTTCAGGTTTATTTAACAATATTATTACGGGCCCGTGCAACGACGGGCGGGATCAGCTAGTTATAAAAAATAGATTTTATAAAACCTGAAATATGGCTTAAATATATTACAAAAGTTTATTTGGGAGACTTCGAAGTTACATCTATTTTAACTGCCAGTGGAGGAATTTAAAGACTTCTATGGATCACTTAAGTTATTCTTTTACGTTATCTTCTTTTTTGATCTGAATTTGAGAAATTAAAATCTTAGTTTTCATGAGCTAGATGAAAAAACCTCCAATAAATATAGAGCTCGTTCATATCACTATTTAAATCTATACACGTCTAGTAATTGAATTAGAATCCATGTCCCAAAAATGTTTCAAATCCCCTTTCAACAATCTTTACAACAATTTAATTTTATGAATTATCACATTTTATCTAGAATAATGACGTTTATTTTTCGTTTCTGCTGTCAGGAAATGCTGATAATGCCCTGTATTCAATGTAATTAATCTGCATAAATTTCCATTTCATTAATAAGTATAATATTCATTCATCTCATTTTAAAATGCCGGGAAATCGTTTTGATGAAACGAGAATATATTGCATTGTATTAGTAAGCTTTTCGCATCATATCGTTCAACATTTTAAAACTTTCTTACTCGTCCACATGAGAATTATAAAAATATATAAACTCGCTTCCCTTTATATGCATATATTTTTTTAATAATGTTTTTTTCACAGAAATGTACAACTAGATTTTCTATGTACACACATGTATGAAAGTGTCTATAGACCACTTCTCTTAATAATAACTTGCTTAGTAATCAATATTACCGTTTCAGAAAATACATGATTTGCAATATAGCTTTATATCTTCACTCTATAGCTCCACGTAGACTCTAACTTAATTGTAGTTCCGGTCTTACAGGAAAGGTCTTCATAATCTCAAAAGTTTTGAAAATATTACACGATGCTCTTGTCATGATGATATGGATGTTTATATATAAAAAAAAAAAAAAATTCTGCGGAAGATCGATATAGCGTTCGTAAGTATTCTCTAAAGAAAACCTTCTTCTAAGATTAAAAAGTTTTACTTAAATAAATACACTTTTAAAACTAAAGTTTTGTCACATATATTAATATGTATATATAATGGAGTTTTACGATCGTTTAAAACGGGTTAGAACCAAATTTAAATTGATTATTTTTTTTTTCAAACGCAAAATTAATATCCAGTTATTAGCACTGTCCATTTAACTTCGATATCGTATCAGAAGAGTAACATAAAAGTACTGTTGTCATGGAAACCAAAACATATTCAATGTCGTAATGTATAAAGAGAGCGTTCTCAATAAGGCATTTTTTAAAATAAACTTTTCTAGCCTGTTTAACCGGGTAATATTAAATAACTTCAGCATTACGATATTTGTATAGATATTATATAAGTTTACAGAACAAATAATAAGCAATTTCATTCTTTAGGTTTGGTTTCATAAAGTACTGCGCATTCGAATAATCATTTATCAAGCAATTTTTACATGCATTAAATTAGTTTGCGTTTGGTGAAAAAAAAAGTGTAACACGCCAAATCGCATGGCGCGCTGTCTTTTCGCTCCAAATATTCGAAAGCCTTTTTTTTTTTTTTTTTTACAGGTTTCCTACTAGAATACCTCCCGCTAAATTTGGTTGATTCTTTATTATAAACATAAGTTGTTTCGTTATTATTTTTACAAAACATTATGAGTACGCGATTTTAGGAGACGTTCCTTGTTGAGAATTATATACTTCCATGTACAACATTGGAAATGACGAAAATAAATTAAATCTCTTATCTGAATGATTGGAATGTGTTTAGTTTTATATTTATAGTACCGACAGATATTTATATTACATATTTATAATTATATATTTGCAGTACATATTTACAGTTTTATATTTACATTACATATTTAGAATTTAATAGTAGTCTTCTTTATTCATTTTTTTTATACGGATGTATTTATATCAGCAGCAACAAATAAATGAGAGTCACTTTCATTAAAGTGTCATAAAAATGAAATTATTAACTTCTTTTTAATGACCATCGCATTTTGTTACCAAAATACATTTATACACACATTGGAAAACATTCATCATATTTTTTTGCAATATTTAAAATAATGAACAGTAAATTTCAATATATTAACTAGATTCTTTTAAAGATATCTCCTTTCTCTCTCTATTAACAATTGTTCTCTTAATGTTAAAAATAACAACATAATAATGTATTATAAAAAAATCACAAGCAAAAATATTAGAAATTATCCTTCAAGGTAAATTATCCTTTTATCAAACTCTGTAAAATAACCAATGTACGATATGCCTTTCCTATGGTTAAGGCAAAAATTTAGACTGAAACTGAAATTTTGCTACATTTTATTTTTGTGAACAATTGACTTCTGCTAAATATTTAACAAAATGTAAATATTTCTAGTTAAAAATAAATCTTGAAATTAATCTCAAATAAAAAAAAAATACAAAATAATATTTAATTTATTACCTGAATAATCTGTGTTAAAGATAGCTAATCATCACATATTTTTCTCTTATCATTATGACCATAATCTGATATATAGTTGCGCTCTTTTTAAGTAAATATATTTATTATTAAAACTTTTAAAAATAGAATTAATTCAAAATTCGTAGTACGAAATTTCTGTTAAAAATAACCGAAATAATAAACTTACCTATTAAAATCGTTAGATATGTTTTAGGATAATATGTTTATATATAAATATATATCCGTATACATGTATACATATAAATGTCTGTTTGTCTAATATACTCTCATTTTTTGCTAATAAAATCATACTGACATATTTATATTTCATGTATTCTTTTATATATTTGTTCCTTTTTTTTTCTTTTGTCTCTTTTGAGCAGATGTCTTTATATATACAGAAGAAGATGAAAAAACGCTTTCTTCGCAAGAGTCATAAAAGAAGAAGAAATAGCTTTCTTTTAGGAGCCATCTCATTTTGTCACAAGAACATATTTATTCACACACAGGATAGTATACAACAGTTAACGGCATAAAAATATCTTTATGTACCATGTATAATAAAGAACAATAAACATTAATATGCTGGTTAGATATTTCTTCTAAAACGTTTTTTTTCCAAAGCTATGTTTCTTTATTTATCTATTGCTATATATATTTTTTTCTCTTACAGTAAATTACAGTAATGTTAGCAAAAAAGCATAGTTTTGTAATAATAAAAATAACTAAATACACTATAAAGCACCATTTATACGTTTCTCATTTATATGTCTTTTACATTTATACGCCATTCCGCGTTGTTTCATGTCGATTCAGTGCGGTCCCAATTCATCTCTATCTACTTTATTTTCTTATGTTTCGCTTATGCAACGCACAACGTCGGTTATATGTCAAAGCACATTTTATACGTTTCTCATCAATGCTTCTTTTACATTTATACGTCATTTCAGTGCGGTACCGATTCATCCCTATGTATTTTAATATTGTAACGTTTCACTTATACGACGCATAACGTCGGTTATATGTCGTTTGTTTATATCCAGAACCGATTTACTTACATTTTTTTCCCCTCAGAGTTCTTTTTTTCTAACAATATTTGGAGAAAGGTGAAAGACAAAAAATGTGTGTAACAGCTACAAGGGTTATTTCTTGTTCTTTGAAAATGTGAAGAGGATTGAACGAAAAGAATGGACAGAGGGTAGACTATATTGACATATATACAGTCAAAAAACATATTTGCACGCAGACGATTTTTTGCATAAGTAACCATAGAAAGCAAATTTGATACTATTCTCTTAATTATTCATTTACTTAAATAAGAAGAAAATAAAAATAACTACCCATTTTCCTTAAACAGTAATATTACACATTTAAAAAAATAAATTAATATTTTCTCATATCTAAAAAGTATTTGCCCAAGAAGCATTGACTGTTAAAAAAGACATTAAATGCGAACATTATGCAAATGTTTAGCATATAAGTCCCGCAGTACATTAGCCCCGCACTTTAAAGTCTAGTAATATATTAACTGGAGCAGGGATTCTGGGGAGTTTTTGTTCTAATGCCGTCGAAAATGTGTGAGTGTGAACTGTCTGTTGATACACATGAGAAGATTATATTTCTTCCCAATTCTGTATTAAGTTACCGAGAAATAGGTAAAAAATTAAATCTAAACCTTTCTAGTGTTAGTTATGTAATTAAGAAGAAAAAATAATCTGGTTCGACAATAAATAAGCCGCGAACTGGCGTCCAAGAAAGCTAAATACCAGTCAAAGGAGAGCCATCATAAAAGAATCTTCAAAAACCCTTTTCTAAGTGTTCGAGAATTGGCTGTTGATGTCGCTTCAACGTCGGGAACAATAGTTACACCACAATCAATTAGAGATTCTTCATGATGCAAATATTCGAGGAAGAGCCCCTCGAAAATAACATTTATTAGTGAAACAAATAGTGCGTAAAGACTTCAGTTTCCAAAAGCTTATGTCAGCAAACCACTAGAGTTTTGTAAAACTGTTATTTTTTCCGATGAAAGCAAGTTCAATATTTTTGGTTCAGATGGTAAGAAAACTGTATGGCGAAAGTCAAATACTTCTCTTCATATTAAAAACTTGAAACCAACTGCAAAACATGGCGGTGGTCATTTAATGATTTGGGGATGCATGTCTTTTAACGGAGTTGGCGAAATGACCTTTATTGAAGGCAATATGAATGCTAAACAATATATTAATATACTGAGAAATCATTTATCTAATAGTGCTCTGAAATTAGGAATTCCTAATTCATATTATTTCCAACAGGACAACGATCCGAAACACACTGCATATGTTAAGATTTTATGGTTGCTTTATAATGTATAAAATCAATTCAAAATGCCACCACAATCACCAGACCTCAATCCGAGTGAAACTTTAGGGCATATTTTGGATGTGAAAGTACGGTAGAAGAAAATTTCTAACAAATCAGAACTTAAGCAAACTCTTAGAGAAGAATGGCTACAAATCTGCAGTGCAACATGTCACAAATTAATAGAATTAATGCCCAAACGATTACAAATTGTAATTGAAGCAAAGGGCATATTAGCACTGTTTTTAACTTATAATAATTCCTCTAGTTCTACTTTTTATTGCTAGTGTGCAAATAATTGTTGGCAGTACAAATGTTATTTTTTTTTATGTTTTCATATTTTAAATATAATTATTAAGTCAGATATAAAATATGTTTATTTGTTTTGTAAAAGTGTTGGTATTTTTAATTCTTAGTTGCTTTTTATTTATTTATACATATGCTACAACAAATTTACCTGGTGTGAAAATACTTCTTTTGCTCACTGTATAAGACTATATTGAACTTTTTTTTTGTTTCTGGGAATACCAGTAAGAAAAGTTTCCAAAAACTTAACACTATATGGGGCATTCTCAAAATCTTTCGACTTTTATGTCCCTGAATAATAATTTTTATTTTAGTACATGTTCTTGTGTTTTTTTATTTCATATACTGGGGAATATCCGATTTCATGATTGCATAACAATACAAACGAGATAAATAAGTTTTGGACGGTGTTGGGGTTCCAAATACCAGAAAAACTCCTATACCGTCTTTAACGGTGTTCAGTGGGATGGTTCACTTAAAAGCAAATACTCCAACCATATTACAGGAACTATGAAAATTTATTCAAGTTTTTTTTTTTAAACTTAAAGTTACAAAAGCGATCATACTCATAATTAATTAAGAGTGAGAGAGAGAGTCCATATTTACAAGGTACGCCTGGGCGTGACCCACAGACCCTGAAGGTCTTACATACTTTTTGGTCGAGATAAAAAGTTGAGTGCTCGTGATTTCATAAGAATCATATAACACTAGTCACTACACATCGCCAAATTCAAACATTGGCACCCTGAACGAACTGTGGACAAAGGTTTTATTCGCGAGTCAAATGATTATCCCAAAAAAATCCAGCAACCCCGATGAGAACAATGAAACGCGTTATGGAAAATGGTTGCCAGTCCACAAATCCTGGGAATCATTATCTAACCGAAATGATTACGTTAAAAAAATGCCCGCCACATACAATCACGAAATGCCAAGAAAGGCATCTGGTAAACCAACTGACAAATAGATTTAACATCCATGAAACGTGATTTTAAAAACCGCATCTCATTTCGATGAGAAAGACGACAGAAACATCTGGGAGGTGTTTATATTACAGACCGGCATTCGCTTAAACAAGTGTTACTTAAAATTACATACTGCAGACAGATGGTAGGGAAAAATGCAGTGAATCGCATAAAATACATTCCTTTCACATTTGTTGTCAAAAGATTTTCAACGGTTCCCTATTATCAGTGATAAGGAAGCTTTTCACTGCGGTGGGCAAAATCCGATGTAATTAAATGAAGAGATATTGTTACTAGCAGCCCCGCCTTATAATTTTTATTTATTTCTTTGCACTGGGAGCGGTAACGGACAGATAAGGAAAAACGGAAAAAAAGGAATCGAATCTTTGAGCGGCCTGAAATAAAGATGTTTTTAGAAAGAAGAAAGACATCACATTAATAAAAATCTGGATGGTTTTGAGAAATGTATTTAATCACATATTTCAGTATAGGAAAGAGGGGGGTAGGGAGGATAATATAATCCAAAAGTAAGAAAGTTATGTTTTTAATTAATTTTGAATAAAAATGATAGCTATGGGACAGAAACGCTGTCATATAACTCACCTCGACCACAGAAGAAAGCTGAAACGTGTACGTTGCAGTTTTATATCTACTTAAAATCCTTTGTCCACCTTCGCACTTACAGAATATGTACCATGACAAAATAAGTAAAATTAACTATTTAAGTTGATATCTACCAAGAAACCTATTTTAACTTGTCTGTGAAACTATTACCCGTTAGCTCCTGTAAAATATTTTATACAACTATAAGTAAGTAGAGAAAAAAAATATATATATTTGCTTGCTTTCAAAACAATTCACAAAAATTGTGTTATGTCCATGACTGAGTGCTCATAATATTCAAAATAATCTTTTTTTTTATTAAATATTCCACAATATAAAAGGGCCACATTAGTTGATGACATAGGATCCTATATTTTTTTTGTGGCATTATGTTTGTGGCGCTGGTACCAGCATTTTTAGTCATGTATCTATTAATATAGAGAAGCATTTACTGTATTTACCACTTCTCAAAATTTGATCTTACATGAGATCATAATATTAAAAAAAATGCAAGCAAATAAAAACAACGGACAAAAATACACCAGTAAAAAAATGTGTATCTTTAAGGAAAGATTAATTCTTTCATAAAATTGAAGCTTATTTGTATTATCTTAGGTTGCTTCATTAGTGGCATAAGAAACAAACAAAAATTTGTGCATAACGCACAGGACTACCAGAGACAAAAAAAAATTGTGCAAGCTGCACGCGCTGAAACAAGTGTAGCCCTAAATATTGAAATTTTGTGAATTATAGTGGCATCAGCTTATGGCTTCTGCCTTAAATAATAAGGGGTAGATTTTTTAGGTCCCTGCAATGTAACTAAGCTCCCGGTTTCCAAAAAAAAAATCACAGTATGTTATAATTTAGCATTTTATGAATTTTTACACTGCCATCCTGACTTTCCGTGTATTGATCAAAATGTAACTCCTGGCAAAATTAAAAAAAGTAATAAGAAATTGCATACTATTTTATATAGTGTAGCAAGATATCTTACTCGATCTGCCACCTCCAAGTAAGAAGCATCCAATGAAAGTGTAAAAAAAAAAATGTTACATGTTAAAAATAAACAAATTCGAAATGTATGTGTAGCTTAACATGTCATGTGACGGATAACTCCTAGAAACATTAAAATCTTTGTATAGAGACAAAGTAATGATGCCATTGATATGGTATGACATTATGCAAACACAAAAAAATAACCTTGTTAAAATTAAAAGAAGTATTTTAATATTGAAATATGGTGTAAAATTTAAAAGGTAGAAAAGTAAAAGGAGAAACTGTATGTGTGTGGAGGGAGGGGGAAAAACTCCCAAACTCATTAACTACCTGAAATAAACACATGAACAAATGTGTGCGCAAGCATCACAACGTGTAAGTAAACACATGAACAAATTGTATAATATCACATGAACTATAAGTATTAATGTCTCAATGAACTAAAATTGTAATGTATTTGTCAACAAAATAAACAGACAGTATATGTGTAATAACTCAAGACACTTGCATACGAGTGAGATTCAATTATATAATTAATGAGTTATCATCAAAAACTAATGAATAAAGTTAATAAAACAAATGAACTACTTGTAATGTGTGTGTAAACTCTGGTTAAACTCCAAACCAGCTAGTGTGTACTACTCAATGAACTACCTGTAAGAAAAAAACAAAAAGATATACTGCCGAATAAATCGCTAGCAATGTTCAATGTGTAAAAGCAAATGAACAAAATATGTAAATCAACACAGGAGCTATTGTAATGTATGTATAAGAATGCACAAAAATGTATGCTAAATAAGCAAATGTTGTGTAACACGACAAATACACAACACATGAACTACATGTGAAAGAAAACTGTTGAATAAGGGGTTGACTAACGGTTAAAATTAAAATAAAACAGTATCTGCCAAAGTTATTACTGTATTAGGTTAACATAAATGAGCATAAAATGCACAAGTGCACAGCAGAATGCATAACTCTACGCTAAAAATGTAGAAGTTATGGGAAGCTAAATATGTTCCAAGTAAAAAGAATGAAGGAAAAAAAATGAATAGCAAAATAACAAGCTATATACCTTATGTCATATGAGTGTATGTATCCGTCACAAGACAACTGTGAGACTTTAACTCACTAATTAAAAAAATTTTAAATGTGAAGAAAAAAAAATGCCAACGATTTAGTTTAATGACTATATGTGAATAGCCCTTTTTTTAAACAAAATAAAGGGTACGTAACAGCGCACCTTATGCATGTGAATAAATTTTATAAAACAAACAACTCTTAACGATATCAAATATCTTGTCAGTTATAATAAAAATACTTTATGTTATAAATAAAATACCAACGAGTCACCAGCCGCCCGTAAACAATGAAATTAAACAGTACATTAACTGCCTGTGTAAAAATGTACACCCGGTTAATTATCTCTTGCATAAAAAATTAACATGTATGTGCAAACCATGTACAATAGTTAAATTATGTTATAATTTCTGCAAAACTTTTAAACACACCAACTAAAAAAAAAAAATCTTACCTTAAAATAAATCTATCTAAAAACAACAACGAAGTTGTGAATGCAGTGAAAAAAAAGGCAATTTTAAGCTAACACAAATGCTGATAAAATGAGACCAATACATGCACAGAATAGTCATGACTGCCCTTAACCATGGTGAGTGTTAATTGAAATAGAACAAAATCAGTTAAACTGAACGAGTAAATGTGTGTGTGTGTGTGTGTGTGAAGTACCAGGCTAAACGTGACATCACAACAACCATGTGCATGAGAGGAAAAAAATGCGTGTGATTAATACCTAACAATGCTATCAGCCCATAGCAAGTTAGTGAAAAAGTGTAAATTAGTGTAAAGGTGGTATCCATCATCAGCATTAGGAAACAATTACAGGTGAAATTTTAGCAATTAAAAAAATAATTAAAAACTGTAAACAATACTCCAATTGTAAAATTAATATTAGTGTAACTCCATCAATCATGTTAGGAAACATATCCGATCCCTGATTAAGCTAGCGGCCAACTTGCTTAACCATAGATCGAAATACACACCTCAGACATTTTGCTATCCCATGGAAAATAGCGCAATGACTGAAGTATCCCACATAAACCATGACAGAAGTACTAGCAATGAAACTTACACACACAAAAAAAACAATGTATTAATGTGAATGCATGTCATTGAGAAACATACAAAAAAAATAACTGCTTAAAACTATACGTCAAACCTATGTTGTACATCTTATGTATTTTGCCAAAGCAAACGAGAGCCAAAAGGGAAAAAAAATATTTTTGTAACCATGACATGATGACTCGAGCTATGTAATATGCCTAAAGAAAATGTATGCCAGGATAAACTAATCTAAGCTTACTAAATATTTTCACAAACTTCACACTCTAAGAAAATATATATGTGAATTGTAAAATAATCTATTACTTTTTTTAATTTTTATTACGCCAACTGTATGTAAATTTCTAATCAAGTGCCCACATCTAACTGAGAAAAAAAAATGTTATGCTCACATCCTCTATAATTATTTTAAATTGTCACCAGTATGCAAATCCAACATATTTCCTATTACACTTAATCAGTGCAAAAAACATTTATAAAAAGTCATAAAACATAAAACTTTCTGCATAAAAAGAAATATATATATTAACTCTAAAAAGAAATTTCAAAAGTGTGTCCCAGATCTAATTGTGTAAAACAGTATTTAAAAGCAAGTTATACACACTATAAAATAAATATATCTATAGACATTATTTTTAAGAAAGGCTGAATGACAACCTCTTAATCAACAACATAAAACATTTAATAATCCCTCAGAGAACTACTCATAACCGACACTATACTAAATAAGTTGCAATATGACACACATATTATTCAAATCATACTGTTAACAGACAGCATACGAGCCAGCGTATTTATGTCCAACAAATGATAAAACAACAGAGAAGCAACTTCAAGGCCCGGAGATAAAATAAAAGGAATATATTATCTCTGAAGTGCGTCGATGTGTCAATGCAAGATACTCAGGAAGTTTCTAATATGAATCAAATGCAACAAACTTAAAAAATTTGCTACCCTTTTTTTTTTATTACCCTTAGAAATGCATCTCAATTATTCATAAATTTTACTTTACACTTCAACTGCCAGTCTGTAAGTAACAACTTATATTTTTAAAAGCAGATGAAATATTACCTAACATATTAAATATTCATAACAGAGATAAATACAAATAAATCTCTTTTCAATCAAAATAGAAATTAAATTAAAAATAAACACACCTTTCGTTAAAAATATGTCATTCATAACTATAATTAAAAGCAACAAAATGTGCAACAGATAAATGAGATAAATTTTAAGGGCTATTGTTTGTCCAACAGCGACAAGGAATGCAAGACTAGTATCTTTGAAGAGAAATATTAAATCAAGAAAATCCCTGTCATGCATGAAAATAAAGAATATAAACATACGTAAAATAACCGTGAACAGAAATAGGACTTACCTTTTAAACATTAACTTGCAAAGAGGAGCTTAGAAATATAGCTGCAAGTTTAACGGTTTAAAAAAACATTATATATATTTTTTTATAAAGCCGATATCTTCTCTCTTCCGGCTATCACATTTTATAAGCAGCCTTAATAAAAACCATTTTGAATAGTATGAAGTTATAAAATTTTTAAACTACACTGCTCAAAACAATTAAAGGATATTTGAAGTTTTATATAAAATAAAGATATAAACGAATTTTTTTTACCGAAAATAGAAGAAGAGAATCACAAATACAAATTTTTCTGGTTTTCAAACTGTGGAGTATGCAAATTTTGAGTTCGACGTCAAAAACGTCGCTTCAGCGGCAGCGAATGAAATTTGACTTTCAACTGGATAAAAGAGAATGAAGACAAGGATGATCGGCATTCAGTGATTGTTTTGTTTCGATGAGTACGATGTCTAAGCAAAGTCATTTGACAGATTCAGAAGCTTTGAGAATTGTTGGTAGGTTAGAAGGGGGCCAAACTCAAGCCGAAGTAGCGCAAGCCATTGGAGTGTCACAAAGTGTCATTTCTAGGATCTGGAACCGTTTTTTGGAGAGTGGATGTGCAGGCCGAAGACCAGGGCAAGGTCGTAGATGGGCAAAAACGCCCAATGAAGATCGGTATTTAGCGTTAACAGCTCGGAGACACCAAACCATGAACGCTACTCTTCTCCAACAACACCTTCGCTCGGCTACAGGCACCACGATTTCAACTCAGACTGTCCGAAACCGGCTCCATGCTGTAGGTCTGTATGCTCGCCGACCCATGGTATGTGTTAGATTAACATCAAGGCATCGTCGTGACAGCAGGGAGTGGGCAACCGAGCATGTCAACTGGAGGAGAAATGAATGGAGCAATATTCTGTTTTCTGACGAGTCCCGTTTTTCTGTGCATCCGGATAATAGGCGTATTTTCATCTGGAGGGACCGTAGCAGTAGGAATAATCCTGTGTTCGTGCACGAAAGTGTCAGATTTGGCGGTGGAGGAGTGTTGGTGTATGGTGGCATCTCCATTGACGGGCGCACTGACCTCTACATCATTCGAGATGGAGCTCTGACTGGTCGCCGATATAGGGATGAGATCCTCAGACCTATTGTAGTCCCTTACGCTGTAGCAATCGGAGATAACTTCATTTTAATGGACGATAACTGCAGGCCACATCGTGCAAACCTGGTGTAGGATTTCCTTTTCGAAGAAGGAATCCTTCGAATGGAATGGCCAGCGTGTTCTCCAGACATGAATCCAATCGAGCACGTTTGGGAGGCTCTAGGAAGACGAGTTTCTGGCCGCCAACAACCCCCACAAACTCTCCAAGAACTGGAAAGAGCTCTTCTGGAAGAGTGGGACAGAATACCCCAACTCGTCATTAATAGCCTCATTGTGTCCATGCCTCAAAGGTGTTCAACGTTGCTGGCCGCCCGTGGAAACCATACCCCCTACTGAAAATGATTTTCTTTGAAGAAAACACCTTTTCTTATTCTTTTTTTCTCATATGCACAAATTGTGTTTTTTTCCTTTAGCACACAAATGCGCAATAAAATGCATTTTATTCTGCCAAACATGTGTAATTTATTCTCATATAACCTACTATGTCTGTCGACCATGTATCAATCAGCTAAACAGTTTACCAGATACAAAATCCACCTAAAACTGCAATATCCTTTAATTGTTTTGAGCAGTGTAGTATGAATATAGAAACATTTATCATAGCATGAAAAGAGATGAAGCTGAAAAAAAAAAATATAAAAAGGAAAATACTGTATTAATTAAAATTAAGATTTTAGAAAGGAAAAAAAAATGTTCATGTTGAAATTTGTAGTGTATTCTTACTTTTTTTTAACGCTACATAAAAATGCACTTTTTAACTGTAGTAATTAACACAACTAGTGTCACATTAGAGGTATTTGATCCGAAACGCCAATATTTTTTTGGGGAAAAAAAACTAGCCTTATTTCCCATACTGTCAAGTCTTTACTAAAAGTTCACTTTGAGATTTTCATATAAGTCACAGAAAAGCACATACTTGGTAAATGATGCGTTCTTCATATTTTACGTGAGAAACACTGGTGCACTTTTTTGTAAGACTCAATAGATTTCACTTTTTTTTTCACTATTTCAAAAACAACCAAAAATGATGTGTGATAAATGTGAACATTAACAGGTGCCCTTTTTTGTCGAGTACACTGTTGCAGAACTATTACTCTTTTTTTTTATGTTGACACACCTTTTGAAGAAATAACAGTCGCATGAAAGAAAACACGAATCGCAGGAAACGCAACTGCAGTAGATGGCAATTACAGGTGAGATCCACTATTTTTGCCAGACTGCATAGCATTTTTGGAAACATGCATGGATCGCAGGAGTGAGCACAGCACTGAGGACTAAGCAGTCTTGAATTTAAAAAAAAGTCCTTCCGGCCAGTGCCGGGAGGAAGAGGTAGCTTTCATATTCCTTATTTTTAAAAAGCCAACTTATATTATTCAAACACACGAAGCTCAATTAAGTGGAAACCGAATGTAGGAGATTCAATACTAATTTTTATCAATACTAAATCATTATGAATGAGAATTTCGCGAAATTAGTCAGCTTTATCCAAGCTGCTTTTATTTAAAGTCACTTATATTTGGCTGCCAAATTCGGCGATTTCTTAAAGTGCGTGCCATTTTAAGACAACATGGTAGATGAGGTTAACCAGTGAACTTGGTCGATACCTTAGTAATTGCTGTGCACATGCTTACTCATATCGGAATCGGTTGATATATACGAGTGCTGTCGCAGGCAAAAAATCAGATTTTGCAAAATGTCACCCACTTTAGAAATTGAAACTGCTATATCTGAGCCATTTTTTAAGATAAAGACAAACAAAAAATGCTCCTGAATCCTTATATCAAGGTCAAATACTTAAGAAAGAAACCTTTTTCAATTTCTAAAATTTTTGCACCTCACTTTAAATATATTTTTTTTTTAATTTAATGGCCGCCATTTTGAAACAAGATGGCTGATGAAGCTGGCCAGCGAACTTGGTCGAGATATTGATGTATACTATCCACATGCCTTCTTCCATCGAAATAGGCGAATACGTGTGGTATCGCGTGACAAATACAAGATCGTTTCAAAGTGTTAGCCATGATAGAAATTCAAAGTGCTATAATTCAACCACTTTTTAAGATATAAACAAAAGAACAAATTTTCAGAAACAAAAACTGCTTCAGAATCTTTGTATCAAGGCCAAACACATAAAAAAAAAAATCTTTTTCATTTTCCAATTTTTTAATACCTCATTTTAAATTTTAAATTACATTTTTTTTTTAAAATGGCAACCCTTTTGAAACAAGATGGCGAATGAAGCTGGCCAACGAACTCGGTCGAGACATTGGTATGTACTATGTACAGACCAAGTTACATTCATATCGGTTCATAAATACGCCTGTTATCGCGTGACAAAAAACAGGTCGTTTTAAAATGTCAGCCACAATAGAAATTCAAAATGTTATAACTCAGCCATTTTTTAGATGTAGACGAAACAAAACCTGTTCCGGTATCTTTGTATTAAGGTCAAACACATACAAAAAAAAAATCTTTTTCATTTTCCAATTTTTTGGTATCTCATTTTAAATTTAATTTTTTTAAAACTTTTTTTAAATGGCCACCATTTTGAAACAAGATGGCGAATGAAGCTGGTCAACGAACTCGGTTGAGTTATTTGCATGTACTATGTACACACCAAGGTACATCCAAATCGGTTCATAAATACGTCTGTTATCACGTGGCAAAAATCAGGACGTTTCAAAATGTCAGCCACGCTAGAAATTCAAAATGCTATAACTCAGCCATTTTTTAAGATATAGACGAAACAAAAACTGCTCCCGAATCTTTTTATCAAGGTCAAACACATAAGAAAAAAATATTTTTTCAATTTTCAATTTTTTGCTACCACATTTCAAATTTAATTTTTTCTTAAAATTTTAAATGGCCGCCATTTTTAAACAAGATAGCGGATGAAGCTGGCCAACGAACTCATTCGAGATATTGGTCTGTACTATGTATAAACGAAGTTACATCCAAATCGGTTCATAAATACGCCTTTTATCGCGTGACAAAATCCAGGACGTTTCAAAATGTCAGCTTCGCTAGAAATTCAAAATGCTATAACTCAGCCATTTTTTAAGATATAGACGAAACAAAAACTGCTACGGAGTCTTTGTAAAAAGGTCAAATACATAAGAAAAAAAAAAATTTCCATTTTCAATTTTTTGGTACCACATTTCAAATTTAAAATTTTTTAAAAATTTTTAAATGGTCGCCATTTTGAAACAAAATGGCGGATGAAGCTGGCCAACGAACTCGGTCGAGACATTGGTATGTACTATGTACACACCGAATTACATCCAAATCGGTTCATAAATACGAGAGTTACAGTGTGACATAGGTCAGATATATATATATATATATATATATATATTTATATATATCAATTTTGAACGGAGGGTGGTTTCGGGGTCTGGGGGTCATGGTCGATGAAAATATACCAAAATTTTTTGAAATCGCTTTCCTCCGAACGGCTGCAATAGGTAGCTTTTTGTAAAGAAAGCTACCTAAAACACAGCGTATTTGAAGAAACGGCGCCGCGCATCACAGGCACATCAATCAGGCAACCATGGCTCGTCGCTTAAGTGGAGGGGTGATGACATACTCTTTATTCCAACATCGCTAGACACAGAGACAGGAACTGGCTGAGAACTTGAAGTAGACAATTGTCCTTTTAAAATCTAACTGGAATACGTCGAAAGCGGAGTATACATCCATTTTAAAAGTGGGGGGGGGGATTTCTCTCTCTTAACTATTTTTATTTTTTTAGGTTGGAGAAAAGACCGGCCGATGGGCCAAATTTTGTAACGGTGTTCAGTGGGATGGTTCACTTAAAAGCAAAAACTCCAACCATATTACAGGAACTATGAAAATTTATTCAACATTTTTTAATTTAAAGTTACAAAAGCGATCATACTCATAATTAATTAAGAGTGAGGGAGAGAGTCCATATTTACAAGGTACGCTTGGGCGTGACCCACAGACCATGAAGGTCTTACATCCTTTTTGGTCGAGATAAAAAGTTGAGTGCTCGTGATTTCATAAGAATCATATAACACTAGTCACTACACATCGCCAAATTCAAACATTGGCACCCTGAACAAACTGTGGACAAAGGTTTTATTCGCGAGCCAAATGATTATCCCAAAAAAATCCAGCAACCCCGATGAGAACAATGAAACGCGTGATGGAAAATGGTTGCCAGTCCACAAATCCTGGGAATCATTATCTAACCGAAACGATTACGTTAAAAAAATGCCCGCCACATACAATCGTGAAATGCCAAGAAAGGCATCTGGTAAACCAACTGACAAATAGATTTAACATTCATGAAACGTGATTTTAAAAACCGCATCTCATTTGGATGAGAGAGACGGCAGAAACATCTGGGAGGTGTTTATATTACAGACTGGCATTCGCTTAAACAAGTGTTACTTAAAATTACATACTGCAGACAGATGGTAGGGAAAAATGCAGTGAATCGCATAAAATACATTCCTTTCACATTTGTTGTCAAAAGATTTTCAACGGTTCCCTATTATCAGTGATAAGGAAGCTTTTCACTGCGGTGGGCAAAATCCGATGTAATTAAATGAAGAGATATTGTTACTAGCAGCCGCGCCTTATAATATTTATTTATTTATTTGCACTGGGAGCGGTAACGGACAGATAAGGATAAAAGGGAAAAAAGGAAATGAATCTTTGAGCGGCCTGAAATAAAGATGTTTTTAGAAAGAAGAAAGACATCACATTAATAAAAATCTGGATGGTTTTGAGAAATGAATTTAATCACATATTTCAGTATAGGAAAGAGGGGGGGGGGGGAGGATAATATGATCCAAAAGTAAGAAAGTTATGTTTTAAATTAATTTTGAATAAAAATGATAGCTATGGGACAGAAACGCTGTCACACCGTTCCCTGTCCCTGATGCAGATTTGTAAGTTTGGAGCTGTCTGTATGAAATTGTTTCAATAAAAATAATTCGATGTATTTTTTTTTTCGAAACTGGAACTATTGTTCTATATAAATATGTAGTAAAATATTAACCTGCACACATTTTTAAGGTTGTTATTATTTTTTAAACTCTGTCCCTGGGTTTTAGATTCCTTAACGTCCCACTTGTTAAAATTATACAGAAAATCACTTCAGATGTAGCTATAGAAGTTTTTGACGTTTTTTCTCATGCAAAAGTATGCTAGAGAAAGAATGTCTAAAATTCTTTGACAGGAAATGTACTTCAGAAATTAAATCAGCATTTAAATATCAATTTCAAGCATCGTGGCTTTATTGGTAGTTTTACTTTCCCCAAGGTTTTTTCCTGCACTTGTTGAGGTAAATTATTATTTTTTCTTTATTTAATCTAATGTAAATAACTTTTTAAAAGTCAATGAACATTGTGGCTACCACTGAGTCTTAACATGATTTGACTAAAATGAATGGTAATTTTCCATACCGTTCCATCCTGACCGTCCCTTTTTTCCCCATTTCTTCCCTTTATTCCTATACCGTCCCCCTTTTATTTACCTTACCGTCCCTTCTTTAACACACCTTTAAGCAATGTGATACCAAAATTTTGTACTAAAAATACTACATTGTTATTATTTCTTATTTGAATGTCGTGTGGGTACTAAGCAAATTCATAAGTAAATATTTAGAAGAAAATAAAAAAGTTTTAGTGGTAAAATGTTAAGGAAAATTAAACTCGCATGACTTAAACTTCAGTTAAATAAAAAATTTTCGCTGCTGACCATTATTTCTTTATTTTGAATCATTAAGTCATTCATCTATCAGATTAAAATGTTATTTTAGCAATATTAATTTCACCAGATTTTTATTCCCGAAAGTCAAAAGAATGTGAGAAGGCCCCATATCTAATAATTTGCTAAAGTATCAAAATAAATTGGCACGGCTCTTAAAGATTAGTTTAATTAAAATATGTTTGTAAGTTCGATAATGGAATGAAGTATAATTCATGCTGTGCAAATGATATAAAGTTATATAACTCTCGCTTTTATTTTTCAGTTTTATAAATATTATTTCCAATGTTTTAACTTTTTATCGATATATTTGCAACCGAAAATGGTAGCAAAATTAAATTTCTGTGATTGCAGCATTATATATTCACAGTCAACGATTTTACACATTAGGAGAAATAAACTTTCGATTTTATGTCTTTCTCAGTTATACGTCGTTTTAGAAAGGTCCTCTGAAAGACGTCTCATCTGTGCGTTACTTTAAATAGTAAAGATTCTAAGGGATCGAGACGCAAGGAATATTGGTGAGAGGAAATGTATATGCCATATTGACTTTGATTTAAATTATTTTTTACATTAATATATTTTTTAATCTATTTAACGTAGAGAAATTGTTATACTAAGATTCCAACATCAAAAACTCAAGATTAAAGGACAAGTGAAAGCTTTTAAAGACTGTGTTCTGGCCATATGTATTATTTTCTATGACAGGTTAAGATTTCCTTATAAAGATGTCCTCCTTCACAGTCTTTGGTAAAGCAAAAGTATCTTAGTAAAATCCAGTTTAAAAGTCAAGGAACCGGGCTCTTCAATGGGAGCCCGGTCTCTTAGAATCTCTAGGGTACTCGGAATTGCAAATACTGAACATTGCTAGTCAATCCTTTACTAGACTGGTCTTTCTGTTGTGAGGAGAAATTTATCCACTAGTTCAGTGTTTCACGAAGTGTGATAAGCAATGGCCAGTGCTCCTCCTTATCCTGAAATATGTACCAGTGTAGTGTCTCTGCGAAAACCTGGCACGCCTTTCACATATGAGTAATTGGTCCGTGAGCCTGTGACCGGCAGGTGGTATATCCATTTTACAATAAATATACCATGTCCTACTTTAAAATATCCAATATATTGAATCGATCATCATAAACTTTCCTAACTCTCAATATAAGTACTTCTTAAACACCTTCAACAGAAACAGTAAATAAAATTCACTTTAATTGGGTTCAATATTTATGAAAACTATGTTTTATTCAAATAAAGGCTATAATGTTTTTTAAATTATCATCCTGAAGCCTAATCAATAACGTAACTTTTGCTGTTATAATATTTTTCTTCTCGATGAACTTAATGTTTTTATATGAAATATCATGACATTTTTCTATTTATCAGAAAAGGGATAAAATCCAATACTTAAAAATGACCCATACATAACAATTAAAAAATTCTATAAATGTGTCAACAATTCTTTAAAAAGTTAAAACTGTCGTAAAACTTTGGCTTCATCAGGCTCTACTATGCGAAAGTTAGAAAAACCTTTCTGAATTGCAAATTACTTACTTTGAATATGTTACAATAACTGTAAACTTTTTTAGCATGCAGTCTTGATGAACAATATACAATATAATAAAACACTCATACTACAATATATATTAAAAAACACATACACACATAAATAACTCCTGCATTCAACAGTTAAAGGTATTTATAAATATTATACAGACATACAAACAATAAATATAATAAACCCAACTGGAGTGAAAAATTAGCCAGAGCCAGGTATCGAACCCTGGACCACAGTATACAAGACTGCTGCTCTAACCACTGAGCTACTCCGGCCGATGCGGTGTCACATTAGCACCAGAATATTGGGAGGAAAATTTCCCTTTAATTAAGTAAGTGAACAAAAGCATTTTTGTATTTCGAAATTTGTTTGTAAATTCTGGTGCTATTCACTGATTTCAAGATTTTACGAATAGAAGTGCCTTGTCCGTGAAAGGGTTAAACGCATATTAATGTATTTATTATTTTAAAGATTCCTTTCCCTTTTAATATTCACGTGTAAATACAATTTTCAAGACATAATTTTCAATATTTTTCTGCTTTTAATACGTACTCATTTAATAGTAATTTTAAAGATTTTTTCTGTTTTTTTTTTTTTTTTTTTTTTTTTTTTTTTGTCACGTGGAAATACATTTTCAATCGTTAGGAACTATTATTCTTTGCGTTGTTTTTAGAATTGAAAACAATCTCTATAATAATAGCCTAAATCATGTGACTATCATCAACAGCTCCAGGCGGATCCCTTCACTTTTTATATTCCAGGCGGCCATTTTGGTACTTTAATGTTAGCCAGCCACAGGTGTGATAAGTCGCCGAATATTTTTCTATCGCCATTATTTCGTTTATACAATAATTCTCCAAGTCATGTAACTGCCATAAACAACGGGCTGATTCCTTCGCTTTTCATAAGAAAGGTTACAATTTTGATTAATGAATCAAAATTATTTTTTCGGATAAAACTACATAAAAGTTGCCATGATCGCAAATAATTCCTAGTACTTTTATGTTATCCGGCTGAAAATCTCGCCAATAGCTTTTTTTAACTCGCCAGTTAGCATTTTTTTTTTTGACTGGTAAATTAAAACGGTGCTACTTGGTTATCCCATCGACAAAAAATCTGTCCCCAAACTATAAGATTAAATGTCAATAATGGTTGATCGTAAATGTCATATTCACTTGACTTTAAGGAAGTTACACATGTTCACGCCATCAAGTGATTTTTATTTCGACGTTTTATTTGTATTTTATTAATGTTATACTAATTTATTTGTTTTTTTGTTATTAAACATAAAAAAATGTCAATTTGTATTATTTGGCTATTTATATAATTTGGCGAAATTGGTCGACGGGAGAAGTAATAATATTGGAACGTTGCTTTGAAGTGGAAATTAAATCTAATGATTTGTTTGCATTGTCACATACGCACCGGATTTTTTTTACGACAATTTGGCGAAAACCTTGTTTTGAATTACCTGTTACATATGTATTTTTAAATTATTTTCTGTTATTGTAAATAGGAAATAACAATAAATAATAATAATAAAATAATTAATAGCTATAAAAGAAAAACAATTTATAACATTTTGTGTAAATAAAAAGAAAATAAATTCAAATACACATTTATTAATAAATAAGCAACAATAGCCGGGTTACCATGTCAGGCAAAATAACGCGTTTTTGGCGGCAATTAGGTACCCCGTTGCGTATATGACATCTGTGTCTAATATTTTTCTTTTAGTTTCGTTTTAAAAAAAGAATTAATTAAAAGCCATTTATTTTAAAGGTTTCAATTTTAAATGAAAGTTTTGTATTAAATAAAATGATAATGAAATACAAATTGAATTATGAATAAAAGTAACATGATGCATTTTATCTCAAAGTTGCCGACTACTGGTGTACGTACTCTATTATATTATAAGTAATTAACATCAATACCACACTTTATAGGCAGGAAATGCTGAAAGAGATTTCCAACTGCTTTTCGGGATAACTACGTTTACAGATGATAGTTTCCGAACTATATTTGTAAATTTTTAACCCCCGGCCCGCGCTATGTTATTTCTTTCTCCTAGCTTATTTTGTGTCGTCTCCAAAAAATATCGTTACCTTACAGAAGCCAGCGGTGAAACAAAGCAGTACTTTTAAATACTCTACTGCAAATTTTTTAACTTCTAAGCATCGCACATTTTCAATTTTTATACCGTCGTATTAGAAAAAAAAGTACTTTTAATTGCAATTTGTTTGAAAACTGGATCTCCATTTATTTTTTATTTATTAATTTATTTGTAGATTTTAGCAACTTAAATACTCCATTTCTGTAGAATGTAAACGAAAAATAGTTGTAAAATTGCAATTATAGCTTTATGTTGCCATTTCCCTAAAAACTAGAAAAAAATTACTTAAAATACGTGCTATTTTGAAAAGATAGAAATAAATGATTTCTAATAAAACATAGAGCTACTAAAAATTAATTTACTTTTAAGTACCTATATTAATGTTACAAACAAATGAAGGCATATGAATCATTAGATAGCCTTTATTTTTGTCGAGTTTCTGGACATTCAGCGATAGTGATGTCATACGCGTACTTTACTGTAGATTTTGTTTAATACTGGATCGCAAATGAGGATACGGATGACGTCATTTTATATAAAGTAAAAGCATGTGTTTTAAGTGTTAAAACTGAAATATGTTTTGTACTATCTCTATATGTATACATATATTTTTTCTTCATCGGGGCGACACCAAATTCTGAAAAAGCACAATTCTGTTTTCTAGTTTTTTTTTTTCTCACTGAATAAAGCTTTAATAAAGTTTTAATATAACATATGATGAGATAGGTAAATAATATAGATTGTAGAATGTGGGATTTACAGTATTATTGGCAATTATTTTTTGTATTATATTTTGCATCTGATCGTAATTTTACTATTGTATGTATAAATTATTAATGATAATTTAAAAACCTTCTTTGACTGTAGAAACAATTACAATTGTTGGAAGTGTTTTTCTTATCATTTTTAAAATAATTTTCTTTTCTGTTTAAATAAATGTTAATTAGTAACAATATTGGAAATTTAAATTCAACATCCGTACTGTTGTCCATTACAACTGGAGACAGTTGAAGATATGGAATCATATGAAAACAACACATTAAACTTCTTAGAAAATTGGTGATATTTGTAGACATAAGGAAATAAAAAGAAAGAGAATTTAAACAAACGAAAAAATGTGTTTAAGAAATGTCTAACTTAAAATATCTACATCAGCAATATTACTTTTAAAGAGAACTTAATTAAGTTCTGTCGCATAAAAAATAGTTAAACAACTTTAAATGATTAAGTTCTATATTTAAATGATTAATGTCTGATGGATTTATACAGTGAACAATTTAATCTCCTTTATCATTTTAAATGAATTTGTTTTACTTTAATCTGTTAATTTGTTAACTAATGTATTATGAATTATAAGGGAAATTCACCTGAAGAAAATAAAGAAAGTAATGTTAATCCTCTAAAAAAGCACAGAAAAAGAAAAGTTCTTCGATTATTGGAAGACGTCCTTTTACCTAAATTGAATAATTGAATGAAAAGAACCTTCGAAAATTAAAGTATTCTTTTTTGTCAGTGGTTTTCCGAGTTCTCATATCTTTTATATTTTTTCTTTTGTTGGGGATTTTTTAATATACCTGTAAAGATGGCTAATTAAAATTAATATTCTATAGAAATCTTCAGCTGCTCAATTTATACACTGCAAATTCCGTAAAGGTTATCATTGGTGTTAAGCTTTACTATCAAATTAACTGTATAAAATGTATATTCATGGTGTTAACTTACTAGTTTCATACTTTTCTTGCAAAATGCAATGGTATAAAGTCTAACCTCGCATAATTCTGCTTAATTTTTAAAGATAAATACCACAATTTTAGCCAACCGTACTTATTAAATCTTTAAGGGCAATCTCATACATATTTTATGCAAATATGCAAATAACAACAATGTTGATTAATTTCAAAAATACATTTAAAAGAAATCTTATTGGAAATAATAATGCAGATTTCGTAAGAGTACGTCCTTTTGAATTTCGTAATTTCTGCATAATTTTACCAGCTATATTCAGATAAATAAGGAAAAAAAATAATCTGAAATGGTTATTCAAATTACAGTGCATTAGTCTATAAAGATAGTAAAATACATCTAAAAATTCAAATTTTAGATGCTCCAAAGGCAAAAAAAAACTAGCTTTTTAAAAATATTTCTCCATGATTTAGTAATATAAAATACAGTATTCAGCTTCCGTTAAAGAAATATATATATAGAACCATTTTTTTTCTTGAAAATGGTGGCAAGACACGGATAAAAAGAGTGAGTTTTGCACAAATACACTCTGTCTCGTGTAGATCCCTATGTTTTCAAATGAGAACATAAAAATTTCTATTTTCGTTCTCTTTACACAAGGCCGCAAAAATTTCAATTGAATCTATGTATTCTTGTCTATGTTCTAACATATTCGGCGATAAAAAAAGGAAATTTTATAAAAATACGCAAACGGGATCAAAGTGAGAGCCGTAGCGACTCAAAATCTACCTTATCTGACCTTTCCTACGTTATCTGATACTTATTATGAGAAAAAGCAAACTCTATAGATGACTTTTCGTAGCCTGTTATACCCTCAAACAACAAGCAAATTTCCATCAATATTTCACCTGTCACTATGATACAGGAACGTCTACAAACCTGCATCTCAGCCACGTCAATACTCTTTCCGGAATAACTTCTAAGTTTGTGTCGGACGAGTCGTGTCCGTAAGCAAGTAATCTAACCATGGCATACAAATCAAATAAAAAAAGATTTATTTAGAGCAACAATAAGTGAGGAGGACTCTTTGAAACTAATGATTAATAATAAACTCTTTAAGCTAAGCTAATGAGAAGGAGTTAATTTTGTCTAAAATTATCAACATTATGTCATCACCATTATGCTATGTGCAAGAAATTCTCTAAATGCTGGTACATTGTGGAAACAAAATGGCTACAATGATCATTCACATAAACCTAAGGAAAAAACACTTGAGCTTACAAAAAATGTTTCAATGAATATTGAAATTAGAACTATAAGCAGTCACTGAAAATTAAATGTTTTTCAACAATACTGAAATAGTGCTAACAAGATGATCCCTTGTATTCCAATTTTTTAAATACCAAATTTCAACAATGTACCCCATTATCGAATCTCTCTGTCGAAGATTCAACTGCAAAAAGCAGCTTAAAAGTTACATTAGCTATTCACCACTTGGCAGAATCTACCCTAAAAATTCAGAAGGAATGATTCTTCACTCGCATTCTTCACAAATGCAAGATGCGACTAAATCTGCTGAATAACTCCCACTGTCATTTTTATACTAGTAAGATGACCACAAATATCGTATTAATACAAATAGCTGTAAAAAACGGAATCCCAGAGATCCAGGCCAACTTTGCCAATGTTAAAATGGACGACAGAATAGGTGGCTTCGTTCAAGCGCAAATGCTAAAAACAGAAGAACACTATTACACACAAAACTGAAAAAAAGCAATTTGATCCTAGGATTCCTTTGTAAGATTGTGCCTAGGCATTGATGATACGAGGATTATAACTACGGTTTTTATATTATCGGCGAAACAATCGATTGTAGAATTTGGAAATGAATCGATGACTGTCTCAATTGTTATTTAATGTGATAGCAGTTGTTCTCGACTGTACAACTACCAAGCAATGGCTAATCTTAAAACCAATACCTACTTCCCAAATCAGTTGCCAACCTGAAGCTTTTGACACGTTAAAAGGCTCTGATTTGTGATGAGAGCATCATCTGTTGTTGATCTTTTCAATTTCTATGCACTGTACACCTCACCTAAACGATTTAGAGGTATACTTCTAACATATTCTACAACATAATATTCATATAGTGGCGTTGTTTGAATTACTAAAACAATCTAATTATAAAAATTGCACACTAACCTACTTTGTTTAATATTAAGAATGTTACAATGTATATATATATACATATATATATCTAAAAAATATATTCTGGCTACAAGAGAAAAAGTAATATATTTTAGCAATGTCAGTGGAGTAAAATATGAAAAACACGGATTAGAAATTTCTTATTAAAAAAAAATGATGGAGCTGTATACACATTTTTAATTTAATGAGACAGAAAAAAACATCATAATTAGTTTTTATAGAATCCGCTGTTTTCACTTTTAAAACTTTTACTATCGTTATCTTTAATGATTAGGGAAACATTTTTTTCTCTCTAATGTGTAAGGATCCGAAAAAAATTTCAAAGTTATCGTAATTTTTCGACAGCGTATATTCCCGATTTATTATTATTATTATTATTTTCATTTCTTTTGAAACAAGGAGAAATATTTTAGTATTTTCTTCAAGATAAATGTAAGTTAACATACCTTTTTGTTATTTAGAATATGTAAACACCGAGATTATTTTAACACTAGAACGGCGGATAAATCTTAGCTACTGGAACGGCCGGAAGGGGTCATTTTGACCCCACGATCAAACTACTGAAATAGCAACGCTAAAACAATTTTAAATGCCATTCATTGGCAAAAATATGTAATTTTCGTGTATTTTATAATTTATATTTAATATTACTTGATAATTTATTGAGTTTTTAAAGTACTGTATATGTAACGCCTACAGGGCGATCAATTGGATCATACAACTAAACTTGATTTAAAATAAATGTTTTCACAAATTAAAACTAATACAATTTAGATTTTTTTTTTATCTACTTACTCGCCGAATGATTCACTCTCTAAATCCATAAATGAGAAACGTGTTCTGTTGTTTCCGTTATTTCATTATAAGTGTAACTGAATGGTTAAAATGTAAAACAATTTCGTTTGAATTTTATTTAATGCTTAAAATACTGCAAATTAAACACACGGATTAGGAATTAATGCAGTTGATACAAAAAAAATTTTTAACAATTTTTCCAGTGCATTATTCGGACACAACTTTGGAACACGATCCACAAAATTCTTGAGATTTGTTTCCATTGCATCTCTGTACTTGACACTTTTCTCTCTTTATATCTACTTCATTTTCGTGTGTTTTTTCTTAAGGTTCAAGAAGGATCTTTGGGACTTTTCAAGCCATAAGAACTATCCTTAACTTCTCTCCTAATTTTAATAGAAAATATCTTCTACTGATGGGCTTGCCTGTTACACTTTGATAAATTATCGCATTCAAAGCTGCATGGTGCAAAATACTGTAAAAGATATGTACAGGCCATCGTCTAGAAGCCGATTTAATGGAGTATTTTCGGCAAATCTGATTACGAATATCCACACCATATTTCGTTGCGTTGTAATTGCCGAAACGTCAGTGAAGGCTTACTGTGGAGACACGAAAAGTTTTGGTTTCCGTTAGTCTGTCTGTCTGTTAGTCTGTCTGTCTGTTCCGCGATAACTGCCGCAAAAAGCATCCGATCGGCTTGAAATTCACTGGGCATATTGATGAGGTACCCGGACTTAGCTGTATAGTTGTTGGTTAAATTTGGTTCATTCGTTCGGGAAATAGGAAACATTTTATTTTGCTCTATAATGCTTTTCAATGGCAAGTCAGACGATTTTCAGATTTTCATTTGTTGAAAGAAATGGCTCATTTGAAAAATGGATTTAAATGGTAAATTTTTGATGCTGAAATTTTTAAATAACATTATTAAATTATTCCAATAAATTATGTCAACATATTTGCGAGATTTTTTTAATTAGGTTTATAATATTGGGGGGAATTTTATGCATGTTTTCTAATAATATAAAGGATTTTGTTTTATCAAATTGACATAATGCATATTTCATTTTTTTTTCTTTTCATTCTCTGTTGCCTAGCAACGTATTAGGTCCTAATAATATTAGTATAATTGCGTGTATAATGCTTGAGTAAAGCCAACGTCAAAACAGATGAATTAATGCATTTGTATCTTTGCATATAGAAGGATTTTAGCCGAGAAATAAAAATAGGCAATATTTCATTTATTTTATTTATTTTATTGAAATATTTTGCTTAAAAATACAAAAGTTCATTATTTTCATAGAGAATAACGTAACATTTTCCCATAACATTTACCAACATTTCTTTAATTGTTGCCAAGAAAATCAAAACCCGGAATAATATTTTCTTTTAAACAATTTTCAATTGAAATGATTTGTCGTGAAACAGGAAAATGAAAAATAAAATTAAGAATAGAAAAATTAATATGGCTGCATATTAAAAATAAAAAGGAAACTCTCGAGTATTTCTTAATATAACAAGATGAAAAGTTTTGAGTAAGTACGCATAGCAGGTGAATTAGACGTCATTTATCGAAAACAAAGATGCTGGAATAAAAAGATCTTGGGTAAAATAAAATTAACTATTATTCACGGAGGAAAGAGATAGATGGAGATGCAGTAAGCCGTAAAAACAGTTTGCAATACGATGTGCGTTATCGCTCAGATTTAAATGCCCTCATTCGGGCCAAACAAAACAAGCACGTGGAACAGGGACCAAATTCTTTGACTTCATCCGTTTTTTTTTTTTTTTTTTTTTTTTTTTTTTTTTTTTTTTTTAAGCACGTCTTTGTGTTGTGCCGAATGTAGCGGATTTTAAGGTTACATTTTTGGCGTTACTTCAAGATTTATTGTCTGTGTACGGTTAACATGAATATTTTATTTTAAATTTAAATTTTATTAATTTATAAAAAAACTTATGCTTATCCTTATAAATCACAGCGTAAAAAAAATAAATCTAAGATATACTATAA
The DNA here is from genome assembly GCA_963932465.1 of Maratus speciosus. Lineage (NCBI taxonomy): Eukaryota > Metazoa > Arthropoda > Arachnida > Araneae > Salticidae > Maratus > Maratus speciosus. The sequence goes on along the minus strand of OZ010790.1, from coordinate 323,352,177 downwards.
CCATCCGCACAATCAATAAAAAATTACGAATGTAAATTTAAATAGACTACGGAGGGTTCAGGGGGGCTCTGCCCCCCTGAAGAAATGCAATTTTTGATTTAAAAAGTTACCAGAATAAGTAGCTCATCAGAATTTCAGAACATCAATGTACAACCACTTGTTTAACACTTTTAATTTTTGAAACTTTACGAAGTATCTTGTATGCTCATAAATATTTATGTAATTTGAAAACTTTAAAAAGCGATTTGTAGGAAGTTGAATATTATGCAATGAGTGTTAAAAAACAATGACTTGCAAAGATGACGTTGAGGCTCCTGATCTGCAGATTTACTAGTATTATATTGAATCGGGCAACTTCTTGAGACTGTCTTCAGATTTAACAGTATAATTTAATGAGCGCAGTAGAAAGACACTTTTGTTTCTTTTGGCTTGATAGATGGTAAGTGTCACATTGTCATGTTCCACTATCTTCGATGAATAAAGAGTACGACGCATATTTTTCAAAGGTATAGGAATTTCTCTTCTTTCCTTTTTCATTGTGCCAACCAAAGCTGTATTTTTAGCTTTTAGCATTTCCACTACTTTGATGCTAGTAAAATAGTTGTCTGTCATAATATTCCTCCCTTTGTTTAGATGGGGATCTGTTAATTTCATGAAAAAAGTCAGTTAAACTTAATTGAGGATTTGCTGTTTCATCTTTTCCTAGAAATGGAAATCCATTCAAGAGGTACATATTTAGTATCAACGTCAACAGATAACCAAAATTTTATCCCAAATTTCTCCGGTTTATTTGGTATATATTGAGTAAATTTACTTCTAACTTTAGATGGGAACTTCAATGTTCATCAACTGTAATATTTTGTCCTGGTCGGTAGCATGTTCAACAAATTATATGTTCGGAAATGTTCAACTGTCTGCCGTATGAACAATATTCGTACTCTACTTATAAAACCCCTCCCTATGGTTACCACCTGCAGTGGTTAATCTAAACTAACAAAAGTAACAAATGGGAAAATACTATTTCTGAAAAGAAATACAAGTCTGAAAAACCTTACACTTTCTTTTTTTGAAATATTGTGTTCAAAAGCATGGCAAAATCAAACAAAGGAATTATAACATACAAATTACAGATAATAATGTTGTGTCACCACACCGGTTTTTATCTCTCTGGGAGACAGTATGAATGCAATCTAAAATTGCTTATCACTGAATTTTTCTCATGGGTTCACAATCCCTCGAATACAAAGAGTATTTTACTCAAGGGGTCAAAATGACCCTTGCCCGTCGTTCTAGGTATACATACCAATATTTCAAAAACTAACAAATCTAGAAAGCTGAATTTTTTTAAAGAAAAATATGTTATATATTTAGGAAAAGTCAAAAAATTTCAAACGATTTCTTTTAACCAAACTAAAGTAATCAACGGACGAAAGTGCTGAGGTGTGAAAATGACCCCTACCGCCGTTCTAGTGTTAAATAGTAAATTGTATTGCAAACGTTTATTATATTTATATAGTATTACAAGTTATATATGCACTTTATAATTTGATAAAACATACTGAATGTATATTTTTAAGTGGTAAACACATGTAAATATATATTTTTTAAATATCTTTGTTTATTTTTATTGTTATTGAATAAAATATGCTATATCTCAATATATTTCCATGTACAAGTAAAACAAACAATATTCTAATTATTAAAATTTATTTTTTGGAGTAATAATTTTGTTTATGCAATGAAACTTTCTTAAATAACTTTTTTATAAATTTAAAATATATAGATAATCTGATTATTTAACAATGCTTGACAATATTTTCACAATACTATTAAATACATTTTCCTTAATCTATTAGATATATATTCTAGTATAAACCTTTTAATAATTTAAATTTGATTAGTTCGCATATGAATTCATTTAGGGTGTGTTTTAAGTATAATTTCTCGAAAAATGAATATTTCTTAAAACACATGAATTTTAAACAAAAATTTGCTCTTTGCCATTTGTAAACAATATATAAATATTTTAATTATTAAATAAAAATATAATGCATAAAAATGTTAATCTTTCAGCACGAAAACATTTTTTTTCTCTAAGATCAAGTACTTCAAGCACTTGCTATATTAAAAAAATGTTCGCGTATTTCATACGATTTGTGAGTGACATAATTGTGACACTTTTGAATTTTTCAAATTAAATATTTTTTTTAACTGTATACGTTAATGCAATTTCCGATATTGGATACGCTGAAAATATTTAAAAAAGCATTAGCATTGCTTGTAAGGCGTAGTATGATTTAGCCATTTTGGAACAATAGAAAAATGCTGGTAATGTTTTGGAAAACACAGTTAAAGATAATTCTTACGATACAGAACTATGAAAGTTCTTTAATAGAAACGTTACAAGATTGGTATAAAAGAGGAAGAAAACCAACACTCGTAAAAGAAACAATAATGAATAATTATCTTCTAAATACGTATGAATATCATCGTTTTACAGCTAAATGATTTATTTTGAAATATTTATAATTTGACTATTGCTGTAAGACAAAAGATGATTTTCTGGATTTAAAATTTTATTTTTTTTATATGTTCTTTGTGATTTTTTAGTATTACAAATTTTTCAATAAACTATTCTAATTTTTATATTCATAATTCATATTACCTCAAATAAATTTCTACTTTGAAGTACAATGTTGTATTTAAAAAATGCCCGAGGATGCTGTGTATGTGTTTTAGTAAAAATATTCGCTAGATCTTACATAAAGTGAGATGGAGAATATTTATTGTTTATTGCAATAATAATATACATATTTCAATAAATAATTGCTTGCCATCAATATATTTATTTTTTATACACACGTTCCAATGAATAACTAAATATACTCTGAGTAAAACCTAAAAACATTTATTTACGTGCAGTTTCGTACAATTTAAAGAACTATTTTTTTTTCTTTTATAAAAAAAGACTCTATCAAAATTTGTCTGCATGCCAAATTTTGAAAGGGTTTTTTACCTTTTTAGAAAATGCTATTTCTGTCGCAAAACACATAAAAAAAAATCAAAATGAATATTACAACCAGTCAAATAATCTCGTTTGTATGTTCATTTGACGACTTGAAAGGAATAAGATATGACAAAGACTTTCAGGGTTGCATATTATATTCAAAATAGGGACATATTTGAACACTGATTAAGATTAACATAATTTGCCCTTAGAAATGTGTGATAATGCTACAGAGAAAATATAAGGTGGATTTTGAATATTCTGACATTGTTTTGTTATATGCACTGTAAAAAAAAAAATCTGTAAATCTACAAAACTAGTTTTTGTAAAACTACAGAAATCTGAATGTTTACTAGAACTTTATCTGTAAGCGGGTATAATATTTACCACTCGCATAGTACAAATACATGAAGTATCTTAGTTTGACCTGTCAGCCAATGAGAAAATACTTCAATGGTGACGTAATGACTATTCACGCATCCACAGAGGCGTTCAAGGCATCCATCTTGATTTGATTTCAAATTAGGATGTAAGTAAATATTTCTTCTTTATGAGTTAAATTTTGTTATATTTCCAACCTACTTGATTCCTAATAAGTAAAAATAAACTATACATTAAGACTGTTTGATTTCAAATTATAATGTAACATGATTTTAGCAGGTATTAATGCGTAATCTTCCTATTATTTTTTGTTAGATATTTGTCATTCAGTCTAATGACTATTCTTTACATCAGTGTTTATTACATGCGTGCAGTTTCTAATATTTTCTGTAATAAATCAAATTTTATTGCAATATGGTTAGCAGATTAAATATTTTCTTTTTAATTAGTGATGCAATGAATAGTACTCTCCCCTTTGACTGATAATGAAGGCCAAATATTCCACTATTCTTTCGCAGATAACTTAAAATGTATACCAAAATTATCTTTCTTAATATTAGAGTCGTGCCGAGTATTTGGTATTTATTCTACTAGATTCCTGCATCGGGTCGGGTTTACTTTTTTAGTTCGGATCGGGTCAGTTTGGGTTTTGAGTCTTGCGTGTCGGGTTCGGGTTGACTGATTTTTCAAAAGAATGTCCAAAATATTTTTTTCAGGTTAAACATCTAGGTGTAGGGCAGATGTGCCAGTAATGGACAAACTTCTACGTTTTTTGTTTACATAAAAAAATAAGCAATAAAAATTTTACTTTAAAAATTTGTTTTCATAACTCCCTCTCTCCCCTTACATGTTTTATAATCTGTGTTATTGTTGATACTCTTAATCAAACCAATTAGGCAACAAAAAGTGATCCTTCGAAGTTCCACTGTTTTTCATTTATGTTGGCGAGCATGCAGAGAGCTGGTTTAACTTAATAAATTTATATATTCTTTTACTTTCCTGCAAAATTTGTTTGGTAGTAATAAAAATTTTTGAATATGTTCATTCTAGACATTTCATCAATCGCACACTAGATGAAGCAATGGTAGCCCAATCTCCAGTTGAAAAAAGTTGCATAAGATTTCAATTGTATAAAGTAAAAGATTATTTCAAGAATCAGAAGTGATTTTGCTTCATGTAATTTTTAAGCTTTCTGAATATTATTGACTTGTTTATGCATAGCTGTAATAGTTTCCCTATTTATGGAACATTATACTGTATATTATCCATAATATAAACTAAGCCTTCAAGCATGGTTCTTAGCATATATTAAACTAAGCATGGGACAAATTTTGAAACTTGCAATTTCTTTAATTATAAAATTGTTTCTGAAAATTATGTTTCTATATTGTTCAAGGACATTAGAAAGTATTTCATTTTGTATTGTATAAACTGAAATATTGTTTTTGTGTCAAACAAAGTTCATTTTCTTATTTTTTAAAAGGTGTCCCATTCCTCCACACACTCTCCTATGCTTCTAACTCTGAACATTGGGCACTTCTCTATCTATACACACGTATCATGTGTGTGTTAAAACTATCAGAAATATTATACGTGTGTTTGCGTGTATATGAAAAATGAAATGTTGGTAATATTTTTCCCTATTTTTAGAGAAGAAAAAATGGTTCTTAACTGTGCCGTAAATAAAATGAATTTATCACATTTCTTATATACTTTTTATTTCTTAACCTTTAACTGATGTTACCGGTCTCTCAGACCGCGGCTTTTTTTTAATTTTATAGTTTAACTTGCAATTTTCAGCTTAACTACAAACACTACCGAAATTTTGTTCCGTTTGGAACTTTAGTACTATCACCAGAGACTTTTGAATAGGTGAATTTTAATTATAACAGCCCTGTACATAAAGTTTAGTACAAAAACACCATCCTATGAGTTAATCTTGTTTTTTATTCCTCTTTCGATGAAACCGTCTCACAGACCACTTCACACTAGTTATGTGACAATTTCTGTGAAATCACTTAAAGGTTAAGCAATATATTGAAATATGTATTTATTTTATCTGAAAAATTGTTCTGCTCAAACTTTTTGTGAAAATCTTAACAAGACATGGAAAAAATCTAAATATAAACATCTGCATTTTAATTTTACGTGAAGTTCTGAGCAATAAAATGCTGAGTCTTTACTTTCTCATGCAAAGAGAGATATAGGGTAGGTAGGGACGAACGGGGCAAAAATACGCACCGGCTGATTTCATATGAAGCAACATTTCGGCTATCATGACCAATAGATGGCCGTTTGGTTTCAAGTGTACTAGTCATATGTTTAAACCTTTTGATAAAAGTAGCAATTTGTGGTAAGAAAATAAGGTAAGTTTAAATTTTCGAATTTTGATCTAATATTTTTAAAATTTCACTTTATTTTTTAGTTGACAATACCTGGAATTTTTACAAATCCAAAAATTCAGTTGAGATCGAAAGCTTTTTAGCTTCTAAATGCCGTAGTTTACCTCGATCACATTTGTTTATACTTATAGGTAGCCTCGATCACATTTGTTTATACTTATAGGTAGCCGGTTAAGCAAAATATTGCAGAATAGGGTAAAAGTACGCATCCGTCTTGGGACAAAGATACGCACATGTTTAAGATACGGGACTTTGCCCTATCGTTTTAGCTAGATGCAAAGCTTTCCACAATTTCTAAAATTGTATTATATAAAATATAATAGCTACTTAACCCGGGAGAACTCGCTAGTGAGAATACCCAATTGCTTTTCTTTTACTTTACATTCATATAATATCAACTTTTTTTTGTTGGCTTAGAACTTTTATTCACTAAATAGGTAAAATAATTGTAAAACATTTTGAAATTTTAATTAAAATGAAAAATGATTTAAATAAGAGTCTTAAAAAAGTACGACTGTGAGAGAAAATCTCATGCAGCGAGTTCTCCCGGGTTAACTAATGTAAGTTAGTAAACTACATTTTCCTTTTTCTAGAAGTTTTTTAATATAGAACGTATGTACCAACATACCTACTTTTAAAAATCAATATTCTTGTTTCATGAATCGCTTTTGTTTTAAACCTTAATCCTTAACTCCTCTTAACGATCTCATCGACCGCTGCAATATTCAGTTTTCACAGTTTAACTTGTAATTTTCAATTTAAGTATTAATGTTAGTTTAATTTCGATTCGTTTGGTAAATTAGAAGTATAGCTGAAGACTTCTGAATGCGGGAAAGTTTAGTATAATAGCCCTTTACATAAAGTTTAGCACAGAAACCACCTCTTATGAGTCAGTAAACCATTTTATTCAATCTACTTTTAAGCGGTCTCTGAGACCGCTTACAGTATTTATGAAACAATTTTTGTCACAACAGTTAGAGGTTAACTGCTATTTGCGATCTCGCAGACCGCTGTTTTTTTCAAGGTATAGTTTACAATTTTCAGTTTAAACACTATTGAAATTTACTAATGCTTTTACATTACTCATTCGTTTTAATGGAAACGGGGCAAAAACCGACCGTAATGGGGCAAAAACCGACCGTAATGGGGCAAAAATACGCACTGAGTATCTTTGCCTCATCACTGCGTACTTTTAATCCAACCAATAAGTCTGGGTTTGAGTTGCAGGTTGCAATTATACAAATTATTTTGGCTGATTCTGGTCAGTTTGTGGATCGAGGAAATATTTTTGGCGTGTTCGGGTCGAGTTGCGGGTTGACTTAAGTATAATATTTGGTTTTGTGTCGGATGTAACTTGACCCATGCAGAACTACTCTGTAGTAGGCTAATTTTCAATATATCCGGATTCATACGGTCCTTAAAAGTACTTTTTCAAAAGGATTTTTTTGTGCTTGAAAGTGCTTAATTTCCTTAAATGGCTTTACTGTCATATTATTTCTTAATCGGGGTGGAACTCATCTGTATTTCTTTTCATTTCTGATAAAAAAAAACCGCCATTGCTAACCTTCTGAAATTTCACCTCCCTTTAACCTTTAACTGATGTTACCGGTCTCACAGACCGGTTCTTTTTTCAATTTTCATTGTTTAACTTGCAAATTTCAGTTTATCTACAAACACTACTGAAATTTTGTTTCGTTTGAAACTTTAGTACTAACACCAGAGACTTTTGAATAGATGAATTTTAATTATAACACTCCTGTGCAAAAAGTTTAGTACAAAAACATCCTTTGAGTTTATCGCGGCTTTTATTCATCTTTCGATGGAGCGGTCTCACAAATCGCTTCAGACTAGTTATTTGACAATTTCTGTGACATCAGTTAAAGATTAAAAAAATTGCTCTACTCTATTTGTTACTTTATAGTGAATAAATAATCAGTCCTAAATTTCATTAACTATTCATTCCATCATAATCATTTCATTAATATTTTATCTGAATTTCACCTTCAAAATTTCGTTTCCCCGTTTTCTTCACCTCTCACAGTAATAGTACTTAAAGTTTAAAAACTCTTTAAAACTGCTTAAATTAAAAAAAAAAAAATCTGCTCTGTGTCATTTTATTGTCACAATAAATAATCATTTTTCTTCCTACTCGAAATTGGCATCCCCTCCCCCCCAAACTTAGAGCACATAGAATTTTAAAGTCTTTAAAACTCTTTATAGACGAATGGTAGGGGAGGAAAAAAGGGCTGCATTTGGAATTAATTAGGGGAAAGCTGAAAATTGTTTTAATCCCTTTAAGTCTAAATGAATGTACTAAGTTTCCCCCCTCTTACTAGGTGAGCGGTTGAAGATATGTACAGATTTATAGTCAAAAAACACATTTTTATTAATTACCATAACAGTAACTAAAAAAAAAACTCTATCAAAAACATTGTCAATACAGATGTTGTAGAGGTTAAAATTCTGATTGATATGTGTACTTACACTTAATGTTTTTGTTGAATTTTTACAATTATAATTCAAAGTTTTGCCTAATTCGATAATCAAGTTCTTGAAACCAGAACAGACGAGGTTATCAGTTCACCCTGTATCTAATTTATATATATATTTTTTAATTTATTGAGGTATTATTTGAGGATTTTGTAATTATTTTCGGCTTTATTTTTGAGATATTTTCAGAATTATGGCTTAACCTCTTGATTACGGATTATAGTTCAGTTGTAGGAAATGAAAAAAAAAAGGCCAAATTCGGAATTAAATACGGGAAAGCTGGAAATTGTTTTAATTCCTTCGACATAGGTCAGAAATAAACGTGCTAAGTTTCACCGTCCCACTAGCTGCGGTTTTTCCGCTACGAACAAATAGATAACTTAAAGTGCATTATTTCATGATTTTTAGCATATTTCATAAATGATTTGTAAATGATGGGAAATATTGTTTATGATCTCTGATATTGTATTTGAATTATGCGTCGTATTTAATTTGACATATATAGTGAATAACAGTGCGTATGCCTCACATTTAAGAAGGTCGAAAATAGTGGGGAGGAGCGAAGGAACAAATGAGTGTGCAGGAGCCTAGTCACTAGAGGAATTTTAGGTCAACCAATAGCACGATTTTAAACTTCGATATTTTACGATAAGGACTAAGATGGTTTTAATAAAAATTATTTTCGACTAGTATACGAGCATTATAAGTTAAATTCATAAAATTTTAAAACCTTTGTAATATTAAAAAAAGTATTATAATATTTACGTTTTTTTTTTTTTTTTTTTTTTTTTTTTTTTTTTTTTTTTTTTTTTAACTAAGGTTTAAGGTTGACGATATCAGTTGGGAAATATCATGTAAAACGGCTGTCAATTACGTACTTCTTTCTCGATAACTACTAAATTATAATCCTCAAAATATACAAAATAAAATATTAACATAATTACAGAAACATCGCGAGGGCCTCAATAACTTAAAGAAAATACATGTATGTAATAAACGGAGGCAGGGCGGATTGATAACTCTCTCTTCTCGATTGATGTCTCTCTCTTGATTAGCGATTAAGGTAAAATTTTGAAATAGAATCGCGACCTTAATGTTCAGCAAAAATATTAATATGGGTACTCATTTTATTCAGAATTTCAAATTCTACGACATGTTTATTGACAGTGTTTTTGAAAGAATTGTTCTGAGATATTGTTAAGATAATTTAAAAAAAGGGTTTTTCGACTAAAAATATGCACATATTTTCTAATGTTCACCTAGTACGAGGGATAAAACTTAGTACTTTCATTTTGGACCTAAACGCAAGGGATTAAAACAATTTCCAGTATCCCACACACATAATTGTGAGTTACATCCCCCGATCACGGGGCTTTGAAATAGAATTGTGACAATGTTCAACAAAAATATTAAATGTAGTTCTCATTTTACTCTGAATTTTAAGCTGACGACGAGCTGAACACGAAAATTGGAAAACCTAAATTTCATTTCAGATTTCAAAGTGCTGTCATTTGCAAAAAGACGTCAGCGTTACGCACGGATATTTTTGTCCTTTATAATATAGATATAGATTTTATTTTCATATCAAAATCTTGGTGTTTTTTTTTTCTTTTCAAACTTATTTTTTTCACTCTTAAATCCATTTATATCTGAACCAAATCAATACTCGATCATTTCAAAGCTATTCTATAACATCAAATATGTATTTTTAAATAATATATACGTAATGTGGGTCGTACAGTAAAATGCGCAGAAAAACAGAAAAGGGACTTCGGACAATGCATTTTTTTAAAAGATTAATTTTTGTATTTTTTTTAATGTTTTGCAGTATTTCAAAGAGAATTGAAAGTATATGCTTTTTGGTATTGTTATTATTATTTGGTATTAATATTCTGCATAATTTGATTTTTGGAGTCTTATGTGTAATTTTGAATTATGCCTGGAAAGGGAGGGGGGGGGACAAGGTTCTTCCAGTATTTTAAATTCTTAAAAAGTTTGTCGTTATCATCCAGACTCTTTGAAATTTTTAGACGTTAAAAACATAATGTTTTCGTAGCCCGGGTGAAAAAATATTAATATTTAGTGGAAAAAGGCTGGTAAGATTTTTACTACGATGTAATACTCAGGTTTTTACTAATTTTGTCGAAGATTTTGCACATTTTATTTAGTAAAAATATTTCTGTTTGTCCGAATGTTTCGAAATTTTCTTAGGTAAATGTAAATCTGGCCTGTTGCTCTAAAAAGATTGTGTTAAAATACGGACGTTTAGTTAGTTTTAGGGTAGAAAAAATATAGTATTTGTGAAGCGCGAAATGACCTATTAGTCCCCGAGCTAGGTACAAATTTCGTCAGTTATTTCCTCTCGGCCGATAATTTGTAAAATGCTTCAGAGAATTGTGTCATGAAGCGCCGTGAACGTCAGCTGCGATTCCGATGGTGGGTTGAGCAGCGGTAGCCTCCCACGCACGTAAAAAAAAAAAAAAAAGTCATTGCCTCCCAATTGAATTTTTTTTTTCAAATTATAGATAACCTAATATCTTGAAGAAAAAAAAAAAAGTCAGTTAATTATAAAGTGGTGGTTAATACGTCAGTTGGTCACACGAACATGAAAAAAATATACAAGGTGCAAAGGGAAGTCTCTTTACCCTGAAAATACTTGCGAAAGGAGAGAGATACATCTATGCAAGTGAGGTAACGATATATTATAGCGACTACGCCCGACCTGATGCAAACGGCATAAGCGCCCGTAGTAGCGAAATGTGGAAGTTACCTATTGAAAACCATAAACGAAAAGAGATAGAGCAAAATTTCCAGTTTGAAAAATTTAGAGCATCAATTAATTAGTACGAAACGACATTTGGTTCACACGAATAAGGTAAATCGTTGTCTGTATACACAAAAATGTCCGAAATCAATGAGCGACGATTCTACTTTGCATATTCACATTCTGTAAATATAGCAGTGCACAATTTTAGATTGTGACGTTGTAGTGTGCTGTAATGTCTGTAAAAATTTAATTTTCAGTGCATTTAAAATTTTAGATTAACCCTTTCAGGGGCTGAAGAATTCTGTTAGTAAATTATAAAACAATTGACTGACACCAGAATATTCAAACGAATTTCACAAAAAAATAAAAGCTCGCTAATTTTCACTTTCATTAAGAAAGCAAAATTTTATTAAAATATTATTGCTGCCATTTGTCAATTTTCGAATTAAAATTAGGTGGCTAGACCGTCTAGCTACCGCCCTTGAAAGATTGAAATCTATGTCGTCGTATTCAAGAATCTTGCAATAGACATTCTATGCTGAAAAATGTGCATGTAGAATTACTCCACGAGTACAATTGTTATTGTGAGCAATAGCGAACTTTAAGAACGTACTGAATATTAGCATTTTATCACTGTGAGACTGTTTGTCTTTTTTTTGTTTTTTTATGTGATGTTATCAAAATACATTAAGATAAACACATATTTATACCAGAAATTGTACGTATTTCTTCATACTTCTGGCTATTCAATTCATGCGTTTACACAAAATAGAGTGCATCGATTTTGGACATTTTTCGGTATACAGGGAAAGATTTATCTTTTTCATGTAAACCAAATGCCGTTTCGTACTAATTAATTGATGCTCTAAAACTTTCTAATTGGAAATTTTGCTCTATCTCTTTTTCGTTTTTCATTTGCAATGGCTATATTCCAAATTTCGCCCCTAGGGGCGCTGCCGTCGTTTTCATTAAATCGGGCGTGGTCACTTTACTACGCCGTTACCTCACTTCCATAGCTGTAGCTCTCTCCGTCCGCATGTATTTTCAGGTTAAAGGGCCTTTCCTTTGCACCCTGTATATATTTCCCATGTTCGTGTGACTAGCTGACGTATTAACCGCCACTTTATAATCAGTTGATTTTTTTTTTTCTCCTTCAAGATATTGGGTTAGCTATAATTTGACAAATTTTCAATCGGGAGGAAATGACTATTTTTTTTTTTTATTTACGTGCATGGGAGGTTACCGCTGCTACACCCACCCACGGAAACGTAGCTGATGTTCACGGAGCTTCATGATACAACACTCTGAAGCATTTTACAAATTATCCGCCGAGAGGAACTTGGTCATCAAAATCTGTGGCTGGCTTGCGGACTATATGTTCACCAATGTATTTGAAAGAGTTAAAATTCATGTTTTTAAAAATCAATTGCATTATCAGTTAGAAGATTTTAACTTTTAGAGCATATATACATATATATATATATATATATATATATATATATAAATAAATAAATAAATAAATAAATAAATAATATAAAATATAATATATAATAATATATATATATATATAAATATATATATATATATATATATATATATATATATATATATATTTTTTTTTTTTTTTTTTTTTTTTTTTTTTTTTTTTTTCACTGATACTTCTAAAATATCATCTTGGAATAAATTGCTACAAGTTTTCGGAAAACTTTTCAAAGTTTAACTGCTAGGTGGGGAGAATATCGTAAATTTAATATCGGATTATATCAACGTGTTAATATTGGTGATATATCGCGATAACTACCGTAAAGTGCATGCGAATAGAAAAATTGCTTATTTTAAAAGATAAATGGCATGTTATCAAAAAATTTAGTACAAACAGATGTAGAAAGGAACTAATAAATGTTTCATGCTATTTTCTCCTACAGCATCCTTTAAATATATATATATACAGGGGAAGTGGGGCAAAATCGGGTACCATAAAAGTTTGTTTCTCTCTCTCTCTCTCTCTCTCTCTATATATATATATATATATATATAAATACTTTTTTCACACGTATGCAAAAATCCGGTTTTACCTCGCTGGTTGGGTAAAACCGGGTATCCATTTAAAACTACTGGAAAACTCATTTTGGTCAAAAATGTCTTGCTTAATATAGTAAAAAATATATTTTTATTATTTTTAACAAAACAAAATTGCGCATGTGTTCTTCCATGTGTGAAAAAAATAAATCGGTAGCAAATTTTCTACGTTGTATAGGCCTGCTTACTTTACACTGTACGGTTCAGAGTTCATTCAGCTTCAAAAATCACAGATAAATTTGTCATCATATTCTTCTGCATTACATGCTTCGTGTGCCTATCCGTGGCATTTCAAACATCGTATTTGGATTTAGAACTTGAGTAAAGTTCATAGAAAAAACATACAGGTTTCATTATCCTCTTCTTTTGATGATGTGTCCGCAATCTTTTTTTTTTGGTTTCTTTTTTTTTTCTTTCTTTTTTTTTTTTTTTTTTTTTTTTTTTAGAATCTTCTTTTTTCGTCTTGCAGTTTGTTTGGCTTATTTCTCCTTAATATCTGTTTCGATCTGTAATTTATAGGGAGAAGAAATGAAACGTTTTTCACTTTCTTTTCTCAATTGTGAAGCCTTTTTTTTTGGAAGGGGATAATACCATTTTAGGCGAAATTGGAAATTCAGATTGCTGGACTACATAGTCTGAAGATGTCGAATGGATAATTTTACTAATATATTCTGTAGATGTAACATTTTGAATCAGTGATGACGTCTGATTGTGATGTTAACTGCTGCATCTGGAAGCAGCTCGACGTGAAAGACGCTGGATGTTGTCAACTCGTTTATGTTCGAAAGGTTGAGCTTCATTATCCTGTGATGTTTCAGAAATATTTATTTCTGCCGCTATGCCAACCTGTGGCTGGATAAACCTAGGTGTGTTATCATGACTTTCATGGATTTCTCTGTCACTTCCGAAGGAGCAAAAAGATGGTCTGAAAAAACATCATTGTTGTACGGGAAAATCCCTGTTTTTCGAACCTTCTGATTGCAGTATTTACAATTGCTGCTCTCGAAAATGCAGCTTTAAATAATTTTCCAATTTGGTAAATTGTTACAGATCGCGCAGGGTTGGAATATAACCACTTCCTCACCTCTTGACCTTAGTATGAGCTTAGAGGTGCATGAATGATGCATCAAGGGGCTGAAATCGATGCGTTGCGTAAGGAAAGAAGTATATATAAATACATTGCTTGCTCTTACAAGATTAACTGGATTCTTTTAGTGTGAGTTGAACACCTATTAAGGATTTAAAGAACAGGCTTTTCAGGACAAGGATTGGAAACAATCTATACATTTTTTAACCAAATAAAATAAAGACCTCTTTCGTAAGGCATCCACTCTTATTATATACAGCAAAATGAGTCTGGGAAAGCATCATCCATCAAGATAAGGTTTTTTTTCTTGCCTGTTTAATATTTGAAAAAAAAAATCTTGTTATAGATTAGGTAGTCTAGTTATATACGATTGAGATTTTAAAAATTATTTGTCAATTTGGGCAGATTATTTTATTTAGAGAAACAAGTCACGAAATATATTTGCATTTTAAGTAGACCTATATAACGCAAGTTATTACACCTCAGATTAGAATGTTATTTATTAAAATGTAATAATCATAATATTAAATTATGCTGAATCAGTACCATTATTTTGTTCATTAATAATTGCAAATTACTTAATTTCATAAATGTAATTTAAAAATTAGACCCACTTTTTAATATAAAACAAAATCAAAATTAAAGCTTTCATTATAACTAGATATATTTAGAATTATAACTTAACAGCATTAAGAAAGCAATTTAAAGTTCCATGCTCATTTATTAACAATACTAAAAACCATTCTATGAGTGTCGGACAAAACCAGGTATACCTAGTTTTGACCCACTCTTAAGTACTCAGTTTTACCTTAACATGACACAGTTTAAAACATGGCGTCACTACTCTTAATCGTATAGCAAATGATCAGTAAAAAATTTTAAATATTATCAGGAAAGGAAAGAATTGGATATAGTACTCAGGAATATTTAATATGCTGAAAAAAGTGGTTATATGCGAAAATCTAGATTCAAATAAAACAATTTTTTAAGAGTAATTGAAACTAAATCATTCACACGAAAAAGAACCGCACACAGTAACATTTCAATCGGCTATAAATGTCATAATGGTTACCGACAAGTAATTTTTCGTGTTGGCTGATAGACAGAAGTACAAATGAAGGAGGGGCCTGCGCTACCCGGTTTTAATCGCCTACCCTGTTTTGTACAACTCACCCATATATATATATATATATATATATATATATATATATATATATATATATATATACTAGATGGTACCCGTCAAGATTTGACGGTAAATAACTTGAATGTTTCATTAAAAAATTCTTGAATTTTTAATGAATTGCTTTTAAATTAATTATTGAGGGTGTGACAAATTTCTATATTGCATAAGTGATTCCTATTTCTTTAAAGTGATAGAGGGTACAGTCAGCCAAACCTATTCAATGAAGTCACAGAATTTTAACTTTATAATTTACAACCAGTTATGCTTCTTTTACCAGAAATTTAACTAAAAATAGTGGGTAGAGCATTTATTTTTATTTACTTTTGTTTTTATTTTTTCGAAAAAATAACAGTATTTATTTTTATTTATTTATTATGTTTTTTTTTTTTTTTTTTTTTTTTTTTTTTTTTTTTTTTTTTTTTTAACTACATGACCATTAAAAGCTGCCATAAATTTTATTTTTATCTGTCTCATTCTCTAAAAGTCCAAATTTGAAACTTTGTGCTGCATATAATTTTTATTACTTGAATTTTATTTTACATTTTTATACATTTTTCTTTAAATATGAAACAATGGATATCAAGGTAATTTTTTTTATAGTTCTTATATAAATATATTTCTTTCTTTCCGTTTTCTTTTTTTAAGGAAAAGAAAGGCAAACTTTTCTTTCTGACACACACCCACATATATTCTTAATAATGGTCTGAAGATATAACAAAAATTGTAGACCAGCTCAATTTATTTAATTGATAATTACATTAAAAATATTTTACCTTAAATATTTTAAATATAAAATTATTATTATTATTATTTAGAATATTTCTCTGCGTTAAATTTTATTTAATTATAAAGCATTCAAATAATAATAATAATAAAATAAAAATCATATAACTTCTCCTCCTAATAAAATGTCATTATTGAAATAACTTATCGCGAAAAATATTACAGAAATCATTTTGCCAGGCGTTGGGTTCGAACCTGCTATCCACTACAAACTATCGGCGGTCTAAACTGCTGCTTTACACCTCTCAGCCACCGAGAACTCGTTCTCGGTACCTCTAAATTGAACAGGGTTGATACATGTGCAGATGTCCCGAAATGGCTCTACTTAAAATTTTACCTTTGCGTTTTAATATGTATGATGATTTTATAGTTTTTGGAGGTTTTAAAAAACTGAAGAATGATATATGTTATACAACGTAGATTAAATAAGGCAGTTGTTCGACTTATAATACGGCATCGGAATGCTTAAGCCTAACATGGCCGAAATAAAATGGCTGATTTTAACGAGAGACTATCAAGATCCGGATGAGTTCACTCCGGAAGCGTTATACACTTTGCGCCATTATATATATAATATATATGTATATATATATATATATACATACACAAAATAAAAATATATTTAAACAAGAACGTAAAATAATCAAGCTTCAAAGATAGATAATTTTTCAACACATTCAGAATTATGTAAAAAAAAAAAAAAAAAAAAAAAAAAAAAAAAAAAAAAAAAATAATAATAATAATAATAATAATAATAAGGTTAAATATGATGGCTTAAGAAAGGAACTTACAAAACACGTAACACATTTCAAAATTAAAGTTCAGCAATATTATCAGTCATTGGAAAAATATCCAAATTCCTTTTTGCAACGCTGTATATGATCTATAGATTTTAATATATATTAAATAGTATGCTAAACATTAGTTCAGTTAAGAAACGCATTTGCACAGTTGGAAATTAACCTTCAACATATTTCGTCAATAAACGGAAATGTATACATCTTTTTTGCAGCTCTGTATATGATTTACAGATTTTATACATACGAAGTAACTAAATTACTTAAATAATAATTTAAAAAAAAACTCGTACCACAACAGATAACGAACTTCCAGCAATTTGTTTATTTATACAGTACTATAAGCGAATCCTTTTGTGTCCCCCCATAAATAAACGATGAATGCTATGTTCATCATGTTCTATAGTAAGCATCTTTTTGTACACTTCAGTGATGTGTATCAATTTCTATATGTTTGAAATAGTGTAATATCATTCCAATATACTACGAATGATTTTTCCCTATAGACCATAGAAAATTTGTGATTTTAATCAATGGTTTTTTTTTTAATCAGTTGATGAAAATCGTTAACACCCTATTGCACCCAAATGGCAAGCATGAGTTTTTGTTAATCTCGATTGATTGACGAATTTTTTCCTTCAACCAACTGACGCTTTTTGCAATATTTTTCCACATTTGATTTAAGAATTTCACAATATTTTCCTTCTACCTAACAATTGGAGAATTTTGCAGCTTTTTCTTACAAACTTCCTTTGCAGTTATCCAAAGTTTTCAGCATAACAAAATGTAAAAATATAACTAAAAATCAAATGAACAGCACATAAAGAAAAACTATAAAATTATTAATTTAGATATTGTATTTCCAATATTTCGATTGACTAAGGTTTAATGCAGTTTTATTTATTTTTTTAAATAAATAAAATTGTGTGATTTGTGTTTGGTTGCGATTTTCTCTGGGACGGGAAAATTTAAGTTCATCTGTGACCCTGTGAGAGAGGGCGGAAAAATTACTGTTCCTGCTGACCACTAAAATTTTCAAATTAGTGGTCCAAATGGATTTATGGTGTTCCCGGACCACCGGACCACCAATGATTTCGAACACTGACTGATTTTTCAAATGCTGAAGATTTCTTTGTAAAAGATGTTTGAATTGATATACTGTTTAATTTTTTGATTATTTTCCCTGTGTGAAATTTGAATATTTTATGTCTTAAAATATTTACTCTTCCATTTAAAACAGGTGGAGAAATTAACATGATGCTTGGATCTATTCCATTTTACTTGACTTGAAACTCTGATTCAGAACATACTAAGCTTCAAGAACTCTTTATATTTGATGACCTGAAGGGCCAGAGAGTGTGCAGCACCCTCCTAAAACTGTCTGAGAGAAACTGTATGTAAAATGATATTACATTACACTAAATATTAGTCTGACATATACTATACATATAATTTAATGATTATATAATTTGTATTTTCAATAAATAAGCGGCATACCGCAAACCATCTTAAATGTGTTTCTATTTAATTGTGTCTGTAACTATTTCTTTTTTCAGCTATTGCAAGGCTGCTCTTGGTGAATATTTTTCTTTTCTAAGAGTATTGTTAAAAAATAAATAAATCTTCGTCATAGATTATCATTTAGGGATACTGAAAAAATCCATATATAAGTAACAATAATTAGTCGCTTGGTGGCGACACTGCTGTTATTAAATTAACCCTTAAAAGTAAGTATTTAATATACTATAGAAATACATTGTGTATTTAAAAAAAGCTTTAAAGTTTAAAGTAATACTTTTGTATTAACTGATATTAGAGGTTAAAGGGATTCTGCTACTTATAGCTGCCTTTGTGATGCTGATTATGTCAGTGTTGACGCATATACTTTGATTATGTATCCGTTATGTTTGTGCTTTATTTATTCAAAAGTGTTATATTCATTATTGAATGTTAAACAGAAACAAATGCTGAACTTTTTTTGTTGTTTGATATTCAAATGAATTAATTTTGCGTAACTGAGCTGTGTTGCAATATAAATTTTAAAAATATTTTTATTTTATTTTTTGTTTTGTGAAAAGAAGGTACAAATGTATAATATAAAAATTTCAGCATCTATAGATTTACAAAAATTAAAGAAAATAAAACAGATCATGAAAGTAGCAGCTAAGTGCATTATGGAAAAAACCTTTTCAAACTCGTGCAAAAATTAATATTGGTTGAAGAAATTCATTCAGCCATTATTTAAATTAAAATAATAATAAAAACAGGTATGTTTTTAAATGTAAGATTTTTTTTTCTTCTCTGATATTTTCTTTGCAAACACTAAATGGACTGTAAGTGTAACCGAGTGCGGAGAAATATTCCAAAATGTACAAAGACAGAATGGTAATATTTGTGGGGGAATAAAATGCAATTATTTTGTGAAATTAGATCAAACTGGTTTACATTTGTTTTTTTAAATATATTTTAAAGACAATAGAATCAATAATTAAAACTTTAATAATTTTCGGTTTAATGAAAACAAAACAAAAAACAGTTTCCTACTGCAAGATAATCTTGCATAATCTGAAATTTTGTTTATTATTACACCATAAAATGATAAATTGAAAACCAAAATGAGGTAAAAAAAGAAAGCTGCAATCCGGTGTAACCTTTCCCCATAAAGATGAGAGAAAATCCTGAATCGTGGTTCAAACTTTTAGCAAAAAATTGGAATAGAGAAAACCTTGAATTATGATTTAACCTTTCACCAGAAAATTTTATTTAAAAAAAATCTGAATCATGGTTAAACCTTTTACCAGAAAATTGGATTTAAAAACAATCCTGATTCGTGGTTTAACTTTTTACCAGAAAATTGGATTAAAAAAAACTAAATTGTGGTTCAAATTTTCACCGGAAAATTGGATTTAAAAAAAATCCTGAATCATGGTTTAACGTTTCACTAATATAATGGTATTTGTGAAAGCACCAATAAACTGGTGAAACTTATCACCAATATCTTGGTTGCAGCTAAATTTCAGCGACTTTTCACCATTTTCTTGGTGAAACATCACACTTTATTTTTAAGTGTATCGATAAAATTTGTTTTCAATTTAGGCATACTTTATAAACTCAGTAATGATACTTTACTTTCCTTATTGTTTCTATTCGCTTTTTTAATCTAACTAAAAACCGTAAGGTCTGCTTCTGCTTATCTGCTCATTTACTGCTGTTGTTATAATGTTCATTTAATATCAAAATGATTTTATTACTTATTTTGCATCGAAGTATTTTGATTAATGAGGAAAATTCCACTCTAGATATCTAAAACTGTAAAAATTCAACTCCATATTGAAAGAATACCATAACAATAACTCTAAAAAATATAAGTATTAGCATACAAAACAATTACGTAAAATATTTTCGGAATACTGCTGAAAAACCATTAGTGATCTACTGTAAAAATTTTGTACAGTTGCAAATATCTTTTGGTGAGTGTAAATAAGATATTTTAGACAGAACAGAAAGAAATCCTTACCAACTTTACTGCAGTATCTCTGGCACGGTTACAAAAACTTTCTGGCGAGAATACAAAAACTGTTTTAGATACAATAATAAAAAATCATTGGTAATTTTTCTGACGGTACTTTAATAAATTTACCGAAAATTTTTTGCTAAAGTATATGCAAAGTTTTTGGTGCAATACTACAAAAATTCATAGTAAATGTACTATGAAATCCTTCGCAAATTTACAAAAAAATTCTTAGTCAATGTACTAAAAATTCCTTTGTAAGTGTACTAAAAAAGCATTAAAAAATTCACAAAGTATTGTTTAGGACAGAAATACAGGACTACCTAAAAATCGTTAGTACCATTACTAAATAATCCTAAGTAAATTTACGAAAAATTCTTTAGTAAACTCACTAAAAAGTCGTTAGTAAGTTTACTGAACAATATTTAGTAAACTTACAAGGAATTCTTTGGAAAACATTCTAAAAAATCCTTAGTACGTTTACTAAACTATCCTTGGAAAATTTACCACAAATTCTTTAGTAAGTTCCCTAAAAAATCGCTAGTAAGTTTACTAAGAAATATTTAGTAAATTTACAAAAACTAATAGAGAAACTCCCTTGAAAAACCGTTAATAAATTTACAGAACAATATTCACTAAATTTACAAAAAAATGTTGGAAAACTCCCTAAAAAATGGGTAGTACGTTTACAACATATTCATAGATAAATTTACTAAAACGTATTTAGTAAACTCCCGAAACAGGCATTAGTAACTTCCCTAAACAATATTTAGTAAATTTACAAGAGTGTTTTTGGGAAACGCCCTAAAAAATCACTAGTACGTTTACTAAGCAATATTTAGTAACAGTTACTGAAAAAAATTTTGTAATTTTACATGATTATCTTTCGTTGTGGTTACATAAAAAGTTCTAGGCATCCCAGTTTCCGACAAATTTCTTAGTAACCTTACATTTTTTTTTTTTTTTTTTTTACAGTGTAGTTCTCTTTTGTTTCCCCTAATACTTCCAATTAGAGTTGTTAGTTTCGCCAATAATTTTGTCGCGTGTGATATGCTAGTGAAAAAGTTATCGGTCGTGATATTTCTTCCGCAGCTTGTATATTGCTCGACAAGTTTCAAAACAGCGTATTCACTGGGAAGCATTGATGATGGTCGTTGTTCAACTTTTCTCAAATAAGGAAAAACCATTCAAAACATATTTGCCACAAACATCTGATGCAAGCCAGAATTTGATGTCAAATTTGTTGGGTTTATTAGGCATATACTGTGTAAACCTGCATCAGGCTTTTGACGGAAATAATTGCTCGTCAACTGTTATAATTTGCCCTGGTTGAGAGCAAGTTTGACTATTTTCAATGAACTTGTCGAAATTTCCGAAACAAAGCAAATTTGTTTGTAGGGGCCTAATTCTTTCGATTCTTTTGTCAAAACGAATAAACCGCAGGATTTGCTTGAAATTTCCTCTGATGATAGTTTTTCTAAAAAATTCGATACCCCAATTTGCTGACTATAAATAACTCAGTTTTAAATTTTTTGCCTCGTAGGCTCCACCAGCATATGAAATCCTTATACACGCACGTATTTCCGGTAATACTGTTTTCCAATCGTTCCTCAAAATTCGGCGGCCTTCTTCTTCTATACACTTTTTATATGTTTGATAATATACTTATCTATTATCAACGATAATGCACTGATGGAATTATCTGCCATAATGTTCCTTTTTGCGTAGCCTGTTGGCCCTTTTACACCATTGAAAATACAACTAGATGGTAACTTTCAGGAATACCCTCTTTGTCAAAGCCTGGTTCAGCTCAACAGAATAAATCTCGGGTAATGGAACTCCAGAAATCGCTGGATACGAAATTACACTAGATAAATTTTAACACAATTATTCTAATTGGTAAACAAATCATATTAGAAGTAAATTGCCAACTGGGCGAAAAATGTCCAAACCAGGATTCGAACCCGGGACCTCCTGGCTGAAGCCGCCAGTGCTCTGCCATCTGAGCTATCCCGGACGATTCTGGTCGAACTTTTTCACCCAGCTAACCTTGATGATTACAGCATCCGGTCTGAAGCCTGGTTCAGCTCAACAGAATAAATCTCAGGTAATGGAACTCCAGAAATCGCTGGATACGAAATTACACTAGATTAATATTAACACAATTATTCTAATTGGTAAACAAATCATATTAGATGTAAATTTCCAACTGGGCGAAAAATGTCCGGACCAGGATTCGAACCCGGGACCTCCTGGCTGAAGCCGCCAGTGCTCTGCCATCTGAGCTATCCCGAACGATTCTGGTCGAACTTTTCACCCAGATAACCTTGATGATTACAGCATCTGGTCTGAAACCTGGTTCAGCTCAACAGAATAAATCTCAGGTAATAGAACTCCAGAAATCGCTGGATACGAAATTACACTAGATTAGTTTTGCTGTAATCTTCAAGGTTAGCTGGGTGAAAAAGTTCGACCAGAATCGTCCGGGATAGCTCAGGTGGCAGAGCACTGGCGGCTTCAGCCAGGAGGTCCCGGGTTCGAATCCTGGTCCGGACATTTTTCGCCCAGTTGGAAATTTACATCTATTATTATTTGTTTATCAATTAGAATAATTGTGTGAAAATTAATCTAGTATTCTCTATCTTGTTTAAATTAAATATTTTCTTTTTATAATATTACCTCTCGTCAAAACTGTTTTTCATTTTCTCTTTTTCTTCTTTTTTTTCTTTTAATTAATATTAGTAACAGTTTTTTCTTTTATTTTTCAAAGTGTAATATCCGTTTCAATTTTTTTTTTTTTTTTTTTTTATCAACGATAAATTTCGCCAAGAAATAAAATGGTAAACCTTATCGTCCAAAATAACAGAACTTTCCGTCATAATTCTATAACTAATCTAGGTAGAATGATGTGTTACAGCTTAAAACCTTCCCTGAAACGATACCTATCTAACGGTATAAGTTTCGTAAAATTCCATGCGGTAGAACGCGAAATCTAGGCGTTCGGAACGAAATTTCCGTTTGGGTTTTATATATATAACTAGCAGGCTATGCCCGCTGCGCTGGTCAATATTTCCAAATGAACCTTGGATTAAACTAAATGGTGAGTTTCAACTTGTATTTTAAACAATATGGATCTTCAGCTTGACCTTGCACATTACTGAAAACGATGCGAACGCCATTGCGATATAATGTTATCTTAAAATTTAGCAATTAAGAACTTTTTTAATTTATTTTATTTAAAATTTAGCAATTAAGGACAAAATTTAGCAATTAAGAAGTAATTGTTTTATTTGATTATAAACAGTGCACTTATGGTCGGGTAATGAGACCGTTATGACAACAGGAATTAATACCTCTGTAACTAATCAACATATAATGAAATTGTATATACTAACACCATTCCTAAAAGTCATGCAACAGGGCCACTTGTAACAAAATATGTTCTGTAGATTTTTTTAAAAAGGCTAAACTTTCATAATCAGGTTCACTTAATTTTTGAACTTTTACTGTTGCTCTATAACTAAGTACCCTTGAACAATATGTATGCACTAAAACCTTTCCAAAATTATTACCTAACTAATTGTGGTATATCCTACGAAAGTATTATAAACAATCGGAATGAAATACAAATTTCCATTGTAAATATATAGTAGATGATGATGATGCGATTTTGTGTAATAGAATTCATAGTAAAGATTTCTCTTCAAACAAAAACGATGCTTTCAACATTAAAGCTAATACACCAATATGTGAAGTATCCGATTACGGAAGGTTAACTTGAATTCTCATGAGCAACTACTCAAAGAAAAGTGAATATGTGGCTTTTGTGATACTTTTATGTCAGCCGGGCGCAGGTAATAAATCAATAAAGATTGTTTTCATAGCATATTCTTATTTTATTATTTTCATTTAAAACACAAACCTTTCACTCATTTAATTTAAAATGCATGCCTTATACTAATTTCATTTAAAAAACTGAAAAGATAAACAATAACAGGAAATAATGCCATAATTAAAAGCAAAAAAATATTTTTAATTTACATACGCAAAATGTAACTACTGCTACTGGGAATTTTAAAAATGCTATCAGCGAGATGTGCGCACGGTTGTTATAAAAGTACCCATTTTTTCTTCTTATCGAGGAGCAATTTATAAATCGCACAATATTATTCCAATTCCAATTTCTTTCATTTAGGAACCTATGACCGGAAAAAATGGAAAAAGACTCTTGTAGATTCTTCTGATGGCGGCATCTGACGCCATAAACCGAGTTTATATATATGAAAAAAATTTTTAAGTCATTACAAACATTGCTTTCATACTTAAATATTTTCATTGCTACTACTTGTTATCCCGTCGACCAATTTCGCCAAATTATATAAATCGCCAAACCATTCGCCAAATTATATAAATTGACATAATCTTTATTTTAAATAACGAAATAACAAATAAATTAGTATAACATTAATAAAAATACAAATAAAACGTCGGAAATTAAAATCACTTGATGACGTAAACACGTGTAGTTTGTTTAAATTCAAGTGAATTTGATATTTACGATCAACCATTATTGGCATTTAATCTTATAGTTTGACGACAGATTTTTGGTCGACGGAATATTTAAGTAGTACCTTTTCCATTTTTGTTTTATAACGCTAAATTCTCAGTAATTTTTTCCCTTTTATTTTACATAAAATCACTATTTTTTTTAAAAATTAAGATGCTTGCATTTTTATTTCAAACTCATAGAGCCGTTTTTATTTTTTATCCAAAAGGTTTGATTTGAATTTTTTTCCGTTGCTAGAGTAACGGATGTAATGATAGATATTTTGAGGTTTAGATGCCAAAGAGACCGCCAAATTAGAAAAATATGAAATGTGTCATGAACTGTGGGACTTATAAAAATTTATTTGGTAGCATTCGATTCAGCATACAAAACTACATTAAAATATGCTATCATTTGACGCATAATTTTGATATTCGATTTTTTCCCCTCCCCGTGCAAAAACCATTAGGGGTGACACTTTAGAAAATCCTTTCTTAGCAGAAGTTTATGTCATGAGAAGTATTTTTACCACGATTTTCAAGATTTTAGGTTCAGTAGTTTGTGCTGTGCGTTAATTAGTCCCCTAATCCAGACTTTATTTTATATACTATACTAGCAGCCTAACGCCCGCTACGCTGGTCAGTTTTTCTAAAGAAACCTTGAATTAAACGAAATATATCTGTAAATTTGATCATGCGTTTTAAAGTATTATGGACATTTACCTGGAATGCCCAAACAATATGAACGTTATTACGCTATTATATCTTTTGAGCCATACAAAATTTAGGCTGTTAAGGGCCAACTTCTTTCGTTGATCATTTAGTGCAGTATTCGGTGAAGAACGATAGAACAATATGTAATATACTGAAAGGGTTCATGAAAAATTATCAATGCAAATCTCATCAGAATCTGTTAATCGGACATACTGAAAAGGCTAATCGTTCATAATTTGTTCGCCTGCTTCTAAAACATTCAGCCTTAATTCCATAATCAAGCAACCTGACGACCAAACAACACCAAGCGAATGATATGTGCTTTATACTAAAATATTCACTGAAAAATTAACTAACAGAGCAAGTTCCATAGAAATCCACTGAGCAGGATCTTTTAAACTGGAAAACGTACCGAAACATTTCATAAAAATAATATAATTAACAGTTTAAATCCCGTGAAAATTCATTCAGCGGAACATTAAAAAAAGCCAATCTTTCGAAATTGGGTTCATCTGATTTAGATGTTTACGCATAATTATTTAATTAAGTAACGTAGAACATTATATTTTATACTAACATCTTTTCTGTAAATTATCTAACTAACAATGTAAGCCCCATCAAAATCAATTCAGTAGAAGTAAATTTAAACAACATGAAATCCATTACGGTTTTATATCTTCTAATGTCTCAGACAAAATTTGGACTGTTATGCAGAAAATCTTTAAGTTGATTATTTATAACTTAATATAAAAAAGAACGGAAGAACAATATGTAGCATATTAAAATCAACCCTGAAAAATAAAAAATGCAAATCCCATCAAAATCCGTTCATTAAAATCTTCTAGTAAGACTAATTTTTCATAATCGGGTTCACCAGATAATACAACATTCAGCTATAATTCTATAGCAAAGGAATGTAGAACAATATGTGTTCTATACTAAAAACTTTCCTGAAAAAATATCTAACAACAGTGCTAATTAACTCAGTAGAACTTTTTAAAAAGGCTAATATTTCAAAATAGGGTTCACTGATTAAAGAACTTTGGCACATAATTCTATAACTGAGCAACGTAGAATAATATGCGTTATATATTAAACACTTTCTTGAAAATTTATCTAACAATGCAAATCTTCTCAAAATCCATTGAAAAGAACTCAAGTTATAAGCGGTGGGACCGATGTTTCCCTTTTTATTTTATATTTGAAGTTGATAGTTAAATATATCTTTCATAATCAAGTTAACGTGATTGTGGAATTTTTAGGAATGTAGCATAGACTATACGCCGTAGACCTTCTGGTGTTTTTTAGAAACTCTGCACTCCATAACTATAACGTAATATACTCTTCTAATATATACCCTCTGCCTATAGATTTTATCCTACTTTTTTTTTCAACTACACCACTGAGAACTTTCCTCATAATTCCATAACTAAAAATGCAGAATGACATTTCAAATGTTGCAACAATCCCTAATATTACCCAACTGCGCAACTCCAATCAAAATACGTTCAGTAGAACTTTAAATAAAAGTTAATCTTTCACATTCGGGTTCACCTAGTTTTGGAACTTTCTCTTGTAATCTAATTTTCTGCAATCTGATTTGTTGCCAAGTTTGTGCTTCAGAAAAACAATAACCCAGAAGAAAACTTCGCTACGGAGAAGTATCAACCATCCACAAAAAATTATCTAACTAACAGTGTATGTCCCATCCAAATACATCCAGCAAAACTCAAATTATAAACGGGTGGAAGGAAAAGCAAATTTGCATTTTAATACATGCTTTACACTAATATCATTGAAAAAGATGAAAAGTAAAACAATAGGAAATAATGCCATAACTTAAAACAAAGATTTTTTTAAAATTTACATACGCGAAATATAACTACTGCTATTGGCAATTTTAAAAATGCTAATGGCGATATTTACATACGGATACGGCTGACATAAAAGTACCCATTTTTCCTTCTTATCCAGGAGCAAGTGATAAATCGCGATGTATTATTTCAATTCCAATTTCTTCCATTAAAAAAAGTAATACTTACGCATTATTCGGACCATGAGATAGATCGCCAAAAATGGTTGACAATTGCCAATCTTGTTTATCGTTTGCCAATTACGTTCAAAAAAGTAATTTAACATTCTTAAACATAACCTTGTTAAAAATGGCAAATTGTTTTAAGTAAATAAATAAATAAAATATATAACATAAAACTACATACTATAAACTATAATAAATAAAAATTATAATAATAAAATTAATTTAAAACTATACTAAATAAACTATCAAATGGACAAAAAATAAGGGTTGCTGTAATTCATGTAATTGCCATGCTTGGCGCAGTTGTATCTGACATGGCCCGGATGTAAATAAACTATCAAATGGACAAAAAATAAGGGTTGCTGTAGTTAATGTAATTGCCATGCTTGGCGCAGTTGTATCTGACATGGCCCGGATGTAAGTACCACAAAATTTTTAAAGTCGTACGAACATTGGTTTCATTTTTTTTTTAATATTTTCGTTTTATAATGTTAATTTCTAAGTGGATCGCTTCCCTGTATTTTAAATAAATTCAATATTTTTTTTCTTTTTTTCAAGGCGTTTGTATTTATTTATTTTTTTCAAACTCATATAGCCGGTTCAATTCTTTAACCAAAAGATTTAACAAACAGATTTAATTTGAATTTCTTCCGTTGCTACAGTAACGGATGTATAAGATGAATGAATATGGATGAATTATCACTTAAAATGTTAGGTATTTCGAGGTTTTGGCGCCAAAGACATTGCCAAATTAGAAATATATGAAATATGTCGCGAACTATTGGGCTTAAAAGAATTTAGTTTGTACCATTCGATTCAGCATACAAAAATACACCAAAATATGTTATCAGTTGAAAAATAGCTATAAAATCCGATTTTTAAGGAATTTTTTAAAAGTTCGTTCGATTTTTTACCCCCCTTAGGGGTGGAATTTTAGAAAATCCTTTCTTAGCGGCACTCTATTTCATAAGAAGAATTTTTACCACGAATTTCAATACTTTAGGTTCAGTAGTTTGGGCTGCGCGTTGATTAATACAAAATTCAGACTTTCTTTTATATATATAGATTAGATATGCGATTTTGCGGTGAATCGATGATCGAAAATTAGTCCAATATCATTTGAAATATTACATAACAGAGGAGAAAGTACGAAGAAAGACGAAGAAGAAATGACGAATTACAAAAGACTTGTAATTTTTTTTTTCAAAATATTGAATTTTTCCATAGTAATAACGTATTAAAACATAAATTTCCTTAAAAATTATCTTTATTTCCTAGATTTCGAATCTGTGAATTTTCCTATAAATGAAATTGGTGATATGACTTGAGAAAATAGATAATATTTGCATAAATAAAATGGGTAATATTCGTTGATCTGAGTTCCAGTTTATAAATTCGCATACTTTCGGAATTACGGCGAAAAACATTTTTAAAAGTATGAAATTATTTTACAATATGTGTGTGTGGCAGAAATTCACACTCAAATTTAAGTATTCGATTCCATTTTTAAAATATTGACTGATATCTATATAAGTTACAATTGAATATGAAAATGTACTAAAAAAAAATCTCTTTCACCTAAAAAAACACCATTTGTGAGAACATCCTCAAGCTAATGTCACGCTTATGCATTTTTGGCTTAAAATCACATTGTTTGGCGACAAAAGAAAAATAAAAAATTGTAAAGAAACAAATAGTAATTACACATGTGACTCACAATTACATCTGCTTGTTTCTTCTATAAGTCACGTGATGGGACAATTAGATATATAAAAAAAAGAAAAGAACAGAACAGAAAGAAAATGTCGTTAAAATTTCATCTAATCAAATTTTCAGATTCGTTTCCATATCTAACGCAAGCGATAAAGAGCCAAATATTGCGTATCAAGTGTAATATTTCTTATTAAATAAATTTTTAAGCATTACAAATATTTCTTTCAGGTTTTGATTAAGTGTTTCCGTTTTTTAATATTATCACTCATTAAAACGGATTTTTTTCTTCTTTTTTTCTTTTTTTTTCATTTAAATAAAATTAGTAACCGTTTTTCTTTTATTTTTCGAGGTTTAATAGCCGTTTCAATTTTTTTTTTATCAACGATGAATTTCGCCAAGAAATAAAATGGTAACCTTATCGCCCAAAATAACAGAATTTTCCGTCATAATTCTAAAACTAATATAGGTAGAATAATGTGTTATAAATTAAAACTTTCCCTGAAACAATACCTATCTAACGGTATAGGTTCCGTAAAAATCCATGCAGTAGAACTCGAAATCTAGGCGTTCGGAACGAAATTTCCGTTTGGATTTTATATATATAATAGATAATATAATAGATAATAGATTTTATATATATATATAATAAAATAGATAATAGATTATGTGTTATGAACTATCTCAAAGTTTAAAACAGATCGCATTGTTAGATTTCCTAATTTTAACAATATCGCGTTATGTTAGTTCCACATTCCACCACCAGGGAGCGCAATCTATTCTTAACGAAAGCGTATCTGAACGAAACTCCTTCATGTAACCTTTCTGTAGATACGTGAATCGGGAGGGTGGCGGTCTTAACCAATAATTTAAGATAATAGCTGAAATTACTACGAAAAATATTTTAAAGGGGCTCTACGCGGACCCCTAATAGAGTTAGAGGAAATCGGAAGACGGCAAAATAATCGCGGGGAAAAGTTTGCTTGGGTGCCCCGGAGCTACTTTTGGCGCGAGATCTAAGCTCTACGACCAACAGGAGCCCAGATATTTAAGGAAATATGAAGTAACAAAGTCCAAAATAATAGAATTTTCCGTAATAATTCTATAACTAATCTAAGTAGAATGGTGTGTTATAGCTTAAAACATTCCCTGGAACGATACCTATCTAACGGTATAAGTTCTGTAAAAATCCATGCAGTAGAACTCGAAATCTCGGCGTTCGGAACGAAATTTCCGTTTGGATTTTATATATATAATAGATAGACGAGCAGGCTATGCCCGCTGCGGTGGTCAATATTTCCAAATGAACCTTGGATTAAACTAAATGGTGAATTTGAACTTCTATTTTAAACAATATGGATCTTCAGCTTGACCTTGCACATTACTGAAAACGATGCGAACGCCATCGCGATATAATGTTATCTTAAGCGTTGGACAAAATTTAGCAATTAAGAAGTAATTGTTTTAGTTGATTATAAACAGCGCACTTATGGTCGGGTAATGAGACCGTTATGACAACAGGAATTAATACCTCTGTAACTAATCAACATATAATGAAATCGTATATACTAACACCATTCCTCAAAGTCATGCAACAGGGCCACTTGTAACAAAATATGTTCTGTAGATTTTTTTAAAAAGGCTAAACTTTCATAATCAGGTTCACTTAATTTTTGAACTTTTACTGTTGCTCTATAACTAAGTACCCTTGAACAATATGTATGCACTAAAACCTTTCCAAAATTATTACCTAACTAATTGTGGTATATCCTACGAAAGTATTATAAACATTCGGAATGAAATACAAATTTCCGTTGTAAATATATAGTAGATGATGATGATGCGATTTTGTGTAATAGAATCCATAGTAAAGTTTTCGCTTCAAACAAAAACGATGCTTTCAATATTAAAGCTAATACACCAATATGTGAAGTATCCAATTACGGAAGGTTAACTTGAATTCTCATGAGCAACTACTCAAAGAAAAGTAAATATGTGGCTTTTGTGATACTTTTATGTCAGCCGGGCGCAGGTAATAAATCAATAAAGATTGTTTTCATAGCATATTCTTATTTTATTATTTTCATTTAAAACACAAACCTTTCACTCATTTAATTTAAAATGCATGCCTTATACTAATTTCATTTAAAAAACTGAAAAGATAAACAATAACAGGAAATAATGCCATAATTAAAAGCAAAACAATATTTTTAATTTACATACGCAAAATGTAACTACTGCTACTGGGAATTTTAAAAATGCTATCAGCGAGAAGTGCGCACGGTTATTATAAATGTACCCATTTTTTTCTTCTTATCGAGGAGCAATTTATAAATCGCACAATATTATTCCAATTCCAATTTCGTTCATTGAGGAACCTATGACCGGAAAAAATGGAAAAAGACTCTTGTATATTCTTCGGATGACGGCATCTGACGCCATAAACCGAGTTTGTATATATGAAAATAATTTTTAAGTCGTTACAAACATTGCTTTCATACTTAAATATTTTCATTGGTATTACTTGTTATCCCGTCGACCAATTTCGCCAAATTATATAAATCGCCAAACCATTCGCCAAATTATATAAATTGACATAATCTTTATTTTAAATAACGAAATAACAAATAAATTAGTATAACATTAATAAAAATACAAATAAAACGTCGAAATTAAAATCACTTGATGACGTAAACACGTGTAGTTTGTTTAAATTCAAGTGAATTTGATATTTACGATCAACCATTATTGGCATTTAATCTTATAGTTTGACGATAGATTTTTGGTCGACGGAATATCTAAGTAGTACCTTTTGCATTTTTGTTTTATAACGCTAAATTCTCAGTAATTTTTTCCCTTTTATTTTACATAAAATCACAATTTTTTTTAAAAATTAAGATGCTTCCATTTTTATTTCAAACTCATAGAGCCATTTTTATTTTTTAGCCAAAAGGGTTGATTTGAATTTTTTCCGTTGCTAGAGTAACGGATGTAATGATAGATATTTTGAGGTTTAGATGCCAAAGACAGCGCCAAATTAGAAAAATATGAAATGTGTCATGAACTGTTGGACTTATAAAAATTTATTTGGTAGCATTCGATTCAGCATACAAAACTACAATAAATTATGCTATCATTTGACGCATAATTTTGATATTCGGTTTTTTCCCCTCCCCGTGCAAAAACCATTAGGGGTGACACTTTAGAAAATCCTTTCTTAGCAGAAGTTTATGTCATATGAAGTATTTTTACCACGATTTTCAAGATTTTAAGTTCAGTAGTTTGCGCTGTGCGTTAATTAGTCCCCTAATCCAGACTTTATTTTATATACTATATTAGATATGCGATTTTGCGGTGAATCAATATCGAAAATTAGTCCAATATCATTTGAAATATTACATAACAGAGGAGAAAGTACGAAGAAAGACGAAGAAGAAATGACGAATTACAAAAGACTTGTCATTTTTTTTTTTTCAAAATGTTGAATTTTTCCATAGTAATAACGTATTAAAACATAAATTTCCTTAAAAATTATCTTTATTTCCTAGATTTCGAATCTGTGAATTTTCCTATAAATGAAATTGGCGATATGACTTGAGAAAATAGATAATATTTGCTTAAATAAAATGGGTAATATTCGTTGATCTGAGTTCGAGTTTATAAATATCACATGCTTTCGGTATTACGGCGAAAAACATTTTAAAAAGTATGAAATTATTTTACAATATGTATGTGTGGCAGAAATTCACACTGAAATTTAAGTATTCGATTCCATTTTTAAAATATTAACTGATATCTATATAAGTTACAATTGAATATGAAAATGTACTCAAAAAATGATCTCTTTCACCTAAAAAAACACCATTTGTGAGAACATCCTCAAGCTAATGTCACGCTTATGCATTTTTGGCTTAAAATCACATTGTTTGGCGACAAAAGAAAAATAAAAAATTGTAAAGAAACAAATAGTAATTACACATGTGACTCGCAATTACATCTGCTTGTTTCTTCTATAAGTCACGTGATGGGACAATTAGATATAAAAAAAAAGAAAAGAACAGAACAGAAAGAAAATGTCGTTAAGATTTCATCTAATCAAATTCTCAGATTCGTTTCCATATCTAACGCAAGCGATAAAGAGCCAAATATTGCGTATCAAGTGCAATATTTCTTATTAAATTAATTTTTAAGCATTACAAATATTTCTTCCAGGTTTTGATTAAATGTTTCCGTTTTTTAATATTATCACTCATTAAAACGGATTTTCTTCTTCTTTTTTTCTTTTTTTTTCATTTAAATAAAATTAGTAACAGTTTTTCTTTTATTTTTCGAGGTTTAATAGCCGTTTCATTTTTTTTTTTATCAACGATGAACTTCGCCAAGAAATAAAATGGTAACCTTTTCGCCCAAAATAGCAGAATTTTCCGTCATAATTCGAAAACTAATATAGGTAGAATAATGTGTTATAGATTAAAACCTTCCCTGAAACAATACCTATCTAACGGTATAGGTTCCGTAAAAATCCATGCAGTAGAACTCGAAATCTAGGCGTTCGGATCGAAATTTTCGTTTGGATTTTATATGTATAATAGATATAATAGATAGAATAGATAATAGATTATGTGTTATGAACTATCTCAAAGTTTAAAACAGATCGCATTGTTAGATTTCCTAATTTTAACAATATCGCGTTATGTTAGTTCCACATTCCACCACCAGGGAGCGCACTCTATTCTTAACGAAAGCGTATCTGAACGAAACTCCTTCATGCAACCTTTCCGTAGATACATGAATCGGGAGGGTGGCGGTCTTAACCAATAATTTAAGATAATTGCTGAAATTACTACGAAAAATATTTTAAAGGGGCTCTACGCGGGCCCCTAATAGAGTTAGAGGAAATCGGAAGACGGCAAAATAATTGCGGGGAAAAGTTTGCTTGGGTGCCTTGGAGCTACTTTTGGCGCGAGATCTAAGCTCTACGACCAATAGGAGCCCAGATATTTAAGGAAATATGAAGTAACAAATTCCAAAATAATAGAATTTTCCGTAATAATTCTATAACTAATCTAGGTAGAATGATGTGTTATAGCTTAAAACCTTCCCTGGAATGATACCTATCTAACGGTATAAGTTCCGTAAAAATCCATGCGGTAGAACTCGAAATCTAGGCGTTCGGAACGAAATTTCCGTTTGGATTTTATATATACTAGGGGATCGAACTGGAGCTCCTCGGGTTACAGATTATAGGTGAAAACCTTTTTTTTAATCTAATTATTTTTTTACATGTAATATATATTTTAGATCGTCCACTAATATCAAAAAGAATTTTTATATGAAAAATACCAATTATGCATTCAAATAAAGTTTTGAAATTTATTAAAAGCGATACTTTCACATGTCACCACATGCCAGGAGTTATTAACCCAAGATTTTGCGACTTACGTCAGTCTTTCCCATCATTTCGGTGCATAAGCGCGTGGTTCAATCACATGTCTGTTAAATTTGTTTCTTATTTACATTAAATTATTTATTTTTCTATAGAGGAAGTTTTAACTTTGTTATGGAACATTAGCCGGAAACATATGCTGAACTTTGTACATTGTTTTAAGGGCAAGCCTTCCGTAATCGAGCTACACGTGACAGAGATAAATTAAAAAATAATTTATGCTAGAAAATCTATATATATATTACGCTATCGTACGTGGCACAGAAATCGCGATTAATTGTTGGTTAATTGTTCAATTGTTTAATTGTAAACAATTAGCGGTTAATTGTTTAATGGCAACGCCCGAATGAAACGCATCTCATTGGTTATTGTGTAATATTTTTAAAAAGTGAATAACAATAAATAAATAAAAAGTTTAATTAATAACTATAGAACAAAACAATTTATATAATTAAAAAAATAAAATAAAAGTAAATAAACAATTTATTAGTAAATAAACAGCAGCATTCGGGTTACCATATCAAGCAAAATAACGACACTTTGGCGCCAGTTAAGTACCCCGGTCCGTATATGACATTGGCGTCAGAAAAAAGACGTGCCAATGCAGTGCGTATATGACACCTGTGCCTGTCTTTTATTCATCTTATTTAAAATACAATAAAAAAAATAAATGAAGGCGCTTTTCCAGTATAGGCACTTGGCGAAACTGAGAAAAGGTCCATGGCGAGAAAAGAATTTTTTTTTTTTTTCTGGCAACCGATTTAATCAAAATATTTTTTTCAAATAAAACTACACAAAAGTGTCCATGATCCCAAAGATTTCCTACTTTTATGTTAGCTGGGTGCAATTCTAATAGCATTTTTTAACTCGCCAGCAGCACTTTTTGTTTTTCGAGGGGTAAATTAAAACAAAGCTTTGATGTTGAAATTAAATGGTTTATGGTATTATTTATTCTTTTCCTTTTCTTTTTCTTTTTTTAAAGAGTTTTTTTTTTAAGTGAAAGTGATGAATTTTAAAGGTTTTATTTTTAAATGAAAGTCATCCATTCTAAATAAAATGAGTGAAAGTATTATATTTTAATCTGAATTAACGAAATATAAAAAAGAAAATGCGACGGGTACAATGTATGGCGATTTACCACCTGTGCCCGACTAACATAACTGTAGGGAGTTCTCGATTTCTCTATCAGAATCTTCAAATTTGGCGAAGGATTGAGCAAGTAAATTAAATTATGAATAAAAGTATTTTAAAAACCATAATAACTCAGTCAATTAAGATACAATTTTCAAACAAATAGCATTTGAAAGTAGATTTTTTTCTCTATTTGACGGTTTAAAAATTGAAAATGTGCGATATTTAGAAATTTAAAAAAATCGCTGACATAGCACGTATTTTAATTTCCATTTATTTTTTCAGTTTTTATGAGAAAATTGCAGCAAAAAGGTACAGTAATATATTATTTTCTTTCTTCCGTGATTAGTTTCCCTTTACTTTCAACCCCCCACGACTTTCAACAGAAATGGAGTTCTTCAGTTGCCACAATTACAAAAAATGTATTAAAAATTACAAAAAAATTAATATCTCAAAATTAAATTGAGATACAGCTTTCAAACAAATTGCATTTAAAAGAGCCTTTTTTTCGTTACATGACGGTGTAAAAATTTAAAATATGCTATGTTTAGAAGTTTAAAAATTTGCAGTAGAGAAAATTGCAAAACCAAAATTTTATTTCAAATTTCAAAGTGTTGCCATTCGCAGAATGGCGTATGCGTTACGCACAGATATGTTTGTCCTTTATAATATAGATAATAGAATAGATATAATAAAATAGACTAGCAGGCTATGCCCGCTACGCTGGTCTGCTTATCCGAATGAACCTTGAATTAAACAAAATGTATCATTGAATTTGACATTGTGATTTAAAGCAACATGGAACCTTACCTGGAATGTCCTTTCGCACTACTGAAAACGATAAGAACGCCAATGTGCTATTATATTTTCTAATGTGTAGACAAATTTTCAGCTATTAAGGTCTTAACACTTTTAGTTGATCAATAACAGTAGGATTGGTAAAGAAAGATAGTACAATACGCAATACAATAAAACAAACCCTGAAAAATTATATAACTACTTGTAATAATGCAAACAAACAAACGGACAAAATCCATACAGTAAAACTTTTTATAAAGGTTGATCTTTCATAAGAGGTCCATCTGATTATAGCACTTTCCCCCATAATTCTCTAACTAAGCAACGTAGAATCATACGCAATAAACTAAAACCTCCGCAAACATTGTCTTATCAACAAAGAAAGTATTATCAACATCCGCCATCTAGAACTTTTTGAAAAGTCTAATCTTTCATAATCGGTTTCATATGATTATGGAACTTTCCGCCATTACTTTATGACTAAGCAACGTAGAACAATATGCAAAATACTAAAACCATGTCTGAATAGATATCTAACTAAAATGAAATTCCTATCAAAATCCGTTCTGTAGAACTTTAAAAAATGTTAAACTTTCATAATCGGGATCAACTGATTATAGAACTTTCCACCACACCTCTATTATTAAGCAATGCAGAAGGGTATAGTATATACTAAAACTCTGCCTGAAAAATTATTTAACTAACAGTGAAAATTCAATCGTAATCAATTCGGCTGAATCTTTTAAAAAGATTAATCTTTCATGATCGGGTTCGTCTGATTATATAACTTTAAAACGTAATTGTATGTATAAGCAACGTAAAACGATATTTTATGTACTAAAATCTTCCCTGGAAAATTATCTAACTATCATTATGATCAAAATCCATTCAGGTGAGCTCAAGTTATATGCAACCGGGACGAATTTCCCATTTCCATTTTACTCTAGTATATAAAGTAGAAGCAGAAGTAGATAGATAAGAATATTGATTATTAAAATTTATGAAACTGCAAGTTATTTCTCGTTGTCTCTGCTGAATAATTTTAGACTTTTCAATCGGCGAGTATTGAGATTTACTATTATGTCTACAACAAATGTATTTCATTTTCTACCAAAACATTGTCGTTAAAATGAGCCAATTTGCTGTGGGTTCCGATATTATAAAATATTTTTTTTTCAAAATCGCCAACTACGCGCATGACATTTTAAGTGTATCTTGGCACTGCAGTAAACATTTCCATGTTTTATTCAGCGAAAAATGAAGTTATAACTTAATTTTACTTGATAATGAAAAATACTTCCACCTTCAAAAAATAGTAAATTAAAAATTTTGCACTGTTACGAATAAATAATAATTAAAGCCAAAAGAAATTCGCGTTCAATAAATATCAAGCCCCAAAGTTTGGCATCGTTTGCAATAAAATTTGGTACTTTTATTTTCCACTACAGGCGCCTTGGCGTTTTTTAAAAAGCTTGGCGCTATTCGGGCATCAAAAAGTGAGATTTATTGCCAATTGATATAAACAGTTAAGAAAACAAACTTGATGAATTTTTTTGTTTGTTTATATATGTATATAATAAATGTTTTTTATATACAAATTACTTCTGTTTCTAATTAAAATTAGATAAATTGCATCTTTATGTTAAATAAATTGTATAAACAGAAAAAAATTCTTGTTTATATGAAATGAAACAGTGAATAGGTTGCCAGAAAATATGTTTCCAAATTTTCTCTCCGCTAAGGCTATTTTCTCTGTTTCGCCAAGATCCCTATACTGTAAATTAGCAAAAAGTTTGCACATTTAGGATTGAAATAAATGGCGCAATAGTATACAATTTGGTATGGTGTTGGTATAACGTAAAAATAGGTATAACGTAAAAATGGTATAACGTAAAAAGTTTTCTTTCAAATCACGCCAATTCTGTGTTAATTCGTTATAGAATAGCTCCGCTTTAAAAACACAGAATCAGTTTAAACCTTTTCCT
This sequence comes from Maratus speciosus, assembly GCA_963932465.1. NCBI lineage: Eukaryota > Metazoa > Arthropoda > Arachnida > Araneae > Salticidae > Maratus > Maratus speciosus. The sequence goes on along the minus strand of OZ010790.1, from coordinate 323,313,320 downwards.
AAGTTAATTATGCGCCAAACCACGCCAGGTAATATACGCCAATTGTCAGTAGACTCAATTATGTAACTTATCGGTACCAAATATGCCAATTGTCTATGGATTCGATAACGTAATTTATCTCCTTAATTTATGTATACTTTACAAACTACATCTACTTTCCAAATTTCCTTATTTTAAGATCAATGGGTACTGTTAGATGTTAAAAAGCTTGGCGCAATTCGGGCTTAAGAAAGTGAGATTTGTGGCCAAATGATATGAACAGCTATAAAAACAAATAAAACGAACTTTAAGCTTTTTAAAATATGTATTCATATATATATTTCTATATAAATTTTTATTTATGAATATTAATATTTTTGTTATTTATGTACAATTTACTTCTGTTTTTATATAAAAAAGAGATAAATGTATTCTTTATAGTAAATAAATTATCTAATTACTGAACAGAAAATATGCATGAAAACTTTCCTTGTCTCGCCAAGCCCATTTTTTCCAACTCGCTGCTATATTGGAAACTATTAATGCAAATTCTATCAAAAACCGTTTATTTTAATTTTTAAAAAGGCTATTGTGATAATTGCGTACACCAGACTACAGAATTTTCCCCAAAACGGTATGGCTGAACAATATAGAAGGGCATGTTGTATACTGAAAACGCCCCTGAAAAATTGTCTAATTAACAGTCTAAGTTCCACCGAAATACATTGATAGAATCATTTAAAGAGGCTAATTTTCCATTATCAGGTTCATCTCATTAAAGATCTTTAAACCATAATTCAATACCAAGAAACGCAGAACGACGTGTTATGTACTAAAAAACTCCCCGAAAAATTACCTATCTAACAGTGTGCGTTCAGCAGAACTCGAGTTATAAGCAGCAGGAATGAAATTTCCATTTGAATTATATATATACATATATATATATATATATATATATATATATATATATATATAAGTAGAATTAGGTATTTCCAGAAAATGCTGTCGTTTATTGAGAAATAACCAATATTGTGAACGTCGCTCAAACTGATGGCACGGTCATGCATTTTTGGCTTAAAATTAAATCGTTTGGCGATAAAATGAAATCGCAAAAAACATACAATATGTAACTCACAAGTATCGTCATTTTTATAAATACATCTGCTAGTTTCTTCTGTATGTCACATGATGGTCGAGTTAAATAAAAATTAAAAGTAAATTTAAAAGAAATCAAAAACAAAAACAAAATTATCACTCAGATATTATTTTATAAAATCTTCTGATGCATTTTATTTAACCGGGCGCAAGAGATAAATTGCCAAATATAGTTTAAAACTGCAATCTTTCATATTGAATAAATTTTTAAGCATTACGAACGTTCTCTTTCATGTTTAAATTCGATATTTTCGTTTTCCAATATTACCACTCGTCAATTTTTTTTTCATTTTCTCTCTTCTTTTCTTTTTTTTCCTTTTAAATAAAATTAGTACAGTTTTTTTCCGCGATGTACAGCCATTTCAATCCATTTATCAAAAAATTCATCGCCAATAAAATAATGGTAACCCTTTCGCCCAAAATAACAGAACTTTCCGTCATAATTCTATAACTAACCTACGTAGAACGATGTGTTATAGCTTAAAACCTTCCCTGAAACAATACCTATCTAACAGTATAAGTTCCGTCAAAATCCATGCAGTAGAATTCGAAATCTAGGCGTTCGGATCGAAATTTTCGTTTGGATTTTATATGTATAATAGATATAATAGATAGAATAGATAATAGATTGTGTGTTATGAACTATCTCAAAGTTTAAAACATATCGCATTGTTAGATTTCCTAATTTTAACAATATCGCGTTATGTTAGTTCCACATTCCACCACCAGGGAGCGCACTCTATACTTAACGAAAGCGTATCTGAACGAAACTCCTTCATGCAACCTTTCCGTAGATACATGAATCGGGAGGGTGGCGGTCTTAACCAATAATTTAAGATAATTGCTGAAATTACTACGAAAACTATTTTAAAGGGGCACTACGCGGGCCCCTAATAGAGTTAGAGGAAATCGGAAGACGGCAAAATAATCGCGGGGAAAAGTTTGCTTGGGTGCTACTTTTCGCGCGAGATCTAAGCTCTACGACCAATAGGAGCCCAGATACTTAAGGAAATATGAAGTAACAAAGTCCAAGATAACAGAATTTTCCGTAATAATTCTATAACTAATCCAGGTAGAATGATGTGTTATAGCTTAAAACCTTCCCTGAAACGATACCTATCTAACGGTATAAGTTCCGTAAAAATCCATGCGGTAGAACTCGAAATCTAGGCGTTCGGAACGAAATTTCCGTTTGGATTTTATATATATAACTAGCAGGCTATGCCCGCTGCGCTGGTCAATATTTCCAAATGAACCTTGGATTAAACTAAATGGTGAATTTGAACTTGTATTTTAAACAATATGGATCTTCAGCTTGACCTTGCACATAACTGAAAACGATGCGAACGCCATTGCGATATAATGTTATCTTAAGCGTTGGACAAAATTTAGCAATTAAGAAGTAATTGTTTTAGTTGATTATAAACAGCGCACTTATGGTCGGGTAATGAGACCGTTATGACAACATGAATTAATACCTCTGTAACTAATCAACATATAATGAAATCATATATACTAACACCATTCCTAAAAGTCATGCAACAGGGCCACTTGTAACAAACTATGTTCTGTTGATTTTTTTTAAAAGGCTAAACTTTCATAATCAGGTTCACTTAATTTTTGAACTTTTACTGTTGCTCTATAACTAAGTACCCTTGAACAATATGTATACACTAAAACCTTTCCAAAATTATTACCTAACTAATTGTGGTATATCCTACGAAAGTATTATAAACAATCGGAATGAAATACAAATTTCCGTTGTAAATATATAGTAGATGATGATGATGTGATTTTGTGTAATAGAATTCATAGTAAAGTTTTCGCTTCAAACAAAAACGATGCTTTCAACATTAAAGCTAATACACCAATGTGTGAAGTATCCGATTACGGAAGGTTAACTTGAATTCTCATGAGCAACTACTCAAAGAAAAGTGAGTATGTGGCTTTTGTGATACTTTTATGTCAGCCGGGTGCAGGTAATAAATCAATAAAGATTGTTTTCATAGCATATTCTTATTTTATTATTTTCATTTAAAACACAAACCTTTCACTCATTTAATTTAAAATGCATGCCTTATACTAATTTCATTTAAAAAACTGAAAAAATAAACAATAACAGGAAATAATGCCATAATTAAAAGCAAAAAAGATATTTTTAATTTCCATTACGCAAAATGTAACTACTGCTACTGGGAATTTTAAAAATGCTATTAGCGAGATGTGCGCACGGTTGTTATAAATGTACCCTTTTTTTTTTCTTATCGAGGAGCAATTTATAAATCGCATAATATTATTACAATTCCAATTTCTTTCATTGAGGAACCTATGACCGGAAAAAATGGAAAAAGACTCTTGTAGATTCTTCGGATGACGCAATCTGACGCCATAAACCGAGTTTACATATATGAAAATAATTTTTAAGTCGTTACAAACATTGCTTTCATACTTAAATATTTTCATTGGTACTACTTGTTATCCCGTCGACCAATTTCGCCAAATGATATAAATCGCCAAATTATATAAATTGACATAATCTTTATTTTAAGTAACGAAATGGCAAATAAATTAGTATAACATTAATAAAAATACAAATAAAACGTCGAAATTAAAATCACTTGATGACGTAAACACGTGTAGTTTGTTTAAATTCAAGTGAATTTGATATTTACGATCAACCATTATTGGCATTTAATCTTATAGTTTGACGATAGATTTTTGGTCGACGGAATATCTAAGTAGTACCTTTTCCATTTTTGTTTTATAACGCTAAATTCTCAGTAATTTTTCCCTTTTATTTTACATAAAATCACTATTTAAAAAAAAATTAAGATGCTTGCATTTTTATTTCAAACTCATAGAGCCGTTTTTATTTTTTAGCCAAAAGGGTTGATTTGAATTTTTTCCGTTGCTAGAGTAACGGATGTAAGGATAGATATTTTGAGGTTTAGATGCCAAAGACACCGCCAAATTAGAAAAATATGAAATGTGTCATGAACTGTTGGACTTAAAAATTTATTTGGTAGCATTCAATTCAGCATACAAAACTACATTAAAATATGCTATCATTTGACGCATAATTTTGATATTCGATTTTTTCCCCTTCCCGTGCAAAAACCATTAGGGGTGACACTTTAGAAAATCCTTTCTTAGCAGAAGTTTATGTCATAAGAAGTATTTTTACCACGATTTTCAAGATTTTAGGTTCAGTAGTTTGCGCTGTGCGTTAATTAGTCCCCTAATCCAGACTTTATTTTATATATTATATTAGATATGCGATTTTGCGGTGAATCGATGATCGAAAATTAGTCCAATATCATTTGAAATATTACATAACACAGGAGAAAGTACGAAGAAAGACGAAGAAGAAATGACGAATTACAAAAGACTTGTAATTTTTTTTTTCAAAATGTTGAATTTTTCCATAGTAATAACGTATTAAAACATAAATTTCCTTAAAAAATATCTTTATTTCCTAGATTTCGAATCTGTGAATTTTCCTATAAATGAAATTGGCGATATGACTTGAGAAAATAGATAATATTTGCTTAAATAAAATGGGTAATATTCGTTGATCTGAGTTCGAGTTTATAAATATCACATGCTTTCGGAATTACGGCGAAAAACATTTTAAAAAGTATGAAATTATTTTACAATATGTATGTGTGGCAGAAATTCACACTGAAATTTAAGTATTCGATTCCATTTTTAAAATATTAACTGATATCTATATAAATTAAAATTGAATATGAAAATGTACTTAAAAAATGATCTATTTCACCTAAAAAAACACCATTTGTGAGAACATCCTCAAGCTAATGTCACGCTTATGCATTTTTGGCTTAAAATCACATTGTTTGGCGACAAAAGAAAAATAAAAAATTGTAAAGAAACAAATAGTAATTACACATGTGACTCACAATTACATCTACTTGTTTCTTCTATAAGTCACGTGATGGGACAATTAGATATATATAAAAAGAAAAGAACAGAACAGAAAGAAAATGTCGTTAAAATTTCATCTAATCAAATTTTCAGATTCGTTTCCATATCTAACGCAAGCGATAAAGAGCCAAATATTGCCTATCAAGTGTAATATTTCTTATTAAATTAATTTTTAAGCATTACAAATATTTCTTCCAGGTTTTGATTAAATGTTTCAGTTTTTTAATATTATCACTCATTAAAACGGATTTTCTTCTTCTTTTTTCTTTTTTTTTCATTTAAATAAAATTAGTAACAGTTTTTCTTTTATTTTTCGAGGTTTAATAGCCGTTTCAATTTTTTTTTTTTTTTTTTTTTTTTTTTTTTATCAACGATGAATTTCACCAAGAAATAAAATGGTAACCTTATCGCCCAAAATAACAGAATTTTCCGTCATAATTCTAAAACTAATATAGGTAGAATAATGTGTTATAGATTAAAACCTTTCCTGAAACAATACCTATCTAACGGTATAGGTTCCGTAAAAATCCATGCAGTAGAACTCGAAATCTAGGCGTTCGGAACGAAATTTCCGTTTGGATTTTATATATACGAGTTGGAACCCGTCGAAATTCGACGAATTAAAATGTTTAGAATGGAACTGTTAGATCGAATTTATAATAAACCTACAAAAATAATGACAATAAAAAATTCATCTTGCATTGGTTGTCTAACTCTTAAAACAAATATTGGTTTTAACCTAAAATTACCAAAATATTATTTCCAAAAATTTCAACTGCTTAAATTATTGAAAAATTAAACTGTATTAGAATACATAATCAAGATGAGTAATTATGTTGAAGCTATCGATTGAGGCTCTTATGTTTGTTTTTACGGGATGAAAAATCAGTAAAAGGAGTTCGCTTTGTCACATCATAAAATTTTCCCTTATAAAATCTATACTCTACGTTATTTTCACATTCTCAAAATTTACATAAGCACCACTCACATTCATAATTTAAAAGTATTTTAACGCGCAATACATTATTAATAAATGTATTTCCAAACTTAAAGTCACATTTGTCGATACAACTTTTCATGCGAACATTCGCACAAACTTTAAGTTCTAATCTCAGTACCCGCGAAAATTTACCATTCAGAAATTTGCCTTTAGTAGCCATAGTATTTATTGGTCAAATATTTAGATGTTTTGTTTTAAATATGACATATTTTTACTCACTGAATCATTTTGCCTAGCGTCTCAAACTCAGTATCAGCGTAATGTAAAAATTTTGAAATATCTTCTTCAATCTTTCGATTTATAAAGAAGAATGCGTTTTTTTTTTTAATGACTGACGTCATTTTCTGTTCAAAAATTAGAAAAAAGTTACTTTTATTTGTAATGTGAAAATGGCATCAATAAGGATATAACCAATAAAAAAAAAAAAAAAAATCATGACTATTTTCCCTTTACTTTTAATAGAAAAGGAGTACTTCAGTTGCCACAATTACAAAATTGGTACTAAAAACTATAAAAAAAAAATTAATCGAAATAGAATATTTGAGATAGAGCTTTAAAACAAATTGCATTTAAAAGTATATTTTTTTCCCTATACGACGGTGTAAAAATTGAAATTGTACGATGTTTAGAAGTTTTAAAATTTGCAGTAGCGAAAATCGCAAAACCGAAATTTCATTTCAAATTTCAAAGTGTTGCCATTCGCAGAATGACGTATGCGTTACGCACAGATATGTTTGTCCTTTATAATATAGATAATAGATAATAGAATAGATAATAGATTTTATATATATATAATAGAATAGATAATAGATTATGTGTTATGAACTATCTCAAAGTTTAAAACAGATCGCATTGTTAGGTTTCCTAAATTTAGCAATATCGCGTTATGTTAGTTCCACATTCCACCACCAGGGAGCGCACTCTATTCTTAACGAAAGCGTATCTGAACGAAACTCCTTCATGCAACCTTTCCGTAGATACATGAATCGGGAGGGTGGCGATCTTAACCAATAATTTAAGATAATTGCTGAAATTACTACGAAAAATATTTTAAAGGGGCTCTACGCGGGCCCCTAATAGAGCTAGAGGACATCGGAAGACGGCAAAATAATCGCTGGGAAAAATTTGCTTGGGTGCCTCGGAGCTACATTTGGCGCGAGATCTAAGCTCTACGACCAATAGGAGCCCAGATATTTAAGGAAATATGAAGTAACAAAGTCCAAAATAATAGAATTTTCCGTAATAATTCTATAACTAATCTAGGTAGAATGATGTGTTATAGCTTAAAACCTTCCCTGGAACGATACCTATCTAACGGTATAAGTTCTGTAAAAATCCATGCGGTAGAACTCGAAATCTCGGCGTTCGGAACGAAATTTCCGTTTGGATTTTATATATATAATAGAAGACGAGGTGGAACCCGTCGAATTTCGACGAAAGAAAATGTTTACAAAGGAACTGTTGCATCAAATTTATAATACATTGGTAACAATAATTACAATAAAAAATCCATCTTACACTTGTTAGTTTAACTCTCCATAGACATATTTTAACCTAAGATTAACAAAATACTTTTTTCATAAACTTCAACTGTTAAAATTATTGAAAAATTAAACTTTATTCATATACATAATCAGTAACATATAATCAAGATAAGTAATTTTGATTAAGTTATTAATTGATGCTTGGTATTACGGAAATTAAAATCCGCAAAAATGATTTCACCTTGACAAAATCATAGAATTTTTCTCCCTTTCAATCTAAACCGAATCAAGTCATTTTCCACATTACACATCCATATTAACCATTTAAAAACATTTTAACGCGCAATAGGTTATTAATAAATATATTTTCAAGCTTGAAGTGACGTTTGTCAACTATTACAAATTTCCATGTTAAAATTCCCACTCGTGATTTGAGGTCTTGTATAATCTCTGTACCTGCACGTAAAAATTCCAGAAATTTATAACTTTTAGACGTATTCAAAGCGAAATATCTCGTTTTATCAAATAAAATTATCGCTTTCTTTTAAATATGACGCCATTTTCAGCCGCTGAAATATTTTGCCTCGTGTCTCAAACTCAATATCAGCGAAATGAAAAAATAGTGAAATATAACAGCATCATCGGGGAAATTATGTCTTTTTTTAAAGCGTAACGTCATTTTCTGTTCATTTTTTTTAAAAACATATTTTTAATTGTAATTAGAAAATGGCATCAGTAATAATATAATCAATAAAGATAACTAATCCACTTTTAATAGAAATCAAGTATTTCAGCTGCCACGATTAGAAAATTGGTATTAAAAACTATAAAATTTAATATCTAAAAAAAATTTGAGATACAGCTTTCAAACAAATTGCATTTAAAAGTACATTTTTTTCTGCGTACGACAGTGTAAACGTTTAAAATGTGGGATGTTTAGAAATTTAAAAATTTGCAGTAACGAAAATTGCAAAACCGAAATTTCATTTCAAATTTCAAAGTGTTGCCATTCGCAGAATGACGTATGCGTTACGCACAGATATGTTTGTCCTTTATAATATAGATAATATATAGATAATACATGACAAGGAAACATTAAGTATATATAAAAGGAAAAATACGCAGTAATTTAAAGATCCTAAATACGAAAGCTACATTTACATACAATGTGTTATCAATGAATTAAAATATTGAATAAAAAAACTGAAGTGTTGATAAATGAATTAAAAATATCATAGTATTGTAGAGCTTTCCTCAATCTGTTTATTTAAATAAAAAATATATGGTGCGTTTTCACAATATTTTGACTTTTATGTCCCTGAATAATAATTTTTATTTTAGTACCTATTCTAGTGTTATTTTTTTCATGTACTGGCGAACACCCCATTGCATGACAGCATAACAATATTAACGTTATAAATACGTTTTGGACGATGTTGGGGGTCCAAATACCAGGACAACTCCTATACCGTCCCGTGTCCTTGATGCGGATTTGTAAGTTATGAGCTATCTGTATAAAATTGTTTTAATGAAAGTAATTCGATGTAATTTTTTTCCGAAACTAGGATAATTGTTTTATGTAAATATGTAGCAAAAAATTTATTTGCACGCATTCTTACGGTTGATATTATTTTTTAACTCTGTCCCTGTGTTTTAAATTCCTCACCATCCCTCTTGTTAAACGTATACAGAAAATTAGTTTAGATGCATCCACAGAATTTTTATTTTCAAGTTTTTTATCATGCAGAAGTATGCTAGAGAAAGAATGTCTAAAATTCTTTGACATGAAATTTACTGCAGAATTTAAATAAGCACTTAAATATCAATTTCAAGCGTCGTGGCTTTATTGGTAGTCTTATCGTCCCCGAGATTTATTCCTGCACTTTTCGAGGTAAATTATTATTATTTTTTAATTGTATCCATAGTAATTAACTGTTTCTAAAATTCAATGAACATTGTGGCTATAACTTAGTTTTAATAAAAATAGTGGTAAATGTCAATACCGTCCAATCCTTACCATCCCTTTTTTTTCCATAACTGTCCCATTTTCCTAAACCATCCCCCCTTTTTTTTCCTTCCGTCCCTTCTTTAACACCCCTTTAAGACAATGTTACACCAAAATTTTGTACTAAAATACTACATTGTTATTAATTCTTGTTTTAATGTCCTGTGGGTTCTATGCAAATTCATTATAAGAAAAATTCAGAAGAAAATAGAAGGTTATAGTGGTAAAATGGTAAGGAAAATTAAACTCGCAAGTTTAACTTAAACCTCAGATAAATGAAAACATTTTCACTGCTGACAATGTTTCTTTATTTTGAATCATTATGGCATTCGTCTATCAGATTAAAATGTTATTTTAGTAAGTTTAATTTCACTAGATTTTTATTCCCGAAAGTCAAAATATTGTGAGAATGTTCCATATACAGCAATACATAATTGATTTACTCACATATAATGTGCAATTCCATGCATTCCTCTCCTATAGGAACTTGCATTGCAGAAAGCATAGTATAACCCTTGTTGAATGTAAGCAAAAATTAAACCAGCACAGTTTTGAATAAAAATCACATGGGGTGGACTTATTACAAGATTTATCTTGACACCATCAGATGTTTTTAAAATTTAGCAATGACAGTAAGAGTTACTTTGTAAGGGAATAAGAAGAACGTCAATATTGGCGAAATATAATGCCGAATAAGATAAAAACCTATAACAAAACATGTTATCAAAGTTTTGAAGACTCAAAAGCGAGAGTTTTTTTACCTCATTGTCCAAATTTGACAAAAAATATCGCACTTTCTGCTATGATTTGATTAAGAAATAGTAAATGCTAATATTTAACTTTCATAATAAAATAATTCTTATAAAATAACTCATCGCAGAATCAGAATTGACTGGTACATTAATTTGCATGCTATTGAAATGTGGCACAAAATAATAAATTCCATTTTCTTTTATTATTATTTCATACATATATAATATCATATACAATTAATACAAATGACATAATATAAATATTTTTATGGATATTTCCATACTTTTTCTGTTATTTAATATTACATCTAAAAAATACTAGAAGGACGTTCATTCATTTCTAATTAAGATTTTTTTTTTTATTATTTAAAGAGATTAAGAAAAAATTCTGGATTATTTTAAGCCTTTTAATTTATTATTAATGCTATTATTTTAAGTAGCTTAATGGATTTTTCGAGGCTACAAGATTAATTGTTAGCTTAAATGTTCAATTTACTTAGCCCCAACAAAAAATAAACAGGCTTTTTTTCTGAGCAAAGAAATATTTTAATCTAGGGATATATTTTTTTTTATGTTTAATATCAATCGATTTAGGTTGGTTTATTTATGATTATTTTTTTTTTCACAGAAAAAGTATTGTTTTCGAAAGATTAACAAAATTAATATTATATGCGTATGTAAAGAGATATTTCGTCAGCAACAGAATTTTTGAGAGGTAAACGATGGAAAATATACCGTGTAAAATTTGCATTCTTAATTCGTCTATGACAAATTTATTACAGTTTGTGCTTTCTACGTCGGGCATCAGAATTCTATAATAAATTTTTTTTTTCTAAAATTTCTTAGTTCTCAAGTTTTTTTCTATAAAATACTTTTTAAAACATGTAATTCCGAAATTTAACGCGCATGTTGCTTATTGTTGTAGTATGACACTATATGATAGTGGCGATTTACGGAAAATAAAATTCGATTTGGTTAAGCTATTCTGGAAAACGCCGAATCGCCAAGTGTCATCCATTATTATCACCAATATCTAAATTGTTATACTCATCTATTCGAAATCACCCGGGCGAGAATAGCTACTTCTAGAATGTAAAATTGCTATAGTTTGGATAAAAGTGTCTGCATCAGTGCAGTATCATCAAATGCCCTGTGAATTATTGTCATATAAACAGACATCCTAACTGATGTGAGCTTTGTTCAGTCTTCAATTTAAGGGTTCTAGAACGAAATAGCCGCTCGACTGAATCAAGTGGCAATAGCAAATATTTCAGATAGTACTATATTATGTGCGTCATAAACTTTAGAATTTTTTTTCCAATTTTAAAAATTTACTTAGATTGTTTTCTTTACTATATGGGAGTCTGTTTATATAACATTCGATAATTTTAAATAAATACAAAACTTCATTTTTTACACTGTCTCGGCGTAATGTAAGTTATATTCAGAAAATATTTTCCATTCTCCAACATATGAAACATTAAACAATCATTTTTGAAAGTTCAAAATTTACTAATTTCTGGTATTTCTAATTTTTTTAAATGATAATAGGCATTAAAACTGAGAATAAAATTTTAATGAATATTATTTGAGCTTGAAACATAACGATTCGGAAAAAAAAATGTTTATGAAAAACATGCAGAATTAGGTATATATTTAAAAATACTACAAAAATTTGACAAAAACCTTATGTATATCTGAAAAAAAAATATTTGTTTTATATGGTCATCTTCTATTTAATTTTTTTATAGTCATTAATATTCTAGAAGAAAATTAAATAGCTCTAAAAGCACTTGTATGCACCGAACATATATTTTCATTTTAAACTTTTATTCCAATTCCCCCCCCCCCCCATGGAATACTATTAAATAGATGCTTTCAAACTATAAGCGCTTTTTTGTACCCAACAAGAATATGTATAATGTGGTTGGGTGCAATAAGGCCAGTTTTTTAAAGGTGATTTTTCTTCTTTTTCTAACAAACATTTATTATTTCAATTAAGAAACTCTACTTAATAAATAATCAGGTAAATTATATTTCAGTTAGAAAAAAATATATTATTTTAAAATTATTAATTTTAACCAGTTATTAGTATTTAATCCCATAAATAATTTATACGAAAGCGTTTAAACTTTAGAAGATGTGTGGTTAAAATAATCAAAACGGATCGTATTTTGAAAGAAGGAAAAATTTTACTACGCACATAAAACGTTTCTCGCTCCCTCTGTTACTGGTCGTCTGTGTTGCGTGATGAGATGCAGAACATTACTCTGAAACAGAAATCTTCTATAGAAGGAATCGTTTTACTACGTGAAACTGACAATTCCAGTTATTTAGCTAAAAGTTAAAGAAAGAGATAAGAAGTCCTTTCAATTGCGATATATTTATAAATATCGAAATGGTTTTAAAATTCTCCATGATGTAAAGGTCAACATTATACCATAACTTTTAAATTAATCCTAAAATTCTGAAAATACTGTAACACGTTCTATTGAGTATTTGTAGTACACTGGCCTCCAAAAGTTAAGGTACAGGGACTGTATGGTTCCGACTGCACACGGTTTGTCGAATATCTCCCAACATTATTGGCGAATTGTTCTTGAACTTCTAGGATGTAAAGAACATGTTTGATTTTATATTTCTCGGTGAAGGTTTATCGGGGGGTACAATTAGAGGGTTAATAATAAATAAATTTAGTAATAAAATAATATTTGCTATCACCTACGTAAGAGAAAAGGTTGGAAATGGTTTGTCACTGTGGTAAATGACTATTTGGGTCCTGTTCAACGTTTGTATGCATTTGTGTAAGCATAGCACTCATATTCGTAAAGATGATAACGTTTTTATGAAAAATTCAAAATTTTTTGTTTATAGCATACAGAGTTTTCAACCAAATTTAACACATCTTTCCAAAAACCTCACAAAGAACAGTAGCAATAGTATACTGCAATTAAAACATGAATATATTGAATAGTTGATGAGATATGGGCATTTGTATGAAATAATTTTTAACTGCCCATGCGTAGAAGATACTAAAATTTTTATTATATAATTTGGTAGTCAGGTATTTAGGGCAACTTATATAAAAAGTCCAGTCAAATATCGCGAATTCACAACGATAGGGTTGATATAGTCAGTTGCTTCCTAAAAATAGCTTTATTATAAGGTATTTCCGCAACTTTTCAATCCGCTCACTAGATCTTTCTAAGTTTTCACAACGTTTGACTGAACTTTTTATACAAGTTGCCCCGAAATACTGACTACCAAATTATGAAATAAAAATTTTGAAATCTTTCGTGCATGCGCAGTTAAAAATTATCTCATAAAAATGCCCATATCGCATCAAATATTCAATATATTCATTTTTTACTGCAATATACCGTTGCTACTATTCTGTGGCAAGTTTTCGGAAAATTGTGTTAAAGTTGGTTGAAAACTCTGTATGCAATAAACAAAAAACTTTTGAATTTTTCACAAAAAACGTTAACATCACGAGTATGAGTGCTATGATTACACAAATGCATACAAACGTTGAATAGGATCCAAATAGTGATTTACCACAATGACAAACCATTCCCAGACTTTTCTGTTACATAGGTGATCGCAAATATTATTTTATTATTTAATTTATTATTAGTCCCCCGATAAATCTTCATAGAGAAATATGAAAATCAAACATGTTCTTTACATCCTAGAAGTTCAAGAACAATTCGCTAATAATGTTGGTAGATATTCGACAAAACGTGTGCAATCTAAAGCATCCAGTCCCTGTACCTTAACTTTTGGAGGTCAGTGTATTATAAACTGAATAGAGAAATCTGTTAAGATTATGAAAACTACAGACAAACAGTTTTTTTTTCTTTGGTAAGGAACGTGAGATGTAAAAAGGATAAGTTATATAATTAAATGCAGAAGATCATACAAAATGTGTAATTTAAAATAAGTAAATTACTAAAAGTATTTCAAACAGAGACGTTTGTGTAATAATAGCACAGAGTGGAAAAGTTTCCAAATATTATAAATAATTAAGTTTTATTGAAAAATGTTTAATATTTCAATGACATATGTATCTAAACAAATAAACTGGTGGTCCATACAATTTCGGTTTGAACAGCATATTCATTTATGAAATAAGTTTAAACTTACAAAGAAGAAAAATTTAAATAAAATAGTAAAACACTCTAAAATGAAAATTTTGGTGCAAAATACCTTTATAAATCTTGAACAAAATTCCCGGCCTTTCTAGTGTCAATATATTCGAAGAAGCATTATTGACTTCAAATGAGAACTTCCAAATAATCAAGGATACTCATTAGGGTGGGTCGAAAAAAAACGAAATTTTTATAATCGAAATGTAATAGCGCGGAAAAGTTGCCTTTTGTAATACAGAATAAATTTCTAAAATATTACATCGATCCGTTAATATCTTTTACCGCCGCAAGGGGGCCAAAGTTCCAAAGAATCGCAAAAAACATGTTTTTTTCTATCATTTTTTTTAAATTATCCAAACATACCAATACAATTTTTAATAGAACGCAATAGCTACATGAAGATAAGAGAAATGTCCCGGTAAATGTTCATTATGACGAAATCATATCTTTATTTGGCGCAAAAAGACCATATTTTTTGTAAAAATTTAAAAATTTCAATTTTTCATTTTTTTTCCAAATTTTTATAATTTCTATAATATGTCTTGAAATAAGTAATTTTACTTTATATCTATTAATATATCATACTTTTTTATAACTATTTGTAATAGACTTGAAAATAAAGTTAATCATTCATTTTTCTTGACGATCGCTTCATCTACTGATGTTTTACTTCATAATAGCCAATTCATGCCACAAAAATTATATAAAATGAGCAAAATGTTTTAGCATTTTATTAATTAAAATATAGAGATGTTTAACCGAAACGGGTTAAATAAACTTAAAATGAAGAATTTAATGTAAATGAATTTTATAATATAACTTGCTTTCAGATGAAGCCATTATTTCTCGAGAGGCCAAAACTGATCAGATGTGATTCTCCCTCTGTTCTAGTAAACAAACTTTATCAGTGCTTCAATGAATAATTTCACGCATTTTTCTAGTGGTTGAGTGGGACAAGGAAAGTTATAGTAGCTGGTATCTTTAATCAAACATTTTAAACTCACCAGCGTTTTTAGTCGATAAAGAAACCATAACAGGTGGTTCCGTTAGTTTTCAGTTTTGTCAGTAGACTAAAGCCATACAATTTTAAGCTTCAGTGTTGAAGTCTGCTATGATAAAGTGACGCATGGCACTGTTCTAGTTCACAGACCTTCGTGCTTTTGCAATTTTCTTCATGGCTGGGGCCTTGCTGTTCTCCTCTTCATATGGTATCATTCCAAAAAGGCTATTTGTATAATTTGCGAAATAGCCATTTCGTGAAAATACAGGAACTATAATCTTTCGTAGATTATCTGTCAAGTAACGTAAGTTACTAACTATAGTGCACAGATTCTGGAAAACATGAGTGATTCATTTTAATTGTGGACCAACTGATGCAGTACATTTTCAGGATGTACTCAAAGAGTATGAGAAGTTAAGAAGAGGGTTTCTTTGTTCCAACGTAGAGTCTCAAAATTCGAATAGCAGTAATGATCCACCTTGCGTGAAATATTTGTCCAAGGACTCAGCAAATAAGGTCAATTGTATACACGCGTGTTGAAAGAGCTTGCAATATTTCAAACATATACTTGTGGTCAGTTGACAAATCATCTTTATCAACAGCTAGGTGATCAGATCAAATTGGCTTAAATTTTGCAATTGGTAATAATTCGCAAATCGCAAGAGATCAACCAATTGGACCACAATATGATAGAGAACCTGTTTTTTGTCATCAAGATGTTTGAAAAGATGTATCAGTGGAAGCCAATAAAGTGGTTTTTTAAAAGTTGTTCTCAACTAATCCTACTATAACACAACCTTTGCATCCTGTTTTGAAGACAGTTCCTCGAAATTCAACTGCAATTATTATTCCAGTCGGGATTTCATTTTTCTTCAAAAAATCTATAATGTCATTGCATATAGAAGTCGCCTTGCCAGACGATGGGGTCAAATGACGAAAATAATTCAGACCTGGTTCTAGTACAAAGAGATATGTTCCTCCTTGACTTCGCAAAGATTAAACTTTGCCACCTCTTTAACACTAGAACGGCGGTAGGGGTCATTTTGACACCTGAGTACTTTCGTCCGTTGATTACTTTTGTTTGCTTGGGCGAAATCGTTTGAACTTTTTTGACTTTTCCTAAATAGATAACATATATTTCTAAAAAAAAAATTCAGCTTTCTAGATTTGTTAGTTTTTGAAATATGGACTTGTATTCCTAGAACGGCGGACGGGGGTCATTTTGACCCCATTAGTAAAATACTCTTTGTACTCGAAGCTGCTTTTGTTGCTATACTATATGTTCTAGGAGCAATAAAAAAATGGTTTAGATTTATACTCATTGTCGTCCAAGGCATGAGGAATACTATTTTGCAAATAAACTATCTCAAGAGATAGATTCAAAGAAAGAAAAATATTTTTTAGGTTTGATGAAAAGACAACAGGATCTAGCAGACTACAGACTGATAAATTTGCTCTTGCATCTAAAATGTGGAGTAAATTTATTGAAAATTGCAAAACATGCTACCGATCAGGACAAAATATTACAGTTGTTGAACAATTGTTCGCATCTCAGGATAGATATAAATTTACGCAATATTTGCCAAATAAATCGGATAAATTTGGAATAAAATTTTGGTGATCTGTTGACGTTGATACTAAAAATCTCTTGGATGAATTTATTTATCTGGAAAAGGATGAAACAGCAAATCCTTAATTACGTTTATCGGAAAATTTTGTCGTGAAATTAACAGATCCCCATCTAAACGAAGGGAGGAATATTACGACAGATAGCTATTTTACTAACATCAAATTAGCAGAAATGTTAAAAGCTAAAAATACAACTTTGGTTGCACAATGAAAAAGAACCGAAGAGAAATTCCTATATCATTGAAAAATATGCGCAGTACTCTTTATTCATCGAAGATAGTGGGATGTGATAATATGACACTTACCATCATCTATCAAGCCAAAAGAAAAAAATGCGTTTTTCTAATGAGCTCATTACATTCTACTGTAAAAACTGAAGACGGTCTCAAGAAGTTGCACGATTCAATAGAATATTACAACGCAACGAAGTACGGTATGGATATCCATGATCAGATGTGCCGAAAATACTCCGTGAAATCGGCTTCTGGACGATGGCTTGTACATATCTTTTTCAATATTTTGGATCATGCAGCTTTAAACGCCTGGATAATATATAAAAGTGTAACAGGCAAGTCTATCGGTAGAAGAGATTTTCTATTAAATTTAGGAGATGTGTTCAGAATGGATCTTATGGTTTCAAATCTCCCAAAGATCTTTCCTGAGTCTTCAGAAAAAAAAAAAACACGAAAATAAAATAGATATCAAGAGAAAAAATGTCGAGAACAGACATGCAATGGCAACAAATCTCAAAAATTTTGCACAGCATGTTTCAAAGTTGTGTACTGGAAAAATTGCTTTTTTTTTTTTTTTTTTGTTACAACTGAATTAATTCCTAATACGTGTGAACAATTTTTGAGTAAAATGTACTGGAAAAATTACTTTTTTTTTTTTTTTTTGTTACAACTGAATTAATTCCTATTACGTGTGTACAATTTGGAGTACTATAAGCATTAAATAAAATTGAAAGATAATGCTTAACATATTAACCATTCAGCTACACTTATAATGAAATAACGAAAACAACAGAACATATTTCTCATTTATGGATTTAGAGAGTGAATCATTCGGCGAGTAAGTAGATAAATAAATATTATTTTATAAATTGTGTTTTATTTTAGTTAACATTAGTTTATGAAAACATTAATTTTAAATCGATTTTTATATCAAATTAATGAGTTTTTTGAGTAGTCGTAGTATGATCCAATTAATCGCCCTGTTGACGTTACATATACAGTATTTCAAAAATTCAATAAATTATTGAGTAATATTAAATATAAATTATGAAATACACGTAAATTACATATTTTTGCCAATGTATGGCATTTAAAATTGTTTTAGCGTTGTTATTTCAGTAGTTTCATCGAGGGGTCAAAATGACCCCTTCCCGCCGTTCCAGTAGGTAAGATTTTCCCGCCGTTCTAGTGTTAACCTGGCAGATATTTCTATCTTTAGGGCCATCAAAGTATAGAGTAAAAGAAATACATTACAAAAAAAATAAAATAAATAAAAATAAAAATAAACGAACAAAGTGAAACGTGGCCCTCTAGCAGCGAGAAATTAATTTTACGTGCAGGCAGCTGCAGGCGTTTCTATCATTAAGCAATTTTTTTTAATAGAATTACAGTGATCATGGTTAACAATGTGCATGAAATTAACAACATAAAATGCCTTTCCCAGCCTATTAGAAATGTAAAAAATCTGAAAACATTGCAAAAGTATGTTTGGATAATTAAAAAAAAAAAAAAATTGCTAAAATTATGTTTTTTGCGATTTTTTCGAAATTTGGACCCCTTGCGGCGGTAAAAGATATTAACCAATCGGTGTAATATTTTACGTATTTTATCTTTTTTACAAAAGGCAACTTTTCCGCGCTATTACGTTTCGATTATAAAAATTTCGGTTTTTTCGACCCACCCTAATACTCATGTAATCTACTACAAAATACAGAACAGGCAACCTTCTGTATACACATTATGTTCCTAAATTTCATAATCAAAACTCATAACTTATAATGTTCCTCATTTTGGATGACTTTCTGTGTTCTCATACCTTTGAAATGTTTTTATTCTATTATGATTTCTAACAACAAAAAATTAAATTTAGAAAATCTAAACACCCGACTGCCTAAAAAGCAAACTTATTAATTATTTTTCATCAATGTTAAACTACTTTTTATATTACCTACCTATTTTTTTATTTACTTGTATTGATGACTTTTAAGTTGTGTTTAATCGTTAGTTCCTATCTATAAACACTTATTTGATGAGACCTATAGATGCCTATGATGGTTAGAGTTTCAGTAAAGCTACCAACACAACTTCCAGGTTCTGTAATATTTAAACGGAGTTTCTCACTGTAAAATAGTCAATGAAGCATCGTCTTCATTTTGAAAGACCTGTCTAATGATATGATACTGAATATGGAGCGTAAAATTATTTTCGTGTCTACCGCCATTTTGTATTTTACGTCCACCACTCTGAATTTATAAAAATAAAATATAGTCTATAACCATTGGACGGTTAATGTGAATAGATAGATGTCTCATTCATTAAAATACGTCCAGCCGTTGGGATGTTTTGAGGGTATAAAAAAATCGACATACCCAGATACGCGTGAAACACATAACTCTTCTTAGCAGTCGGGTAAAAAAAGATAACCATGAATATCTCTAAATAAATTTAATTTTCAATTATGGTATTTGAAACGTGGATTTATTACGCACAGAATAATGCTCATGCAAGAAATCTTAGCGTTATTATTGAAAGTCACAAAGAAACTGCCCAAGGAAAATTAACAAACTGAAAAACAAGAATTCTGCATTTTCAGAATTTAGTGTCGCCCCTGATGAAAAATAGTGTATGTTTATATATATATATATAGTACAAAACATATTTCAATTTTAAGACTTAAAACACACGCTTTTATTTTAAGTAAAATGACGTCATTCCATCCGCTTAAGAATTCCACATTTACGATCAACTCTTAAACATCTGCAGTAAAGTATGCACAAGACATAACTATTGTGAAATAATACACAAATGCAGCCAAAAATGCCGTCATTAAAGAAACTCGATAAAGGAACCGGCTATTTAATGTTTCACAGGCCTTCATTTGTTTGTAACAATAATATAGATACTTAAAATGAAATATATTTTATAATAGTTTCAAGTTTTAATAGAAATCATTCGTTTTTATATTTTTTTTTCAAAATAGCACGTATTTTAATTATATTCTCTGTCGGTTGTTATTAGTAAAAGGCAACATAAATATATAATTACTATTTTTCCTTTAATTTCTACAGAAATGGAGTACTTCCGTTGCCAATATTAAGTAAATGGCTCTAAAAACTACATAACAATTAATATTTCAAAAATGAATTTAGATGCAGATATCAAATAAATTGTATTTAAAAGTACATTTTAAGGTACATTAACACGGTATTTAAAAGTACATACGACGGAATAAAAATTGAAAATGTGCGATGCTTAGAAATTAAAAAAAAATTGCTATAGAGTAAATAAACCGTACGATGATATATCTGCTTTTTTTACGGCTTTTTTATATAAGGTAACGTTATTTTTTGGAGATGACACAAAATAAGCTCTGAGAAAGAAATAGCATACCGGTTGCTAATAACATAAAATAAGTTTACAATAATTAAGTTAATCAATTTAAAATAGGATGTCCCTAAATGCTGAAATTCACTTTATTTTTAATTTTGTATTGTTTTTACCTGTTATTAAAAATAACGTAGAAAAAATATATGTGAAATAATGGAAGAATTTACTTATTCTAGCATATGTGTTCAAAATTAGCCAGTATCCAAATTAATGATAAATATATCTCAGTTTGAGAATGGTCCAATACTAAGGCTTTAGAAAATAGAATGGATAATTACTACAGTCTGTTACAAAATTATAAGACCACTTAGAATTTCACCTTTTTTCAAGAAAGAAAATGTTAGTTTGAATTTAAAAGTAGTTGAATGAAAAGAAATAACTTTATAATGTTTATTTAGCTCAGAGAAAAAAAAGTTAGAATATTTTTTTTTTTTGTTTCATGCCGAAAGATTTTACACAAACCCGCTGTTTCATAAATATAAGATCACTCTTATATTATTAATAAAGCAAACGATTTTATTTTGAACTCAGAGTTTAACTGTAACCTAAATAACATGTAAAACTTAAAAAGAAGAATAAAATGGAGAAATTCTCAATTGTATCTGATTCTTTGAATTCATTAGTAAAATGCCTCGTCGGAATGAGCTCTCTGAAATAGAAGTGAGAAGAGTGTGGTTCTACAAAGGAAAAAGAAAGTTTGAATGTGAAATAAAGTAAGATTCTTAATCGTTCTAAAACTGCGATTCATAATGTTTTAAGTAAAAAAGAATTCTATGGAACTCATAAACGATCTGGTCGTAAAATGAAGTTATGAGATCGTGATAATAGGCGGATTGTCGAACTGGCAACTAAAAAATACCAGTCGACTCGTAAAATAGCACAACAGATAACTAAAAAGATATCACATGCAACCGTGTGGCGAAGTTTGAAATCTAATGCTGGTGTTATTCTTCGCAAATTAAAAAGTAAACCACAACTACTGAAATGTCAGAAAGAAGCTCGTCTTAAGTGGGCAAAAAATGTCATGTCCTAGAACTCTGCATGCAAAAATATATTGTTGTCAGACGAGAGAAAATTCAATCTTGATGGTCCAGACAAAAATAATTACAACTGGCATGATTTAAGGCAAAGGTCTTGCGAGTTCGTCAGTAGGCGGTTCCGTTATGGTGTGGGGCGCATTTTCATATGCAGGAAATTGCGATCTCCAGAGAGTTCAAGAGAAAATGAAGTCGGACAGTTACCAACGAATGCTATTTCAATGTCTTATACCCTTCGGACCACTTTTAGGAGGTTCAAAATGGAAGTTTCAACAAGATAATGCTCCCAGTCATTCATCGAAATCAACAAAGGAGCGGAATAAAAGAGAAAAGATTGATATTTTACCTTGGCTAAGTCGAAGTCCTAACCTAAACCCCATAGAAAACTTGTGGGGTTATTTGTCCCGCAAAGTGTATGAAAATAACAAACAATATCATTCAATATATGAATTAGAAATGACCATTATGGAGAAAAGGGACAACATTCCCGAATCGTTCCTTACAAGTTTAATTAACTCTATCCCAAATCGTGTGTTTGAAGTTATTCAGAGAAATGGTGGAGCAACATCTTACTAAATTTGAGAAAACTGTTCTTTTCCACATGTGGTCCTATAATTTTGTAACAGTTCTTTTTGACACTTTTTTGTTATATTGATGTTTTATTTATTCAGAATTATTTTCATTTGTGTAAGTTGCTACATTTTACTAAAAACTTGATGTACTAACATAAAATATTCTTTATTTTGTTTGAAATATTTCTTTAATTTCGTAAATAGCAAAATATTTTGTGATCTTATACCTTTGAAACAGACTGTAATTTCTTTTCTTAAAATTGCTTATATAACGATAATGTTTCCAATTTACACCTGTATGACACGTTATTTTAGCTTTCGTGTAATTTCTAAATTTTTTATTCTTTTTAGGTGCGTTCGTAATTATATAAATACGTAGCACCTATAGTCGTCGTTCAGTCCGTCCGTCTGTCCGCATGTAACAGAGCAAAAACTACCCAACCGAATAGTCTGAAATTTCAAATATATGATTGTTGCAAAATTTTGTCGAGCCATTTCAAATTTTATGAAAATCGGATGTATAGTTTAATTACAGGGACAGTCAAAAGTTTTTCTTTACATTACGGCCAATGGGAAAAATTATTGCAAGTGGATTTTAATGATATTAGAGCCTTCCGAATGATCTGAAATTTTAAAGATATAATTGTTGCAAAATGTTGTCGAGCCATTTCAAATTTTAGGAAAATCGGATGTATAGTTTAATTACAGGGACAGTCAAAAGTTTTTCTTTACATTACGGCCAATGGGAAAAATTATTGCAAGAGCATTTTAATGATATTACAGCCTTCCGAATGGTCTGAAATTTTAAAGATATAATTGTTGCAAAATTTTGTTGAGCTATTTCAAATTTTAGGAAAATCGGATGTATAGTTTAATTACAGGGACAGTCAAAAGTGTTCCGAAAAAATTATTGGAAGTGCATTTTAATGATGTATCAGACTATGCACTTTATGAAGTGCAAAAAATTATACATTCAGTACAATATGGGGTGCAAAAAATAATTTTAAAACTAGTTATAGTACGAACGCACCTCATTTGCTACGTTTGACGAGCAATTTCCAACTTGTTTTAACAGGTTATGACTGGTTCAAATTCCCTAACGAAGTGATGCCCCCCCCCCCCCCCCCTTCTAGCCTCAATAAAAATAGATACTGCTAACGATTATTTTCCTTTCGTAACTACAAAAATGCCAAACTTATCACTGTTTGTATTTTCTGCGACAGATATCAGATCGTATTCCACCACTCAGCATACTATATAATTAATTATTCTGAAATTTTGGGCTTCACACTACTTTTTAAAACACTTACAAGCGATTATCGCCAGGTTTAATGTTTGTTACTTACATAGGCAAATTTTATTAAGTTTTGAAAATAATAGTACTGGCAGCGCCAAACAGTCGCTCGAATAAAACGCGAGACAATAACAAATACTAAAGATTATGTAATTGTATGTTTATATAAACATTATAGTTATACTTTATCATATGAAAATCCATTTACATCACAATCGTATTCGAAGACATACTGAATATAAATTTTATATATTCAGCGGATCTTACAAGTTACATTAAGAAAAACATATATTTTACTTATTTCTATCTATCTATATAAATATAATAATTTTTAAAATCAAAGAACAAGTAACAAGCTTTCTCTCTCTCTACTTTTCTCTGTATATATGCATATAGTATATGGTTATTTGTATTGGTTTATACTGTTGTATATATATATTATCTATCTATCTATATATATATATATATATATATATATATATATATATTTACAGTATAACCTCTAAATAACGGTTATCCGAGGGACCGGAGAAAAATGACCTCTCTTCAGAGGTGGATGTTATTGAGAGGTTTCATTAAAAAATCAAAATCAAATTTAAATAGAAATACACAGTCATTTTAATTAAAACCATTGCTTTATTGCATTAAAAAATCTGTAATTTGGCGTTTCATTGTTTTTTTCTACAAATATGGACAAAAGAATCATCAATCTTTAACATTTTTGTTCGGAAGTTTCCAGAAAATAAAATTTCCAAAGAAGTTCAATCCTTACGGAATTCATTTATTCCTTGTTTCTAAATAGAAATGCTTTTTTACTAACCCCCGCCCCCCTTATAAGCTTACACAACTATTTCTATGGACAACGGGGAATTTTCAAGACACAACCTAAAAAAACACGCCTAGACACAACAGTAGAAAAAAGACATGGTGGTCACATTGTTCGTTTAATGGATTATTCGTTGTTGGTTGTCCCATTACACGCAGTGGGACGAAATGTTTTCTGCGAGCTCTGTCCTTTTGAGTCTTGGGAATTTATGAGGCAGAAATGATTATCGAACGAATTAAGAGATTAGTTTTTGGAAAAGGATTAATCTTTTATGAGAGGTAAATTTTGTTTTATCGGCTTCACATTTTGGTTTGCAAATAAACATGAAATTGTACCAGGAGCTGTTTTCTTTTCTCTTCACTTTTGAGCGGCCGTTGTTCAAAATTCCTTATTTAGAGGTCCGTACTATTGTTAATGCTGTGGAACATGTTTGGTTCTATCAATATATGGCCGGTATTCGGAGTTTGTCGTTGTTTAGAGGTGACAGTTCAAGGAGGTTTCCCTCGCTATATATGAATACACATGAATACATTACATATAATATATATACAGTACAGCCTATGGATGCTGTATACATATGGATATAGTCTAATCTTTTCGATGCTGGGATCGAAAATTAATATATATATATATATATATATTATTTATATATTATTGAGTCTCTTATTTTTTATACAAACCGTGGTAAAAATACTTTTATTTCATTTCTTCTTCTTTAGTGTCTGTTTAAATACAAAGGAAAAAAATAACTCGCCATAAGAACGAATTTAAGACGAAAATATTACACACAAAAAAATAAAGACATAAAGTACATAGAGAAGCAGATTCTAAATTCCTTCCTTTCTTCAATTCATCCACTAAAAAAAATAAGGTTACTAAATGCAGATATTTTAAGCCTTAAAAAACAGAAGACGCTGGCGAAACTATGATATTTATTCAGGAAAAATTATGCATTTATTAACATTCGAGATTACATATTTCTTTTATTAGTGTGTAAAGAATAAAAAAAAAATATTGATAACATCCTTAACTAAAAATGGTTTTTTCTCCATTGAAAAAAAAATTCTTTGATTAATGAAGGTACATAATGTTTTTCCTGCATCTTGGATATAAATACTGAGAGAACATGAATAAAATATTTATGTTTAAAAGAGTAAAAAAAATGTTCTGATAAACGAATTATTTTCTTCCCTCGTTATAGTAGGTATAAATACTGAAATATATATTTTACTACAAAAAGAATTAAGGAATTATTAGTTGTTGTTTTTTTTTTAAGTTTTATTGAAATAAAGTACAGTTCCTGTATTTTATTGTTATGCACAGGTAAAATAGATTTAGAATTACTGAAAAAAAATATATAGATAGATATTTTTATAATTGGTATAAGAAAATTGTTCAATTTCAAATTTCATTTAATGTAATACTTCTTTTAAAACGTTAAAAATTAATTTTTGTCAGGGCCGGCGTCTGGAATATTAAATTAGTCAATATTAAATTGTATGGTCTTGCACAATATTCCTATTTCTACAAAACACATAATGGTGCAAAATAATGGGAATGATCATTTTATTGATTCCACAATACATATTTATATTAATCAACACATACATATTTATTAAAAAAAAGAGATGGCGAAACAACTTATATTTACAATCAATTTAAAAATATTGTATCCACAAAAGGGAGAAAATAATTCAAACGAACAGATTTTTCTAAATTATAGCAATATTACATGCCAACTTTATTTTATGTGTGTTTAAGTGATCCGGGCGCCAAATTTTTATTTTCTTTATTTATAAGCTTTTTTATATATAATATTTTCCTTAACTGTAGTTTTCTATTAATTTTCAGACAAAAAAGTTCTCTGAATCTTTGAATCAAATCCGTGAATTTTAAATTTATTTAATTATTTTTTTTTATGTAACTCATGAAAGAGTCGCTTTATTTTAAATCTTTTTTCAACTATTGTGCGCTGAAAAGTTTTCTTTTAATTTATCTGCATGCTTTATAAAAGTCTTAATAAACTTTTTGAAATAATTTTAAAGAAAAAAAAAATGGAATATTTACTTCAAGTAATGTAATTTCAAAATGTTCAAATGAAATGAAAAATTTTGAAGTTAATTAATAGATTAACCTAAAAACTCAAATGTCATAAAATTAAATATCAAACATAACGTACAACATTTCATATACATATATGTAAAGAAAATTTAGATAAAAACTTTTAAAAATGACGAATTAAGAAAAAAACAATTACTGAGATAAATGGTCTTAAAATTTTAGTTATAGGTGAGGTTGGACTTACTGCACAAAGCAAAAGTTATTATATCTGTTAATGCAATGATTTACAAAACTCGATTTCATTTATTTAATTTATTTAAGTCTTTAGTCTATTATAAGGAGAAACAAAAATGATTTTTTTGAGAAATTTGGTATTTAGAAAGTTTCTAACTAATCGTTGTGACAAAACAAGCGAAGCCTCTAAAGTGGAAGATTTTTATATACCATTTGGTCACGTTTTCGTACTACACTATTAAAAGACTTCAGCAAACTACCCAGTCATTAAACCGTTTTTTAAAATAACTGTTAACTGATCATATTATGAAGCGTATATGATCATGTTATTGACGATTTTATTAACAGAATAAATTTAAATTACGGTTATATAACCGATTTTTATAAAAACGGGAAAGTAACTGGATAATTTGCTGCAATTTTTTAATAATATCAGAAACTTTTACCTTGAATTTCTTATTATATTAAAAATATTTTCCACTGCTTTTGCAGCCTGAATTAATTCACTGTTTTGTCGAAAATCAAAATTAAGGCTTAAAACAAGTTAAAATGGATTTTTCAAGCAAATTGCATTTAAAAGTACTTTTATTCCCTATACGACGGTATAAAAATTGAAAATGTGGATGCTTAACAGAAAAAACTGCATTAGAGAATATCCCGTACAATGATAACACTACTTTATTTTACGGCTGCCTTATATATACGGCTGCCTAATGGAACGTTATTTTTTAGAATTGACATTTTAATTGCTGGCCGAAAGAAATAGCATATCATGGGCTAACAAGACATAATTGCACATATTATTTTGAGTCCGAGTTCTATCACAATAAATGCATTTTCTGGTACATCAGTTTGTAGAAAGGAATAGTGTGGAGGTTTAACGATAATGTCTGGAATATTAAAAAGAGTCGTTGAGAAAAAATAGTTGGTCAATCCCATATTTCTATCAAAAATTCTATCAAAGTTTGAAGTTTTAAAGCATTATATGTTATAATATCTATTGTCTGAATTATGAATTTTATTTATTTATAAAATATTCAAGACAAATGCAGGGTTTAATAGAGGGTCCAACGTAAATTGGATATCAGGTTGCTAATGTAAAAGTGGATTGTTCCACACGGCACGGCCACCATAAGAATCCATATGATTGGTGAAAAAGGTTGGGTTACTATGATACTGGCATAAAAAGATTGACCAAAAATATACAAATTTTCGAAAGAATTTTCCTTTAAAACATGAAAATTTGAACTCTTTAAACCCGAATGCTTCTACGGTTTTCAATATTTTTTAAAAGTTTCATCTTCCTGGAAAGATCTTAGATAAAACAGATAATTGATTTTCATAAATAGAAAGGACAAAAAAAAATCATGAAACCCCTTATAAAAATCTTTAACTAACAAAAAATCTTAGTAAAAAATGCTACGCTTTATTCTGGTATCCCCGTCAGGCACTGAAACAGCAAAATGAATTCATATATGTAAGGATATCAAAGTATAATTCCATAAAAAAATCGTATCAGTAAAAAAAAAAAATAATAAATAAAGTTATTGAAATTTCATAAGGACGTATCGATAAGTCTTTAGAATTATTGCAGAAAATATTGTTTAACTACGAGGTTAAATGTTGTTTATCCGTTTATGGTGACCGAACACAATTTCGGAAAATAAATTGTTATTTTTTAATTTTAGGAGACGATTAGTGATAAGTGAAAGTAACGCATGATAGTGAAATTAATTTTGTTTGAGGATATAAGGCTTGCATTAGGACTGATAAACTGGCAATAAATGTGGAGTTCTTTACGCTACAAAATATATTGTTTAAATTATATGATTCGAATTTTTGTGCGTTGAAAACAGGAATCAAGAAATCTGAGACAACTTTAATTCTTTTAGTACAACAAATGGTTACTCTCTGCGAACCTAGTAAAAAATAATTTATGCATATATATATATATATATATATATATATAGAGAGAGAGAGAGAGAGAGAATATATATATATATATATATATATATATATATAGGTTTCCTCGAATACTTTAAATGTCTCTTTATTTACCAGATCTTAGGTCGATTGAGAATGTTTACTCATTAATGGAAGGGAAAAATATATTTAATCGCTTTTTTTAGAGACTGGCAATGGATATTTTCAATCTTAACATTACCAAATTGTAGAGGCAATGGCAAGGAAAAAAATAACCCGTCATACACAATAAAGATTTTTTTCAAAAACCGTAAATATTTATATATTTTTTCAAATCATTTATATATATTCATATGAATTTTTCAAATATTGTTTCAAATCAAAATTTGAATGTTTTATGTTTTAGACATTATCAATAACAATTCTCTGAACTTCATGATCGGATTTGGGAGTGGGTGCATAACTATTATTATTTTTTAATAATAAAAATGTAATTAATAAAAATACTACAAAAGAAAATGACGTTGTTAAAATACTTTTTCTCCATTGTAAACAGAAAATGTAAAAATTATGTATTCAAATATCTAACATTCAACCAATTCAGTACCGATTTTTAGGGGGAGGAAGGGGGGTTATTTTAAGTTTAAACTACTATATTATCTATCCAAATCACGAAAGTTAATTTTCGCCGAAATTTAAAGAACAGGTCATTTAATGAAATCCAACTAACATAATTATTTTACGTTCTATTAATATGATCATAGGTTAAAACAAAACTTTTTGAAGACGTTATTTAAAATTATAAATTATAACAATATTATGTAGATTTAGCACCTTTCTAGTGTTTTATATATTTTTAACAAAATTTATTTATTCGGAAATATAGCATCTATTTTAAATTTAAAGAATAAAACTGATAATATTTCTTTATAAAGAAGGAAGTACTGTAATCGACATATATTTTTTCCGGATTTAGACGGATTTACATGTTATAGGGATCAGAGATCCCAAAAAACACATTTATACATAATCTGTGTTTGGGCGTTCGTGTATACATGCCACCGCTTTGTATCATCAAAAAGTGTATAAACTTATACTTAGAAGTGAACCAGTTTTTTTGTGTAACTTGCAGGCCACATCCAGCAAGTTCTCCTTAAATGTGGAAATATTAAGCCTGAAGGTGGCGCTGTAATAACGATTTGTGTGTCATTTTCAAAATTGTATCTTCCGAAAGTGTATGTAGTTAGCATAGAATTGAACCAATTTTCATATGCGAGTTTTTGCTTATAGCAAGCAGGTCGTCCGTGAATGTGGAAATATTCCGATGCAAGAGGGCATTGTAACAGTGATTGTTGTGTCATTTTCAAAATTGCATCATCGGAAAGTGTATGCATAGAATTGAATCAAACTTCATGCGTATAATTTTAATTATGGCCAGCATATCCGATGTGACTTTGGGAACAATCCACCGGAAGGTTGCGCTGTAATAGGGATTTTTCTCGATTTTACATAGTTCTGACAACAATAAATATACTTCGCTTATTTATCTGGACTGTAAAAAGGATTTTGACAGACTGCCATAGTCAGGTACGTTAAATGATCTACAAGTTTTAAATCTTGAACAAGTTTACATAAATATTATACGTTCCTTTCTCTACTCCAGAGGCGTTCTGCCATATTGGCTGTCGAGAAAAGTACATTGGTTCTACAGAGGTTGTCTGCAAGGCTCTTGTCTAGGCCCCTTTCTACTGAGGATTTTTCTAAATAAGCAACTAAGTCTACTGAAGGAGTTGGGCTGCAAAGTAAATGCCTATGCGGATGACCTCCATTTAATAATCTATGGTCATTGATGAAGCACGTCGACAATTAGAACAGCTGGGTAATGATGTTCTACGAATCATTAATGACTGGGCAAAAGATACAGGCATGCTGTTTTCTTATGAAAAATGCGTTGTCTTAAACCTTCGCCCTCCACGATACTTAAAATGATCACCAATTTTCAAATTAAATGGGCATTCATAAAAAAAAGAAAATGCAATAGAGTACTTAGGAATCACAATCGATAATACTCTTTCCTTTTTACCACATCTTCACAAGAAACGTTCTGAAATCAACACAATTTCACAAAACCTACTAAAATTTGCATCTGCCTACAGAGATTTATCAAAACAAATCCTGAAAATATGGCATCTTCAAATATAAGAAAAAAAACTTATTCCTCACCTTGCTGGTTCCCCTATTTACAACCTTCGCATGGTAAAAGACTCTTGTCAACAATTCAAGCACAATGCTTCTTTCTTGTGCCTCGAGATTATAAGAAAACCTCTACAGAAGCGCTGAACGTACTATGTGTAATAATGCCACTCGCTATTCAACTCAATAGATTATCAACAGTAGGTCACGTCCTATGCTTAGGAATTTCAAAGGAAGAATATCAGTCGCATTTATTTCACTCAAACATATCCTTCTCGTCAACAACACCATACATACACATATTAGAAGGCAATCCAGACACCTTCTAAACATTAATCTTTAAGATGGTTCTAAATCCAATCAAGGAACTGCCTATTCCTTCTGTGCTTACAAAAATAAAAAAATGCTTTTACACACATCAGGTTAAACTACAGTAGAAGAACTAAATTTTTCAAGCTGAGCAGTTAGCCATTTTCAACGCCATATATGGAAATTCTTCTAAAATGAATAATTATATCATCTTTACTGCCCACCTCATGGAAGATATTTTCACAACAGATTTCATAAACTCACAAATAATTAAAAAGAAGAACAAGAAACAGACAAATATTCAATTCCAGTGGATAAAAGTCATTCAGGATCATTTGGCAAAGATCATGCGGATGAACTAGCAAAGAAAGAAATAACACGAGAAGGTGTGCAGGAAAAATATCATCCACTCCCAGCCTCCTTTCTTTAAAATGTCTTAAAACAAAAAGCTCTAGCCCAATGGAAAATGGACTAGGACTACACAAATGTAGGGAGATACACATATGCACTTCAGCCAAAAGTAAATTTAAGAGCATTATTACCACATATCAATCTTTATATATTTGCAAACAATCATGGACCTTTCCCAACTTATCTTCATAAAATTAATAAAGCCCCGATTCCATTCTGCACATGTGGTAAACTTGGTACTTCGGTTCATTGCCTAACATTATCCTCCTTATTCCATATCTGAAAACTCAGAATTATACAAGCACAACAGTGGTTCAATTTCGTGAAAAAACTCCATCTCTCTATTCTAAAATAATATAATGTGTCAAGATTAATGAAAATAACCAAGTTACTTTTCAGAGTCCAACCAATCATTTTGAAGATTCTGATACAGAACAATAATTATCGTAATCTGTACATAAAAGTTTTACAACTTGCTCTCGTCTTACAAAAAGAACGCTCACCAATTTAGTCATGGACTTGTAAATATTAGGTTGTAACGAAAGTTTACCGACACAGCTAATATAGTCTTTTCAAACAGTTCGCGTTGACGTGTTTGCTCATATTTTATCAAACGATTTTTGGCATTTGAAAGAAAGAGACTTGCTTTATAACACCAAGTTGTGAAATTTGTAAAAAATATCGTTATCATTAAGTACAGGGTGTCTCAAATAGTGCTATCATGCTACCAGATTAGAACCAGCATTTACTTTCAGTTCTGTTGCAAAAAGTCAGCTACAGAATGTTACCGAATAATGTGTACAGCTTTATGTACTACTGTTGTATCATATGACACTGTGAAGGTTTGGTACTGGAAGTTCAAAAACAAGGACTATGACATTCAAGGAGCAGAGTGCTCTGGCCGCCCTACTGATGTTGATAATGTCCGCATGCGAGAACTTGTGGAACAATATCAGTATTCGACCGCTCAAGAGTTAACTAAAGAATTAGACGTTAGCGCCATGTCCATTAGTCGCGCTATGCATTGCATAAACTTGACGTACAAGTTCAATCGCTGGGTGCCGCATGAGGTGACTAGGCAGATAAGGGCAGACATGATCAGGCCTGCACCAATCTTCTCGAACATCAAAGCAAGCACAAAAACCGGATCGTCACTTGTGACGAAAAGTGGATTTACTTCAACAACATAAGCCGAAAAGGGGGTTGGTCTGCGCCCGGTGAGCCCGTCGGCAGCATCGCAAAGTGCAATTTGAGTAACAAAAAGATAATGCTTTGTATATGGTAGAATTGCCATGGTATTATCCACAAAGGTTATCTGGAAAAAGATAAAACAATGAACAGTAATGCATACAGCAAGATTTTAGCCCGTGTTGACGCTGTTATCAAGGCAAAACGTCAAAATGCGTTCCGGCGCAAGAAGGTAATGTTTCATTAAGATAATGCTAGATCACATGTGTCTTCATTCACCGTCTAAGCTGTGTACGGACTCGAATGAGATCTTTTTCCACACCCACCACAAAGCCCCAACTTAGTACACAACAGGTAACATTCAGGGCTTCTACCTGTTTTCACACTTGCAGCTACATCTTGCTGATGCTATATTTAATTCTGCACAGGACGTCCAAAATCAGGTTGATCTGTTTTTGGGCTCGCGGCCCCAAAGTTTCTGAGCCAAAGGCTTTGAAATAATACCAAAACGTTGGCAGAAAATCATAGATTCGGGTGGTGATTGCTACTCGCACTAAAGATGTGGCTTTTGTGTTTTTTTTTCTAACTTTATTAAGAACTTTTTTTGGCGGAAAACTTTCGTTACAACCTGATAGAACTTTTAATAACTCTTACATAGACTTCTAAACAGAGAACATTAATAATTCACTTATAGAGTTAAAGATAGTTTCTTTACATAACATAAATTCCAAACATTACTTTCATTTTGGTAAAAATTAGTTCATTTTCAAACATTGTTAAATAATGTTGTATTTTTTAAAAATAAACTAGAAACGCGGGATCTGGAACCTTATGGCGATTGGTGGGTTACCCGCGTTGCAGAACCTGTACATGTGCTGTTTTATGCAGCGACGGGCAATTTGCATCCTGCTAACCAGGTGATTCTCTAGTCTTGTGCAGATAATCAAATAATTATAATAACAAAAATACGTGAGGTGGTCGACTTACATAAGTTTTAAACTGTCTCTATAGTTTCTTTAAGTATTCATTAGTGTTCATAGTAATTGTTCATAATATTGGGAAGAACCCCACAGTAAAATCTATCCATATCTTATTTTCTCTCCACAAGTATTGTAGACCTGAGAATTCTCCACTCTTAATGATATTGTAAACCTCTCTTCCTTCCATTTTCTATTGTCGGTGGGGCTGCAATCCCTCTTTCCGAGATCCTCACCAATCTTCTGGACATCACTTCAGAAACTGCCTCTTCTCCTCTCATCAACTCTTCTACTGAGAGAAAAACTATACTTGCGGTATAGTCCAGGCAATAAGGGATTTTACCTGGCAAAATTAATAATAGCTCTGGAAATCGGCTAACTTTTTTTGTTTTTTGGGTCGCAGAATCCGAATTTGTAACTTCCCACCAAAATTTTCCCCGGCAACCCCACCAAATTTTGGCAAAATGCCCCCCAAAAAAGACTTTTTATAAAATAAATAAATTTTTTTATTGTTTTACGGAAAAAGTATCTAGAAATTCAGAAAGTAGAGAAAATTTGCAACAAATAAGATGTATGACATTAAGACTTACGACGAAGGGGAAGGGGGATCTGCCTCGGAACATGCGCCACGGTACTCCGTGGACTAAGTTGCGCAATTCCAATTAACCACTCACACGTTTACATTAGCCCTCCCATCTTCCATCCGAACTTTCTCTATAAGGTTTACTTTAAGTTTTTTGGGTCGCTGAATCCGAATTTTTAGCTTACTCCCCAAAATTTCCACCCTCCGAATCACCCCCCAAATAGTTGTTTTTAATTTAAATATTTTATTGTTAGGGGCAAACTATGTAGAGAATCAGAAAGTAGAGAAAATTTGCAACAAATAGGATATATGACATTATGACGTAGGATGAAGGGGAAGGGGAATTTGCCCCCTTAAGAGAGGGACATGCCTCGGGGTAAGAGAGGATACATGCCTCGGAACATTCCCCGCGCACTGTTCTCAAAAACCAATTTTTTTTCAAAAAATCAATTTTTTGGAGGTTTCCCGGGGGAAATTTTGGTGGGAAGTTACAAATTCGGATTCAGTGACCCAAAAACCATAAAACGAGACAAAATTCAGAACTAGCATTAATTTTGCCAGGTAAAATCCTCTATTACCTGGACTTGCATAACTTAGTGCACACAGAACCGCAGTGTATGTTCCGAGGCAGCTCTCTCCCTCCCTGTTCATCATACTTCGTAATATCCTATATCATATTAATTAAAAAACAACTACTTTGGGGGGTTCGGTGGAGGGGTAATTTTAGGGGTAAGTTAAAGATTCGTATTCAGCGACCCAAAAAACTTAAAGTAAACCTTATAGGGAAAGTTCGGAGAGGAGATGGGAGGGCGAATGTAAACGTGCGAGTGGTTAATTGGAATTGTACAACTTAGTCCACGCAGTACCGCTACGCATGTTCCGAGGCAAATCCCCCTTCCCCTTCATCCTATGTCATAATGTCATATATCTAATTTGTTGCAAATTTTGTCTACTTTCTGATTTTCTAGATACTTTTCCCCTAACAATAATTTTTTTAAATAAAAACCTTTTTTGGGCGGCTTTTTACAAAAATTTCGGGGGGGGGGGGGGAGGTTGCCGGTGGATATTTTGGTGGGAAGTCAAAAATTCGGATTCAGAGCCCCAAAAAACATATAGTGAGTCTTCTTCCAGAACTACCATTACTTTTGCTACGTAGGGTCCCTATACGGTCTCTATTGCCTGGACTTGTAGGGCAAATTGACTTTTCATTATCCTTTCGTTGGTCACAACCCAGTCCTTATCTTATGTTAGTAATTATGGT
Organism: Maratus speciosus; assembly: GCA_963932465.1. Classification (NCBI taxonomy): domain Eukaryota; kingdom Metazoa; phylum Arthropoda; class Arachnida; order Araneae; family Salticidae; genus Maratus; species Maratus speciosus. The sequence goes on along the minus strand of OZ010790.1, from coordinate 323,277,731 downwards.
ACGGACAACTCGAGGATGTTTGTCCTTGAAAAGCTAATTTTTCCTACCGCGAGTATAGTTAGTGTGAGAACAGGACGGTCCTATCTCCAACTTAAAAAATAATGCCATTCCCAAAAGCATTTTTTATTGGTTGGCCATGAGGTAATGTACATCTTCATCTTCACGAGGGAGATCACAGGATGTAACTCATGTGATTTGAATGATTTGTAGAAACGATGAACAAGTATTTGGCTTATTTGTGTGAAGAGGCAGAGAACTGTGTTATAAACGGTTGTGAGCACTGTATTTACCAACACTTGCATTGATACGTTCGTTTCGAATTTTATATAGATTTTTTTTTATCACATTCGCCTTTTATACGAATGGAAAACAAATATGTTCTTGAATAAGATACGACCTGTGAAGCAAAAATATATGATTGAATAATGCGTTTTCATTGCTCTCATATTTTAAATATAGTTATTTAATATTGATTTATAGCTATTTAATGTTTACATAAGCGCATACTTCCTAAACATGTGTCTACACTGCAAAACACAATAAAGATTTTGTCTCGAATTAAGTATTGGAATAATGCATGAATATTGGCTTTAGTATAACTCTGTAAGTCAACGGTATCGAATGACGTCGGTGGAAAAATATCGGGATTCAAATATACCGAGATAATGTTGAACGTAATCTACTAAAGAATATTTAACTTGTGATTTCGCAAATGTGGAGTAAATTTTGCTTCTTAAATATCGTGCACAAGGAATCTCGTATTTAATAATCGCTTTTGAGTAACATGAATGATATTGCTATCACTTTAACTAGGTTTTGGACATATTTTGATTCAATACGTTATTTGAGGCAGTTTTGCGCCCAGACAATGACTTAAAAACAAATATGTCAGGAATTATGAATACGCGGAAATTCTTGCCCCACAAAGTTTAAAACCCAATCAAATAGAATCGTTTTTAATTTAACACTATAGAATATAGCAGAGAAGTTATGAAATTGATGCAATGAGCACGAACAATTATTAATCAATTCAGATAGATACAGATGGTATATTTTGGATATCATAATAATTTATAGCTTAGCAGTAACTTAAAAATGAGTTCCTATCAGATACTAAGAATTTTTTTTTAATACAGCAGTAGTCTAGTTATATGTTTGCACAGACGAAACAGCGATAAGTAGCGATAACTAGTTTTTTTTTCCTTTTTTTTCTTAATTTTAAGCACGCCAATATCAACTCTTCTTTCGTTTGCATACAGAGAAGTTGGCGATAAAATTGGCTCAAAAATTAACTATTCGAAAAATTTTGGACACTGATATCAACTTCATAGGACAGCTTACAAGCCGTGGAACAATAAAATTGAAACCTTCTCACCGGCTGAAGTAATATGATACAAGAATAACAAACTTTCAATGTCTGTTATTATAATTTCTGAGAGCTATCGATCTAGAATTAAAGAATCATTCATCTGGAAGATTTTTTTTCCTTTTAAGGTACTTCTTTTAATTATATTTAATGTTTTAGGTAAAAGTGTTAGATAAAAACGATCCTACATATCATTATTTTCCCCAAAAATATTTATAATATTCAAAATTTTTAACATAATATATATTTCCTTTTTTAAGTTTGCAAAATGTTCTTTCTGCAAAATGTTTTCTTAAAAATATATATATTCGCGAATGATACTTGATTCCAAATTTTTGAATGACATTTAAAAATCTGACAACCCATCACAATGAAAGACAGATGTTGCAGATAGATACGTGATATCTTCGTGAATTTTTGAATAAAACTTTGAGTACGAGGATTGAAAAAAATGAAAGGATAAACAAGCTATAGAAAGGAGATTCAGTAAACATGTTTGGCGTATTCAATCTTCAGCTATATCAGATAAACTGAGTTTTGATGGAGCATGACTTTGACGAGAGCATACGAGAATTTTATTAAATTATCATAACATTATTATTTTTCTGTAAAACTGAGGAATTAATTCAAATATTTGTATAATACAGGTTGTATTATTATTTAGGACATTAAAATTAATAAATATTATTTAAAAATACTAAAATATGATTTAAAAGATTCAAAATGAAAAAGGTATTGCCTTTTAATAAAATTTTCAGTTTTACTATAATCTATAATTTAGTAATGAAGTTTTAATACACTTTATGAAGAATAATAACTTGAATGTACCACGCGCAGTTAATAGTAGTGTCTACCCATTGCAGCGACGTACATAATTTAACACAACAATTATAATAAATTTATGATTTAAGTTTATGAAGAAACGATATTTGGGTTAGATAAAATATGAAATACGTGCACATGGATATGAATCTGAACTTCGTGAATCATCAAACATTAACTTTAAATGCTTGCGAATCTAATCTAACAAAATACAAACAGATTCATTTTAAATGAATAAATAGATTATGTGTTATTTTATTCGAATCTTAAGTGTTATGATTTTATGAAAAATGTTAATTGAATCACAAAATAATAAAGGAAGGTAATTCAGCATAGATACCGCAGAAAAAAATATAAAAACAACTAAGGAAATGAAAAAATAATGCATAATGAATTATTTGTCTTTAAGAGATTAAAAGTATATTTTTGATTTACTATATTTACAAGTCAGACATGTTTTACTGTTATATGCAGTTTGATACGTTTGATAGATTTTATTTTCCGCTAGTAAGAAATAAAACAAAGTTATCGTATTTCATGTATTTTTTGAATGAACAAATATAGAATACCAATTGACAACAAAATGTCCGCGCTATTCGGAATCATGCCACGGTCAGCTGGTTGCTAACCGGTAGACCCTAGAAACATGATTTTTTTTTTCGGGAGATTGAGACCGGTGATTTGAAATCGGAGTCCGAAATATTTAATTTGGAGTATGCCGTATTCTTCATCCATACACATGATCTCCACAGCCAGAAGACTTAAGGATACAAGTCCGAAGTATGTTGAGGCCATGTTGTCGGAAAATTCTCGGATCATTTCTGTAGCAGTGCGGTTACATGTCGGGATATGTGAGGTTGTGCACAAGCATGCATGAAGACGGCTGTCTCTAAACACTCTCGCTCTTGTAAGGCAGGAATGACTTGCTTCTGAAGAATGTCGCAGTAACAAGTACCCAATATGGAACGATTTTTATCACCCTGGGAAGTGTTCTCCTAAAAACAAAGGACCAAGATAGAAATAGCACTAAAACCACACATATAGTGATGTAATCAGAATGTACAGACTGTTCATGCACAACATTAGGACTTGCACTACCACATATGAGAAAGTTCTGAGTATTTTTAGCTCCATCAAACTTAAAATGCACTTCGTCCGGCCACAAAATGTTCCAAGAACATGCACTGTCAACGACCAGTGTCTGGGTCTGCAGGGTGCAGCACTTGCACAGTGTGAATCTTGTATGGATATCACTGTACTATGGATCAAAGAACTTTCGTACTGCAGACCAAGAGAGAAACAAATCACATCACGCTGCTAGATTACCTGTCAAGGAATATTGGGAAAGGGATCGACTTAAGACCATGGCAAGAGGGACTTCTTCGGCAGATTCATTTAATCCATTTACATCCTTTTCCTTGCAGCATGCACAACTCCCCAGTCTTTTGGAACTTAGTCATCATCCTTTTCCAACCTGTCTCGACATTTTTCTGTTTGTGAGCCTTTGTGTTCCTGTGTGTAGTTATTTACTATTAAAAATTTACTTTGAACAATATTTAAAAAATATATAACGATGGCTATGGACTTCAGGACTCGACACGGTCCGGGAGACTCCTGAAAACGACTATTCGTGAGGACAGATTTATCAGGAGAAAAGCAGTTGATGAGCCGCATAAAAATGCTGTTGCAATATCCCTCGATTCACGGTGTTAAAATATTGCTGAAATAAGTCGGTCTACCGTGTCAAGACGCTTACGTGACCTAGAACTTTATAGAAGAGTCGGTGTTAAAAAATCTTTCATAAGTAAAAAAAAATCAGAGGGCCTGACTGGCGTTTGCCAAGGAATACAAAGGTCAACGGAAATTGAAAAAAAAAGTAATATTTTCCGATGAATCGAAGTTCAACCTTTTTGGGAATGATGGCAGACACTAGTTCGACGACTTAAAATCAAAAGATAAGTTTCGGGATATGTTATTACAACAGTGAAGCATGGCGCAGGACACGTTATGCTCTGGGTAGCATTTTCTGAAAAATGTGTCGGTCCGTTAGTTGAAATTCACTCCAACATGAATGGTGCAATGTACAAAGATATCTTGCAAGATCATTTGCTGCCTTATTGGAGGAAAAATTATGGTCGCAACTATTTGTTTCAACATGATAACGACTCAAATCATACATGTGAGTTCTCCAAGCAGTGGCTTTAGCAAGAAAAAATTCCGCTTTTGAAATGGACAGCCCAATCACCAGATCAGAAACAAGAGAAAATCTTTGAAACGAACTTAAAAAGGTGTGCGGAATTATAAATATTCCAATTCAGCATAATATTCCCAAAAAATGCAATAAACGTGGAAAAAACTTACCATAGACGATTTTCAATCGTTGTTTGAATCGATGCCACATCGCTCCGCCACAGTACTTATTCTTAAATGTACGAAGACGAAACACTGATTGTAAATGTTGATGACTGTCATTTTATGTTTTAACACCATTTTTTTCCAAACTTTCCAAGATGGCCGGAAACTTTTGAGAACATGCGTTTTCTTTGGCAATTAATTTTGTCAATTAAAGTTATTGATATTTATTTTTTATTCCGAAAATATGTTTCTGACTATTATGTCAATAAGGTGTATAAGCATCACTTTCAGGTTCCTCTTCATATGAGTATACTTACAAATTAATCAAAAATTTTATTCTGGTCGGAAACGTTTGACCGCCACTGCACACATACCTGCTGTGTTTAAATAAAATATTCATCATGTTTTCATCTGACAGCGCGATTTATTCTACATATGTTTATAGGTGTTA